>JARHVA010001319.1:2020000-2367500 GCA_037957365.1 Torreya grandis
TCTCTCTCTCTCTCTCTCTCTCTCTCTCTCTCTCTCTCTCTCTCTCCAATTCATTATTATAGTTTTATATTGTGAAAGTTTATAATCTTCAAAACCACATTCCTATAGCAAACTAGGTTAACTTGGTTGACCTGATTCTATAATTTATCTTTTATCCAAAAGATTAAGTCGACTTAGTAGACTTAATTCTTAAGGACTCTTGCCTTCATAGTATAGTATAGACCTTGTTGACTCTATTCTATAATGTTTGCATATAGTGTCATCTAAACTAACTCTACACCATTCTTAATTTGTAAATTAACCACTATATGCTAGTAATTAATTCACACTTTCATTTTTAGTTGTTTGCATGCTTAGATTAGCTCACATAGTCTAATTAGATGGTTTTTGAAAATATCATTTAGTTTCACCATTTTTCTCTTTTTACAGACACTATCAAATCACATAATATCAAAATGCATTTAAACATTTGTCTTCCCAAGGCCTACCTACTTGGACTTCATCACTAAGGGAGAAGCAGACTTGGTTTTTTGACCAAGTATAAACACATGGTTAATGGTATGTATTGGAAAATCACCTAATACCCTTATCATTATGGGATTTTGAATTGAGGGGGTAAGCCCTAATACCAAGCTAGTACCATTGCCATCACAGATCCCTTTTAGCCTAAACATCTTGAAACCGTCCATAGATTGATTTCTAGTTCCTTATTTTTAGCCAACTTCCCTATCACACTTAAAATAACACTTTATAATAATCTAACAACATTCAAAATAACCAATTATTTAGCATTTAATTTTTAATCTATTGCTTGCTCTCTACTCATTGCATGTTGTATTGTAAAAACTTGCATTGCATAGCATTTGTACAAGGTTTTATTGTATGTGCCAATTGGATCATTCTCATTGATCCAATTTTTTGTGTTTGCTTCCATTTCTTACTTCAAATTACACTACAAAATCTTTGCCTATTTTCAACACAATATCATTTTGTTCAACATAGTCTCTTATAGACTATCTATTCCCTTGCTTGTAGTATTAAGTTGACCTGGTTAACTTTGTATCTTTATCAAAATATTTATTTTCCTATTTATTGTACTTAATCGACCTAGTTTACTCTGTAATCTTCTCAGGCCCTATCCAAGCTGTGCTAGGTTGACCTGGTTGACTTTGTACTCTTGTTATTACCTTTACTTTGATTATCTCTCTTATCTATCTGACTTAGTCCTCTATTTCTCTTTCCTCGGCATTTTTTTCATTTCCTCAAATCATCATGAAGTCTCCTATTATAATATTCTTGGACATCTTAAATCCATTTATACACTATATGAGATATTCATTTCTTCCTCTTTTTTACTCCCAAGAGAACCCTCACTCTTAGAGTACTTATTCCCCCTCCTTTATCTATGGATTGTAACGTGGTTCAAATCATACCCCAAGATGAAGTAGGTAGATATGATCCTTTTTATACCTATCAAGATAATTCTCATCTTTCAAACTTTTAACATAATGTGGGAGTAATTGACACAAGTCTATCCAACAATCCCAATGGTAATCCACCTTCCAATAACCCTCCCCTTAATACCAATTGGGGGAGTTCTCCTACAAACACCAACCCACCAATTGATATGACTCAACTTCTTACACAAGTCATATAATGAATGAACATAAAGTAAACTTCTAAACCTCTCAAATGATGAAATTTTAATGTCACTTGATTAACATGGATAATCAACCTCTAGTTCTTAATCCTCAAGCCAATCCAAATTTTATTCCTCCACCTCTTATAGATGCCTCAAGAAATGTTATTCCTCAACCTATTATGAATAAAAAATGCTTTAAAATATCCAAAATGAGCCTTTATCTCCTTTCATTGTATCTATATATGTTGGTAATATATATTCAACTATAAATTATGATGGGACTAAAGACTCTATGTCCTTTCTCAAAAAAATTGACAATCTTTATAAAGAGTGGATCCAAACTAATACTTTCACCACAACTAAACTTATAATTAAAACCTTCAATGGTGATGTATTAGAATGGTACAACTAAATTACCCAACATTCCATTTGGAAACTTAAATATTTAGTCAATCTTCTAGTTAAAGGTTTCAACATAATGATCTTCCCAAAAATTGCTTTAGCCATTTCATCAATGCTAAGAATCTCCCACTGAATCAGTGCATGATTTTATCAGATGATGGAAATCTTTGGCCCATAAGGCCAACCATAACATGATTGATGATAAAAATTTTAAACTCTTTATAACTACTTTAACTCCTTCACTTCAATATAAGGTTCGAACTTTTGCTCCTCAAATGCTTAACAAAGCTCTTGACCAAGCTAAACATCAAGACTTCCTCATGAAGCAATTTGAACCTAATACCATATTATTTAAAGGATATTTTAAAACTTATACCAATTATATCACCATAAATATTCCTCAAACCAATCCAAGAATTTCCAAAGCTGACAATCCCCCATCTTCTCACATACCACTAACTGTGCAGCAAATGAGACAATTTTTACCACTCTCTAAACCCTTTACTTATCCTAACAATCCTCCTAAGTGGTATGAACCTAATCAATTCTATTGGTTTCATGCCAATATTGGTCATTATAATGAAACTTGTTGAGGAATTACTAAATTTTTCATCTTATACATGCTTGTTGATTCCTTCAATCATGAAGCCATGATCTAGCTACATCGTTAAGAGTACAACACTGCTTCTAAAAAATGAAAAGCTTCCAAAGATTCTTATAATAGCCAAAAATATTTTTACACATATAATAATCAATAAAATACCAAGAATATTTATGCCATTGATGATAACTATGACCAATATTACAATAATTCTCAATATGTTAACACAACTGAGGTTAATTATCATTACAAGCCAACTCACAAAGATCCTATCACAAAACCTAAGAAACCATCTTTGGAGGAACAACTTCTTAAAGATACTATAACCACTAATTTAGATTTGTAAATCCCTAAGGAACTACCTCCTTCTTATAAACCAACAATAACTTCCATTCCTTTAAATTCTACCTTACCTTCTAAACCTCACACTAGTTCTTCTTCTAAATCCCATTAGAAATTTATCAAAGAACTTAACTCCATGCCTTGAAAAATTCCACTTATAGAGTTAATTCATACTTCCCTTTATCATCATAATTCCTTATGCAAAAATTATAAGAAATTGAAGATCCATCTCCTATAGATGAAAACCCACCCTCTATGGAACCTCAACCTACCAACGTACATACCATTGAATCTATGTGTCCTTATTCTAAACTATCTATTGAATTTATTGAATAAGACATGATTAATGATGATATCTTGTTTTGCACTGGTGATCCACCACTATTTATTAAAATAGCCATTACTACTACCCTTATTAATAAAGTCCTAGTCAATGAAGGATTTGGTATTAATGTGACATATTTATGGCTCATCCAGCAACTTGGCTATAATAAATATCATCTCAAGAAAACCTACCTTACCTATCATGGATTTGATATAACTAATCAAAATTCACTTGGTTGTATTTGGATTCCTATCACAATCATACCTAAGACCGTTAGAACTAAAATTATGGTCCTTGATTTGCCCTTATCTTATAACATACTCCTTGATTGACTTTGGACTCATAAAATGAGGGCCATTACCTCTTTTGATAACCAATGCATCAAATTCCTACATAATGGTAAATGGTATAAGCATGAGGCTGATCCCAACCCTTGGAGTATTCAACTTCCTAATCCAAAATCTCAATATCACATTCTTACCATTCCTACCATCAACAATGCTCCCTTACTTAAATTCATCAACATCAATCTAAACTTACAGGTCATTCTTGCTGATTTGGATGATGATGAACCTAATGACTTACAACATACTAGAAACACTACTAAACCACCTCTTTACATCTCAGAGTAGCTTCCTCCTTCTTTTTGGCCATGTGATTTCACTATTCCTATCATTAATGAGATCACTGATTTCCCCTCTTCATTTAATGCTCAAGAACCTTCTTACCTAGAAGATGCCTTCACATGACATGACTATGAAGTGGCCAAATTATTCCAATATATTCTAATCATGTCTCCACGTAAGTTTAGTGACCTTGATATTTCACCTTCTGAAACTCCCCGTGAACCAGAATCATGTACCATTTCCCCAACCTATGATGATAAATACATCATGGCCCAAGCTCAATCTCAAGATTTGGATGTTTAAAATTATTAAAAAAACTTTATCTCAAATACATTATTTTAATTGAGATGTTCATACCATTTCTATAGATCTTGAATTAGCTCCCAAAGGTCATGTACCTCCTACTAATTCTCCACTTCTTGATACTCCTTGGGTGGTAGAACAAATCCTATCATTCAAACCTTCAAAGATTCTTACATCTTATTTGCCACCTACAGATCCCATCATCACATCTAATTATTTCCCCATCAAATAAATTAATGATATACCAATATCATTCGATCAATCTACTCCTGCTACTCCCATGATTACATTATATTCCAAGGTCATAAATGTCTATCAGATACATTCTAAATATGATAGCCATGGTAATCAAATTCTTGATCTTGAAGTAGACATTAAGTATTATGGTCCTTTTCCCACTTTTCATATTGATGAAGTTATCCTTAAATTTCTTCATGCCCGAGAACCTTAACTTCATTGATAACATCATAAACTTAGCAATTTCAAAAATAAATATCCTTGTTTCAACAACTTTGTCACTAGCATTGATCTTAAAGCTAATCTAATTTCTTCTTTACCAAATCCACCATATCATTTCTAATATGTAAATGCTATGCTTATTAAATAAATTACTCGCATTTAATATGGTACTCCATCATGCCCTCAACCTATTATAGTTTCTCACAAACTCACACCCATTGAACATGATAACTTTAGCTTATTTTTTTGATAAATATCATGAGATATTTTTTGCATGCCTAGTATTGACCCTAGCATTATGGTACAAAATAAGATCACTTATCTTGACACCAAACCTATGCATCAAAATCAATGGAAATTTCCACTCAATATTTCCACCTTCTATCACAAATAAATTATCAAAATTCTTGATGCTAAGTTTATCAAACTAGTGGACTATTCTAACTGGGTTTCTAACATAGTTTTTCTTTGATAAAAGGTTACCATGGTCATTCATATTTGCATTTATTTCCATAATATTTATCTTTTTTGTCCCAAAGATAACTTCCTTGTACCTTCAATAGATGCCATTATTGATTCCATAGCTAGTTATAAAATGTTATCTCTTATGGATGGTTTCTCAGGCTATAACCAAATTCACATTGCCCTTGAAAATCAACATAGGGGAACTTTCACCACAAAATTGGGAACCTCTTTATATGTTAAAATTCACTTCAAACTCAAAAATTTTGGAGCTACTTATCAATGAGCAATGACTCATATCTTTCATGATCTTATTAACAAAATTGTAGAAACCTATGTAGATGACCTCATTGCTAAGTCTAAATGTCATAAGACTATATTTATGATCTTACCATAATATTCAACCACCTTCTTAAATATAAAGTTAGATTAAATCCTTACAAATGTGTCTTTGGTGTCACGTCTAGTAAACTAATAGGATTCTTAGTTTTTCTTCATGACATTGATGGCGACCCTACCAAGATTACTGCTATCATCAACATCCCCATCCCTTGATCCATTCTAGATATTCACACTTATCTTACTAAGCTTGGGTAAATTAGATGATTCATCCCTAAAATGGCTTACCATATCCACTCCATCAATTCTCTTCTTAATAAAGGTAATGCTATAAAATGGACAAATCCCTATCAAAAAGCATTTGATAATATAAAATAATCATTGATTCGCCCATCTACTCTTCATCCTCCTTCAAACAATCAACCTTTGATCCTGTATACTTCTTCCACACCCATATCATTTGGGGTAATACTTGCACAAAAAGATGATACTAGAATATAATATGCCATGTACTATATCAGCTGAGGCCTCATTGATTATGAGAAATGTTACACAAAATTCAAATGTGACTACCTTGCCATATATTTTGGAGCTAAAAAACATTATATGCTTTATCATACCACTCTGATCCATTTCATTAATTTTTATCCAAATAATATTTTAATGGAGACATAATTGGCAAGTAGATGGTCCTCATGGAATTTGATCTCTGAATTATTACTCAAAAAGTTTTCAAAGGTCAAATCATCACTGATTAATTTGATATATCTCATGTGCCCACAACTGAACACCTTCAAGAGAGTCTTCTTAATGATAATATTCTATATATTGAAGGTCTTAACCAAGACATATATCTTAAATATTACTTTCATAACTTCACTATTGATTTTGAAGCAAGTAATCTTGATGAAACTACTATTCTCCCTGATACTACTAAACTAAAAGTAGTTATCGAAGAACTTCTTGAAATTAATGTTGATTTACACAAGGATACTTGGACCCTTCAATTCAATGGTGTTAAGTACCTTCAAAGAGATAGGGTAGATTATATTATTACCATCCCTTTTAAAAAAATCATCCCTTTAAATTTTTTAAACATTTTATGTCACTAACAACAAAAAAGAATATGAAGCTTTAATCTTAGGCATCAGAGATGCTCTTGATTTATATATATAATACCTACATGCTTTAGGTGATTCCAAACTCATTTTTCACCAAGTAAATGGTGATTACCAATGCAAGAGTGAGAATCTCATTTCTTATCATCAAATTACAACTACTCTTACCAAATATCTCATTTCATTTATCATCAAGCCTATCTATTGAGATCAAAATTCTATCGTTGATTCCCTTGCTTCTTCAACATCTCTTTTTTATTCACACTAAGTTCTCACTAATCCCACTTTTATTATATAAATAAGAAAATATCCATCTTATATTCAACCATAATATTCACTTATCTACCACATTGAGGCCACCACCATTCAACAAATCCTTTGGTACAAAGACATCATTTAATTTCTGGAACACCAAATTTATCTTCCCAACCTAGACTCTGGAAAAACTTGCATTCATAAATAATATTTTAAGTATATATTTCAATATAACATACTATATTATCATAATGTTGAAGTTACCTTACTATATTATGTAATGAAAGATGAGGTTCCTCCTCTTCTTGAACAAACACATGGGGGAATTTGTGGTGTCCATTGTAGCAGATATGCTACAGCCCATAAATGCCTATGTATGGGATACTTTTGACCCACTCTTGAAAAAGATGCCATCAAATTTGATAAAAAATGCATTATTTTCTAGTTTTATGATGATTTAATTCATTCACCTCCAATCAAGCTCCAAACTATAGCACCTCCCTAGCTATTCTCTATGTGGGGATTAGATCTCATAGGTAGATTACTTCAATCTCAACATTGAATATTTTACCAAATGGGTCGAAGATATACCCCTCGTTAATTTCACTAGTACCACCATCTCCAAATTCATCCTTAACCAAATCATTTTCTACTTTGGTGTCCCTCATAATATCATTTTTGATAATGGTGGTAATTTCAAAAATAAAGATGTCAAATAACTCTGTGCGAAATTTAAAATCAATCATAAATCCTCCACACCCTATCATCCACAATGTAAAGGCCAAGATAATGCCACCAAAAACATTATTAATAAAATTCTCCAAAATATAATTTGTGAAACCTATACAGATTATCACCTTCACCTCTATCATGCTCTTTGGGCCTATTGTACTAGCATACATGCTACCACTGGGGCAATGTCATTATCTCTAGTCTTTGGTTTTGAATCAATCCTTCCATTAGAATTTTAGCTTCCCACTTTTCATATATATATTTATGGTATCATACCCAATGAATAATTATGTGAAGCTCATCTTCATGCTCTCTATCTCCTTGATGAGCATTGTCTTTATATTTCCTAACATAATCGCCAATACAAGGAGTGTATTACCAAAAAATATAAAAAATGAATTAAAGTTCACACATTTAATATTGGTGATCTTATCCTTAAATTAGATTACACTCATGATAACTAAGGTAAATAAGCCCAAAAATAGTGGGACCCTTATTTAGTCAAAGACATTCTTGGTTCTAGTACCTATCACCTTCAAACCAATGAAGGCCATATTTTCAAAGAGCCCACCAATATGCAATTCCTTAAAAAGTATTTTGCCTAAATCCTTCCCTTATTTTCATGTTTTTTATATATGTTACATATATAATACTTTTTTAGGTTACTTACATGGGTCTCACCCTCTATAACAACTCTCTATTTTCACAAACCTTAGTCCTTCCTTTTTGTCTTTTTTATTTCCCTTTTTCTTATGAGTTACATTATAAAACCATGGTTAGGACCCAGTCTTCCTCATGACGTACTTTTATCCTATTTATTTTCATACTTTTTCACACTTTTTTTTGACACCCCTTGCATTTTTATTTTGTGAGTTGTAGTGTAAGACCATGGATAGGACCTAGCCTTCCTCACAAATACCTTCTTTTTTTTTATCCCATTTATGTTTCCAATACTTTTGTCACTCTCATGGGTTTTTCTTTTATGAGTTATAGTATAAGACCATGGATAGGACCTGGCCTTCCTTATAAAATCATCATCTTATCATTATTTTTTTAAGAATGTGTTTAGCACTGGTTATGAATTCTTTATCTTTGTTCTCATCTTTAGTTTTTACTTCTTTTGATATATGAAATTTGCACAACAATCTATGATAGCATGTTTTTCTCCATTTCCCTCATTTTTATGATAAGGAATTACACTTTACTATCATTGTACCCTTTTTCACCCTTTGTCATTTTTTTGCTATTTTAAGTAATTCAAATTGTTTCATGTTTCATTCCTCTTGGTTTCCTTTCATTTCACTCCATATTGGATAAAACAAGTTTAAATCCAAGATAGCACTTTTATTTTACCTACATTTACGATACTCTTAGATACCATGATCTCTGAGTTCTCTCTCTTAGTAACCAAGTTTGAAGTATTTAAATGAAAGTCATCTTTAGCACCCATGTTTGGTTTTCCAAATCCTTATGGAGGAGGAATAGAAAAAAGTGATCAAGAATGTTAAAATCCAAATAATTTGAAACAAAAGGCAATGATATATAAAATACAACATAAAAATCTCAAAATTCAAAATCACACCAAAAGACATGATTACAAGCACATCTATCTCCAATCAATGCTCAAACTCCATAGTTGGCCTCACACTAGAGTTGAGGTTCATTGGGGTGTGGTAGGCCAATAGATTGGAATAGAATAATTCAACAAACTCTATGGTTCTACCTAATTTCTCATGCAAGTACCCAATCCTTTCAGTATATCGATGGCTCTATAATGGATCCTAAGGAATGAGGAACATATTTTCAAAAGGTAGGTCTATTTTAATTTTCATGCATATAGCCTTCATGGGATGATCTAAATACTTCATTTTTTGATCTAAGACTTGTACAACTAGGAAAAATTCTTTGAAATCCTTAATATTGATAGTTCTCTTATTTTGGCAAACCTAATTTGAGTCTCTTAACTTCGATAAATAGTTCCTCTACTTTGGTTCTTCCTTCATTCTCCCCTCCACCCATTTCATTTCCCCCCTTGATAGGTGAATTGTGAATCCAAATCTATTTTCCCTTCTTCTATCTTTCCTTCTTCACACCTTGCAAAACATGATAGCACTACTTTGTTTCATTTTTATCTATCCTTAGAGAAAAACAACATATTTGAGAAACTATAAATTACTTTACTTACACCATAACTCTACATCTGTAGACATTACTTTTCTTTATTTTTCTATTTGTCATTGTTGTACTACCCTTTTTGTAGACACCTGAGTTCATTTCTAATTATATGTACTTTTTACATTATTTAGTGAGGTTGGCTTGTTACTTCTCACTCACCAATGTTATTTTCCCTTTTATGTACCTTTTTCCATTGATGACTGAGTAAGGATTGTTACTTCTCATTCATCAATGTTATTTTACCATTTTTGTTTGCCCATATTTGTTTAAGTAAGGATTGTTATTGATTTCACATTGATATTTTATTACCATATTTTTGACATGTATCCTTGGTTTGATTTGATGATTTTGCCTTTCTTACTTAAGGTTTACTTGTTTGATTTTTTCAATCTTTAGTAGTCTTGGCTTTTTGGTTACCTAATTTACTCTAAATTTTAACTTGGTCATTTGTTCTAACATATCACTTGTCATCGCAACTTGTCAAATTTCCAAGTACATCCTATCCACATAACACTAGTTACCTTGGCTTTCCTACATCTATCTATTTTTTCTCTTTAGTTTTGTATCCTTGGGTTTGTTTAAATCAATCTCTGTACCCTCCATGATCAAAACTACAAACACAATAAATAACCATCTAGTAATAAAGGTAAGTTAAGGTATGCATATATTTACTTTTCAATTATTTTCATTTTAGTCATTTAAATTTTAGTTATTTTTGCTTTAAAATACTGCAACATTTATTTAGTCTCAACATTAACAAATTATTATGTTCTTTCTCGAAGCACCATCCTCTATTGCACCCACATGATGTTGGGTGAATATTTTGTCAATCAGCATACTAAAAAACAAAATAGGTCTGATCAACCATAGCAAGAAGATTGGTCAGCCAAATGTGTAGGTTTATCACATCAAAAGGGGACTAATCTCTCCTCTCATCAAGGGAAGGTTCCCTATAAGTATAAGGTACTATATATATGTACTAATCTACTATAAATAAGCTGAAAATAACAATTAGGGGTAAGATAACACCATCCATCTATTTTTTTTCAGAGATGATGTTCATAAGTCAAAGGAGGAATCCTGATGAAATGATAGAAGGCATTCCTCTTCTTTTAGAAGTGTTGTTCGATAGACAAAAGGAACCTTTCTGGTGATGACAAATAACTGTAATAGGGTGTAGTAACATGACAAGATGAAATGAGGCACAAAGTCTCCACCTCAACTACCAAAGAGTGAAATATGAAGAACAATGAGGCCACAAAGCCATCCCAAGGTTCTTTACATAAAAACAAAAAATAAATACACACTGAAGACAATTATGATAGCATAAAGTCTGAAAGTAACTGGCTTCAGGACACCTTCTTTATCACCTCCACTAGCTCTACTTATTAAATTGCATAAATGAGAATACATTTAAGAAATAGACATAAGAACAATCTCCTAGAATGATACAAGCTATACCAACATAAAGTCTAAAAGTAATTTTCTTTCTAATTCAAATTAAAAAATATGATGAACAATCTGAGCTAAAAGTCTGAGTAATGCCTTTCAATTTGGGTAGAGTTTTGTTTTTGATAACAGAGAGATCTCTCTAAAACAATAAGAGAGAGTCCAATATATAGTCCTCTAAGAAAGACTTGGGAGTAATAACACATCATGTTGCATTCAATGCCTTGAATACATTTTAAATTTTGTCAAGAAGATATGCTAGAATCGGGCGTATTTGCCCATTTGCTTTTCTCAATGCAGAGAAATGGGTCATGCCATTGAATGTTTGTGTTCTATAATGTCCACCTAGTGGTCTACTTCTAGAAACATATCTTATGCATGAATATTTTTGGTCTTTCTTCATTGTTCCTCTTTTCTTGGCTATTGAATTGGGTCCTTGGTTCAATCATTTCTCTGCTCTTTGGTCACTTTTTGCCAATCTTAATATTTGCCACTTGGTAACATCTGTGAGACTCTGAGAGACGCTTATTGAAAGAATCTTTAAAACTTGTAAGAAACTCAGGATGTAAATGCAAAAACTTGTCATGCTCCATAGAGTTATAATAGGATACGTGGCATATTCTAGATGTCTTTTGAGAATCATGTAGAGGATGACATGTGGTGGCTTCCATCGAGCTCTTAGAGACACTATGAAAACATTTGGGACTTTTTTAGATTTATGTAGATGATGACACATGGTGCATTCCATTCAAGTTTAGCTACTCACTTGAGATCCACCACAGTCCTTACTCAATAAAAGGAAGAAGCTGTGGATGTTGACACGTGGTGACTTCCACTGAGTTTTGTAGATGACACATGACACGTTCCACTACTTTGAAAGTTACTAGAAACTATGTCTCGATAGATGACACATGGCACATTCTGATGTAACTTTATGAGGGACACGTGGTGCATTCCACTGCAACTTTATGAGGGACACATGGTAGCTTTCAAGATTTTATTTCCTTGGCGGGTTTTCTATTTCATCAGACTTTTCCTTTAGACAAAAAGTTTGAAGTAATTCTTTCAGACAATTGTCTGAAGGAAATCTTCCTAGGTGAACTCCTTCAAAAATTCCAAAGGATTCTTACCTTAACCATTTTGCCACATTATTTTTTGAAAGAGAACTGTGCCCTCCGCAAAGACTTGTTCAAGCATGAAACTATCCTTCGGGTTTTTGCAATGGTCCATCTACTCCTCGCCTACCCTTCACAAGGGCTATTTGTCTTTTGGCTTTGCCTTAGTTAATTTTTGGCTGATCTTCAACAAGTGACATGTGGCAGCATCCATTGTGAAATAGGCAAGGACATGTGGCACCATCTGCTTAACTTATAGAGGTTTTGGATGCTTTTTGAGAGGTCTACAGAAGATGACACATGGTGGCTTTTGTTAAGCTTTAGAAACACTGTAGATACACTTGGGACTCACTTGGATTCATGTAGATGTTGACACTTGGCATGCTCCATTTATCTTACAAGAGACACATGACAACTTCTATAGCTCTTAAAAACAAAGTATAATGGGGCTCGATAGATGACACTTGGTAGCATCCACTAGGCTCTGACAGGCTTTTGCTTTGGGCTTTTCTTGCCTTAGTCACTTTTGCTTACTGCCCTCCGCAAAGGCACTTGTCTCTTTGGCTTTGGGGCACTCCTTTGAACCTACCACTTGAACTAACTAATTGAACGAACTTTGGTTCAATGGTTCATTCCTTCTTTAACACTTACTAAATTGACCACTTAAACCAAGCTACGTTGAACTAACTGTGTTGAACCAATCGCTTTGAACCTTTGGCCAAAGTGCTTAACTTTTGAATCTTGTTGACGTCGTTGAACCTTTGGACCCATTGAACCTTTGAACCTTTTTAGAAGTGGGGTTTGATGGTTCAATGGTTCAATCCTTCTTTGAATCTTGTTGATGAACATTTTTGGTTGAACCAAGGTGTTGAAATAGCCTTGAAAGCATCTAAGTGTTGAAGAACCTGCTTCTTTCCTAGAACTCACTTGTTGAAGCCATTGAACTTATTGAACATGTTAGTCCTTTTATTGAAAAAGCTTGAATAATTCCCAATTTTCAAAGTTTAGAAAAAAAAATTGAAATGGGAAGAGATAATTTTGTCTTGTAGGACCAAAATATCTCATATGTTGTCCCAAAAATGAGTGACATTTTTTGGGTACAACACATGACACATGATGAACTTTGAGTGGGACATATGTATACACAATATTTTTAATCTTTATCAATTATTGATGTTTTCTATCTTGTAGGAACCTATCAAGTCTTAATCTCTCTAAGTTCACACCTTAAAGTTTACACTAATGAAGGGGTTGGAAGACCATTGGTGCTTCATAGGAATGTTATCCCTTATTACCACTTGTTATCAATCCAACCATTTCCTAAAACCATTACCCTAAGCTTTTCCTCTTATTTTACACACTCTTCTAGTCTTTTAACACCTTCATTATCCCTTTTCCTATCCTAAACCCCTTTTTAATAGTTTACATGACTATGTTAGATATGTCAACCTTGTACTCTTATTGAAAAAACTTATTAAGGGTCTAGGTTGACCCCTATCCAACCTAGTTTTTGACCTAATGAGTTTTTTATCAATTACAATACTAGGTTGATTGGGTTAACCTTGTTTCCCAAAACTTTGGGTTGGGTTTAATGTTACATCTACCTATATAAACACATCCATTTCACCATTATTAGGTAGTAGACAAAATTTATTATTCATTTGTGCTTCTTTACAATCTGCTCTTCACCATTCTACTTAAGGAGTCTTAGCTTAAGGTTTCTACTTGGAGAAGAATCTAGTCTTGTGGAGAATTCTTAGATGCCTTCACCTTTCTTAGTGATCCTTGCAAAACACAACAACATCTTTTGAATAACCTTTGGCCAAGGGAGAGATTGAGTCTTGATGGGTTCATCTTCTAGGTAAGTATCTCTAACTTTACTCCTCTCTTTAATAGATAGAAGTATCATAAGTAATGTCTTTTGAATAATAGTCTCTCTCCATGCATTAGGGTCTTAACTATACATAGATTAATTATGATTATCTCATGCATATTTAATTTTATGTTTACTAACCCCCATGTTGTGCCACAAGCTTTGGTGAGCAATAGATTAGACTTTTTGCTAGTATAGTGAATATGAAAACATAGGATTTAATTAGTGTTATTACATAGTTTTACATGACTGAAGGCTTTGTAACCCTCCCTAATAATATTATTGTGATAAGGGATCCCCTAATTCAGTATAGTAGATCTATATTAGCCATGACCCTGATTATCTAATATATCCCTAATTAGAAGTGTAATTAGGATCTATCTTCTCTAAATTAGGATTGATTTATAAGTCTAATGCATTTATTATTGTATACACATTCTAAAAAAGGAACATTGAATTAAAGTTGGTGATTTTATGAGGAAGGCCTAATCCTATCTATGGTATTACATTGAAACTCATAAAATAAAACCCTAAGAGGGTGCAAAAAGCATGTGAAAAATAAATGAGAAAGATGGTATTTGTGAGGAAGGCCAGGTCTTATCCACGGTCTTACACTAAAACTCAAAAAAGAAAAACCCAAGTGTGGAAAAAATATTGGAAAGTAAAAAAACAATGAAAACAAAAGCAAATCATGAGAAATATCAAGTCATATCCATAATTTTACAATGCAACTCATGAGAAAGGAAAAAACCAAAGTACCAAAATAAGAAAGTAAGGTTTGTGAAAAGAAAAACTATTGAAGATGGTGAGACCCATGTAGCTATCCTACAAAAAGTGTTATTAGGATAACATATATAAAACATGATAAGAAGGGACAAGATATAAGCAAAATACTTAAAAATTTTCACATTGGTGGGCTCTTTAAAAATATGGCCTTGATTAGTTTGAAGGTGATAAGTGTTAAGACTAATGATGTTTTTGAATAAATAAGGGCCCCACCTTTTTGGGCATATTTTCCTTGTTTTTCATGTATATATTCTAATTTAAGGACAAGATCACCAACATTAAAATAGTGGACTTTAACCCTTTTATTATGTTTTTTAATGATGCAAGTCTTGTAGTGGCAATTATGTTGTAGAGCAAAAAGATGGTGTTGTCAAGAAGATCAAGAGCATGAAGGCAAGATTCACATAATTATTCATCAAATATGATACCATGAAGAGATATACATAGAGAGGGAATCTCAATTTCTAATAGGAGGACTAATTCAAAACCATAGACTAAAAAAATGGTGTTTCCCCAGTGGCAGTGCATATGCTAATGTGATAGGCCCAAAGAGTGGGATATATATAAAGATGCCAATCCATGTAGGTTTCATGGATTATCTTTGAAGGATTTTATTAAGAATTATATTAGTGGCCTTATATTGGCCATTGCATTATATATGTTAGGGCATGGAAAATTCGTGATTGATTTTAAATTTAGCAAAGAGCTATTTGACATCATTATTTTTGAAGTTACTACCATTATTAGAAATGATATTATGGGGAACTCTAAAATGATAAATAATTTTATTTAAGATGAATTTAGAGATCGTAGTTTTATTGAAATTGAAAATTGTCATGGTTTCAACCCATTTGATAAAATACTCAGTAGTTGTGATGATAAATACATGTCCATCCTATGATCTAGGTAGTTTGCCTATGATATCTAATCCCCGCATTGAGAATGGTCAAGGAGACTCCATAGTTTGGATTTTGGATAGAGGTGAATAGATTAGATCATCATGAAGTTGGAAAGGAATAATTTTTTTTAGCAAACTTGATGGCATACTTTTCAAGAGTATGGCAAAATTAACCCATGCATAAGCATTTATGTGATGTAGCATGTATGTTGTAGTGACCACTATAAATTCCCCCATGTGTTTATTCAAGGAGAGGAAGAACCTCTTATTTCATAACACAATAGAGTAGGGTACCTTTAACATTTTGATAATAAAGGATTTTATATCTAAAGATATATTTGAAATCTTGTCTGTGAGTTTGATTCTTTTCATGGGAATCTATGTTTGGAGGATAGGTTTGATACTCAAGAAATTGAATTAGGTCCTTTTACCATAGGCTCTATCAAATGGTGACAACCTCAATATGGTATATAAGTTAATATTGTGATTTAATGGAATATGGAGACTTTTTTTATATAAATAAGAAAGGTAGAATTAGTAAGAAATTAGTGTGGATGAAAAAAGGATGTTGAAGAAGAAAGTGAATCATCAACAAAATTTTGATCTTAAGGGATGGGCCTGATGGTTAAAGAAATAAATTATTTGGTAAGGGTAGTACCTATTTTATGATAATTAATGAGGTTTTTTATTTTTCATTTATAATCACCATTAACCTATCAACATATGAGTTGGGAGTCACTAAAGTGTGTAAATATGTAATGTATAAATCAATTACCACTATCATGCCTAGGATTAATGCTTCATATTCTTCCATGTTATTAGTAACATCAATGTAAGGTTAAATGCCAAATGGATAATTTTACCAAGAGTACTAGTGAGGATAAAACCTGCCCCAAATCCTTGAAGGCATTTGGTGCCATCAAAATGAAGGGTCCAAGTGTCTTTATGTAAATCAACATTAATTTCAAGTAGTTATTTGATGACTCCTTTAGATTTTTTAGTATCAAGAAGGATAGAAGACTATTATGGATTACTTGATTTAAGATAATAGTAAAATTATGGAAGTAATCTATAAGAGATATAGCTTGATTAAGACCTTTAATATAGAGGATATTATCATCTAGGAGACAATATTGAAGATGGATGGTAGAAATTATGAGAGATGCTACGAATTGGTCAGTAATGATTTGTCCTTTGACAAATTTTTGTGTAATAATGTAGATATCAAATTACATTAGATGGACCATCCACTTGCCAATTTTGTCTCCAATAAGAAAGGCTTTAGAGAAGTGATGGAGTGGATTAGAATGAATGATAACGTAAGTTGTTTGATAAAGCATATAATGATGGAGTTTTTAAGCTAAAAAATATATATCAAGGTTGTCACATTCCAATTTTGTATAACATTTTTCATAATCAATGAGACATTGATTTATATAATAGATGACATACTCTCTTCCGATATCATCTTATTGGGAAAGCATTTACCCAATTGATACGGGTGTGGAATAAGTATATAAGATTAAATGATTATCATTAGAAGGTGGATGAAGGATAGGTGGATGAAACAAAGATTATTTCATATTATCAAATGATTTTTGACAAGGATTCATCTAAGAGAATTAACTTTCTTTATAAGGGAATTGATTGAATAGATATGATAAGCCATTTTGGGGACAAATCATCTTATTGTCCCAAGCTTACCAAGGTAAGTGTGAATATCTAGAATGGAACAAGGAATAGGTATGTTGATAATAGAATTAATATTTGTGGGATTGACATAAATACCATGACGATAGACTAATAAACCTATAAATTTGATAGATGTGACACCAAAGACACATTTTTAGGGATTTAGTCTAACTTGATATTTGATGAGGCAAATGAAGATGATATCAAGATCATAAATATGATTTTTGCAGATTTTAGACTTGGAAATGAGGTCATCCACATAGGTATCCATAATTTTATGGATAAGGTCATAGAAAATGTGGGTCATATCCTACCAATCAATAACTCTATAATTTTTTAGGCTAAAGGACACTTTAAAGTAATAATATGTACCCCATTCTATGGTGAAAGTTGTCTTATGTTGATCTCTAGGGGCAATGTTAATTTGATTATAACCCAAAAACCATCCATAAGGGATAAAATTTAATATCTAATAGTGGAATCAACAATGGAATATATGAAAGGTAAAGGGAAGTTATCCTTGGGATAAGACAGATTGAGGTTACAAAAATTGATGCAAATGCAAATGGCCATGGTGATTTTTTTCCAAACAAGGATAATGTTTGAGACCCATTCTGAATAGCCCACAAGCTTGATAAATTTAGCATCAATAAGTTTAATGATTCTTTATGACATAAATTGGAAACTTTGTAAGGAAATTTTCATTATTTTTATCGCATGGGTTTAGCATCAAGATAGGTGATGATACTATGCACCACAATACTAGGATCAATATTAGGCATGTCCTCATAAGACCAACAAAATTTTTCATGATATTTATCAAAGAATAAATTAAATTTATCATGTTTAGTTGGTGTAAGTTCTCTAGAGACTATGATTAGTCAAGGGCATGATGGGGTTCCATATTTAATTCATTTAGTTTCCTTGATAAGCATAACATTTCCATCTTAAAAATGATATGGCATGTTAGGCAGATAGGAAATAGGATTTGTTTTAGGATCAATGCTAGCAATGAAGTTTTTGAAAAGAGTGGATTTTTTATTGAAATTCCCAAGTTTATGATATTGTCAAGGAATTTGAGGTTCTTGGGCATGGATTAATTCCAGAATGGATTTATCACTAGGCAAAGTGGGAAGAGGGCTATAATATTCCACATCTACTTCGAGATCATTTTTATTACCATGGTTGTCATATTCAGAATGCATTTGGCATACATCTATGGCCTTGGCATCTAATGTAATCTCAATATTTGGTGGAGTAGGAGAAGGTTGATCTAGTTGTATTAGTTTATCAATAACATCATTGATGGGGAGAGGATCAAAGAGAATAAAAGGTGTTGAAAGAAAAATAGAAGATTTTGGAAATTTAAAAGGTTTAGATGGTAAGATTTGTTCCACCACCCATAGGGTATCGAGGAGTGGAAAATTAGAATGAGGTACATGACCTTCAGGTGATAATTTAAAATAGGTTAAAATAATATGAACATCACAATTAAAGACATGCATTTGAGATAGATTTTTTAGATAATGTTGAACTTCAAAGTCTTGTGATTGAGTTTGGTCCATGATGTAGTTATCATCATAAGTTAGAGAAATTGTACATGTTTGTGATTCAAGAGGAACTTCAGAAGGTGAGATGCCTAAATCACTAAATTTACATGGAGACATGATTAAAGTATCTTGGAATAATTTAGGCACTCTATAATCATTTCACATGAAGACATTTTCTATGTAATAGGATTCCTGAGCATTGCATAGAGAGGAAAAATTAGTTATCTCATCAATGAGATGGATGGTGAGATCACAAAGCAATAAAGAGGGAGGTAACCACTCTAAGATGTAGGGAAGTATCTTGATAGTGTTATAGGTATTTATCAAGTCATTGGGCTCATCTTCATCATAATCAACATGAGACATGTAAATATAGATTCATGTTGACAAATTTAGGTAAAGGAGCACTACTAATCTTTAGAATGGTCGGAATTTGATATTGGAATTTGGGATTAGGAAGTTGAATACTCCATGGGTTGGGATCAACCTCATGTTTATACCTTTTACTATTTTTAAGGAATTTTATACATTAGCTACTAGAAGAGGTGATAAACCTCATTCTATGAGTCCATTGTCATCTTAGGAGTATGTTGTAAGATAAGGGTAAATATAGGACCGTGAGCTTAGTTCCTATAGTCTTAGGTCCAATAGTAAGAGGGGGCCAACTACAACCGAGTGTATTTTGATTAGTTTTATCAAATATATGACATGTCAAGTGAGTTTTTTTGAGATGATATTTGTTATAGCTAATTTGTTGGATGAGCCATAAAGATGCCACATTTATACTAAACCCTTTGTCTACTAATACTTTATGAATGAGGGTGGTATTATTGTCTATTTTTATGAATAGGGGTGGATCATCAACTAAAAATATTATCTCATCATTGATCATGTCTTCTTTGAGGAAATTTATGGAGGGTTTTGAAGAAGGATAAATGGATTCAATGGTCTACACCTCAATTGGTTGAGGCTCATGAAAAGATAGTTCCTCTTCTAAAGAAGATGGATCTTCAATTTATTAAAGTTATTGCATGAATAAATTATTATTATAAAGAGAGGTACGAACTAACTCCATAAGAGGAATTTTAAAAGGCATGGAGTTGAGTTCTTCTAATAAGTTCCAATGGGTTTTGGAAGAAGAACTAATGTGAGGCTTAGAATTTAAAATAGGTTTAGGATGAAGATAAGTGGTTGGAGGTTCAAAAGGAGGAGATTGTTCCTCATTAATTTTTGAAGCTAAGTGAGTAGTTGTAGTATATTTACAAAGTTGCTCTTCCAAACATGGTTTCTTAGGTTTGGTGACAAGATCTTTGTGAGATGCTTTTTGTCGATAATTAACCTTAGTTGCATTGACATATTAGGAATTGGTGTAATATTGGTCATATTTAGCATCAAATACACAAACATCTTTATTGGATTTTTGAGTGGTAGAATAAAAAGCTTTGGGAGTTTTTCATTTTTGATAAGCATTAATTTAATCTTGATGACAGAGTTGAATCATGGATTCATGATTGAATGAATCACCAAGAATATAGGAGAAAAAGATTATAATCCCTCTACATGTTTCATGGGAATGACCTATGTCGGCATGGAATCAACAAAATTTATTAGGTTCATACCATTCAGGAGGATAATTGGGATAAATAAATGGTTTATAGGGTGTTAAAAATTATTTCATTTATTGTACCATTAATGGTGTATGATAAGGTTGGAGATTATCAGCTTTGGTAAATCCTAGTTTGGGTTGAGGAGGATTTCTATTTATCACATTAGTTAAATGTTGAAGATATCCTTTAATTATTTTTGTATTAGGTTCAAACTATTTCATTAAACAATCTTGATGCTTGGCTTAGTCAAGAGCTTCATTTAATGTTTGGGGAACAAAAATTTGAACCTTATATTGAAGAGAAGTTGATGTGGTTATAAAGAATTTAAACAAATTTCACATTATGATCGACCTTGTGAAATATATATTTACATCATTTAATAAACTCATGAGTTGATTCAGTGGGAGATTGCTTAGCATTGATGAAATGGCTAAGGAAATTCTTAGTAAGATCATTATGTTGAAAATATTTAACTAAAGGATTAACTGCATCCTCTAGTTTCCATATGGAATGTTGGGGAGTTGATTCTCCCATTATAATACATCACTAATGAAATTTTTAACTAAGATTTTAGTTGTGTCAAAAGTATTGTTGCGATCCACTTCTTATAAATATTTCTAAATGCCTTAATAAAATATATAGGGTCTTTAGTGCCATAATATTTAATAGTTGGATATATGTTAACAATATCAATATAAATAATGAAAGGGGATAAAATATCATTTTGGATGTGTTAAAGCATCTTATTATACATGATAGGTTAGGGGATGACATTCCTTGTGGCATCTCTAAGAAGTGGAGGGATAAATTTTTAATTATTTTGAGGGAGAAGAATAGGAGGTTGATTAGCCATGTTGAAAAAATGATGTTATAGCTACATCATTTGGAAGGTGTTAGATGTTTGCATTATATTAATTTATTTCACTATCTGTGAAAGAATCTTAGTGGTATCAATTGGTGGATTGGTTTTTTTCATTGAATTCTATAAAGTTTTTAAGGCATTTTAGGAAGATTTGGACATGTTTGAAGTGGTTCTTAACAAAGATAATGGTGCAAGTACATCAGGATGAAAATCTACTGACCAAGCCTTCATGGTGGAGATGTTTGACTTCCCTTTCCAAGAAGACAATGAACTTGATGGTATTCATGAAGAAGTCCATGGTTTCCATTAGTTCCTAAAAAATACCTACCCTCTAAGGAATAGAGAGTAGTAGCAGGCCCTAACTACTTCAACACATCCAAATAACTTTAGCACTCCTCTAGACACTAATTCAGATAATAACCTAGAGCCTCCAAAGAGAATTACTTCTAAACATAATACTGATGCATTTAATTTCCAATAAAATTGGGTATGATATTGTGGAAGACATGAATAAAATAAAGGCTAACATTATATTGCATGAATTGGCATAGATCACTGAACAAAGGGACCAATTATTAGAATCCTTATATAAAAAGCCTGGTTGGCCACCCAAGACTAACAATGCTAATAATTCTATGTATAAAGCTAAAACAAAATCCCCACCTTTCCTGCTTACTATCAAGATTTTTGGTAACAACTTACATAGCTATTTACTAAATTTTGGTGCATCCCCAAACATTATGCCAATAGGTATTTTTAAACAACTTGGCTTGACTCCTATCAAATCTGATAGAGTTGTCACTCAGTTAGATAAGTCTAGAGTCAAGGTAATTGGGGAATTATCAAATGTTGATATGCAACTTACCTTTGAGCCTAAGGTCTATCAATTTATTGATATCTAGGTGGTAGACACACTTGATGCTTATGGGTTCTTGTTAAGCAAGGAATGGATAAAGGCCCTAAATGGATATATGTCCATTAAATTTTCTCATTTTTGGATGCCATGGAAATGAGTCCCAAATCAAATCAAAGTGGAAAGAGATCCTCAGATGAAGCACATAATCATATAATACAATGTTGTGAATAAAAAGGTGAACATAGTTGACTCTTATTTAGGAGTTTTCACTCTTGAAACTGCCAAGATATGTGAATCTAAACCTTCTCATATTGTTCCTAGATTGTGGAAATTGCATTTTGATGGGGATAGATGTAAATCTAGGTCTAGAGTAGGAGTTGTCCTAACCAATCCTATTGGTAAAGAATATCATGCTTCCTATAGACTCCAATGTCCACACACCAATAATCTTGTAGAATATGAAGCATTGATTTTAGGTTTATAATTTGCTATCAAGTACAAAGTCAAAGAATTGTTGGTTCATGGTAACTCAAAACTAGTAGTCAATCAGGTAAGGAGTAGATACTAGTGCAAATTGTCATACATCAAGAGATATAAGTTTAGAGTATGGGATTTACTTGATTATTTTGATGCATTCAATATTGTTTCCATCCTTAGGGAAGAGAACAAGGCTGATAATGAGTTTGCCTTAGCTAAAATAATCTTTTTCCAAACCATGACTCTTAAAACTTTATCATTGAGTTGGTTCCATGCCCTTCAATCCAAGATAATGTAAACCATATGCAAGTTTTTAATGATGACCAAAAGATCTTAGATTTCATGACCAACTTCGGATTATTTGAGGCTCATGTCATAGATGAGGATAATGAGAATAATATTGAAGAAGATGGAAGATTTGATATCAAAGTCATTCAGTTGAATGATAACAAAATTCTAAAAGGCATGATTATGTTGGAGAGGTTATTTGATCAGGATAAGCTAGTTGAGAATACTAAGATTCTCAAAGTGAGTGGGAAGTATTACAAGGTAGTTGATCTCATACCTCAAGATCAACCTCAACTAGTTAATATTGGAACAACATGTATGAACATTGAAGATTAAAAATCCAAAGACTTATTGATAAACTATAAGGACACAATATCATGGTCTTATGATGACTTGAAGATTTTTGATCCAAGATTCATCACCCATACCATACCCTTGAAGAAAATCTACAAACCTTTTAGGCAAAAGTAGATGCTTATCAACCCTATTTTAGAACCTATGATTTTCAAAGAATTCAAAAAAAATTAGATGCCAAGATTATATTTCCCATTAGGCACTCTACTCGGGTTACCAATTTGGTACTATTTAGGAAAAAAATGGTGAAATAAGACTGTGCATTGATTTTAGGAATCTAAATAAGTCATATAAAAAATATAACTATCCTTTGCCTTCTTTGGACCAAGTTATACAAAGCATTTTTGGTTCTATTATGATGTCCTTTCTTGATGGATTTTAAGGGTATAACTAGGTATTAGTTAACCAAGAAGACAGGATGAAGTCTCCTTTTACTGCCAAGTGGGAAACATTTTCATAAAAAAGAATGCTATTCAAACTGATTAATGTAGGAGAAACATTCCAAAAGGCCATGGATCATGCTTTCCAAGGTTTGGTAGGTAAATGCATTATTATATGCATAGATGGTTTGACTATTTTTTTCTAAAAACAAAGAGGACCACATCATGCATTTACAATAGATATTTGAAAGGTGCAAAAGGTATGAGATTTCCCTCAATCCAAAGAAATGTATTTTCTATGTTACTAAGGGAAAGTTGTTAGGCCTTGTCATTACTAAGAAGGGAATCTCTATAGATCCAAATAAATTAGATTTTATATCAAAACTAGAGCCTCCTAACAATAGGAAAGAATTGAAATCATTTTTTGGCAAAATTAACTTTGTAAGAAAGTTTATTTCTAGTTTTATAGAAATTGTCAAACCATTGAATGACATGATGAAAAATGATGCCAAAATCACTTAGAACAAGGAAACCAAGAAGGCCTTTAAGGACATCAAGGAGGAAATTGGCCAATCTCTAGTCTTGATAAGTCTAGATTTCTCCACGGATTTTTACCTTTACCCCTTTGCTTTTGATCATAATAATATTGCAGTCTTAACTCAAAAAAAAATTGATGGATATGACAATCTAATTAATTTCATAATCACAAATCTTAAAAATACTGAGGTAAATTATTCTTTAATTGATAAACAAGTGTGTGAATTGGTAAAGGTAGTAAATAAATTTAGGCACTACATTCTTAGGAATAAGGTACATGTTATCTTACCTGACCCTACCACCAAGCTCATGTTGAGTCATAATAAACTATGAGAAATGATAAGTAATTGGATGTCTATTCTTCAAGAATATGACATTGAAATGAAGATGGTAAAATTGTTAAGGTGCCAAGGTCTAATTCAAATGATTTCCAATGCTAACCCTACGCTTAATGTCATGTAGGTTGAATAAGAAAGTTTTTAGTCCAATGATTGGTATGATCCCATTATACATCAACTAATAAACATCACTTATCTTGTAGGATTAACCAAGGAGAAAATAAGAGCCCTAAGACTTAAGGCAATCCACTACCTGATTAAAGATGGAGTTCTATATATAAAAATATTCAAAGGCATTTACTTTAAGTGTGTATCCAAAGAAGAAGCAACTGAGATAATGAGCACTTTTCATGAGAATATGGAAAGTGGACCTCCATATAGAAGTAAAACAACTCAAAAAATTCTAAGAGATGGTTATTATTATCCCACCACCTTCAAGGATACCCATAAGCATTTAAGGCAATGCCATTCATGCCAAATCTTTAACACAAAGGAGTCCAAGGCAGCCATCCCACTATAGCCAGTTATGGTGGATAAACCTTTTACTCAGTGAAGAATAGATTTTGTGGGGGTAATCAAACCTAATTCATCATAAGGTCACAAATATATTTTGACTTCTATTGACTACTACACCAGATGGACTGAGGTAGTGGACACTAAACAATGTAGAATTGAAGAAGTGATTAGTTTTTAAAGGAAAACATATGCACTAAATGTGAGACTCTAGTCTCTCTAGTATGTGACAATGGATCTACATTCATATCCATTGAAATGATAGAATGGGCATAAGATAATAGTATTAGTCTCAAGTTCTTGTCCAACCAATACCCTAAAGGTAATGGAGTGTCTGAATCAACCAACAGGAACTTGATGAAAGCAATAAAGAAGTTTGTAGAAGACAAACCTAGAACTTGCCATAAGCTTCTAAATTTTTTGCTATTGGCAGATAAGACAATAGTTAAGTACAATCTCAAAGCATCACCCTTATTACTAGTATATGTCTAAGAACCCATCTTCCCCATTACACTCAAGATACCAACTTGCCATTTTATGAAAGAGTACATCTAGGATGATCAATAATTAGCAAATTCAAGATTACTAGACTTTGTTCATATGGAAGATGCTAGAGAAGAGGCCTTTGCCAAATTTAGTAGGCACCAAACTATAGTAAAAGGTGGTTTAACAAGTGATCAAAGATAAATATGTTTAGGTAGGGAGACTTAGTTCTTCTTTTGGACAAGGTATTTGAACCCAAGGGTAAACATGGGAAGTTCACACCTTTGTGGATAGGTCCCTAACACATTGTTGAGACACTTGGAAGTGACACCTTAAAAATAAAAGACCTATTATGAGTAGAGTTCACACTACCCACTAATGGGTAGTACCTTAAACATTATTTTTCTATTGATGCCCTTGGGGTCTTCATGGTGTAAACTATAAGAATAATTAGAGTTGGTATAGGTAGGCTAGATTAGTTTCTTTCTATTATTTCCTTCCTATCCCTTGTTTATATGAATTCTTGTGTATATTATTTAATTTTTCATTTGCTTTCTATTCTATGTGTTTACTTTCTTTTATTTGTTCCTTACTTCTAATAAGTCCTTTGGGCAACTCTCAGCTTAGAGTTCATTCTAATTTCTTAAGAACTCCACAGTTCAGGAATGAAGGTATGAATCTCAAGCATTTATTGATCATGGATCTAAAATATGAGATTATGTTATAGTTTAAATAAACTAGTAATGATTGGTAGATAGGTTAACTATTTTATGAGAATTTAAACATTGTTTTGATCTAAATTTGGTTTCAAGGATAATTGCACATGTGGGATGAAATCTTGAATTATTAAGGCACAATCATGTTTACACTTAACAAATATCCTTGCTTGGGATAAAGTTGTAACCATAGGTGATTGTCTGAGGATCAAACATTTGACCAAATCCTTAAACCTCACTAACTTGGTTCTTAACCTTTGCTAGAAAGGCTAAAAGATATAAAAAATACAAAAAATAAGAGCTTATTGCAAAATCAAAAGTTTTCCAAGAAAATATGGTTCTAATAATATCGACCAAGGCTATGGACACTTGGTTGGAAGTGGAATAAGGCATTGAGTGGAGCCAAAGGCATCTATGTTAGGATATGGATGCCTAGATGGCAATAGAGTAATGCCCAATCTTTACCTAAGCTAAAACATGATTCTTAATGAATATCCAAACATGTTGTAAGTCAATATTAATGATTGAAGACATGAAACTTATAATTTCTCCCCTGAATTCCATGGAAAATAATAAGTGAAATCAAATCACACAAACAACATGGATAGGTTTTGATGTTTGATCTTAATTCTGTAGAAGCAAAGTTTGTCTTAACCATGAACTAATCTAGATAATGGTACTGATCAAGTAGAATAGGTAATATAGTTATTTGTTTGAACTAGACTCTCTGAATTCTAACATATTACTATGTTTCCCCTATAAATTGCCATTTATTGAGGTCAACATACCCCCTATTTCTAAAAATTGGGGACCCATGTGTTAAATTATGCAATTTGTACCTTAAAACTAAAAATTCACTTGATCAGGGTGTCATTAATATGTTTGCAAATTATTCATGTTTGAATTTCATCCACACCATGTTCTAGTTGGTCTACTTGTTCATAGCTCTGATTTAACCTTGTCTAAAGTTTACTAACTTTGGACCATCTTGTTTCAGTTTATAGGTCTAACAAATGTCCATTAGAGGAAAATAATATTTGGGTTTCATAATTTTAATGATTTTATCTTAATATGACCTCTTATTATCCTTTGGTCTATAAAAATCCAAGTCTAATCCATGTTTAAAGCTCCTAGAAGTCCTTCAGAAACCTTGACATAACTTTTGGATCAAATTAAAAATTGGTGGGAATAAAATTGGCAAGAACACTTTAAAAATGTTATAGACTCAAGCTTAATTTTTATACCATAGCTTAGTCATGTTTTTCAACACAACCAAACCATAGCCTAAAATTATATGCTTTTTCCCCTTAATATATTTCCCCTTTGTTTCCTTTTATTTGTGCATGGTCTAACTTTAACGTTTGTAGGGGCCTTTTATTACACTCTTAGTTTGGTCTAACCTTTGTTATTACCATGGTCCCTCTTGTTACAACTTAGACTAATGTCTTAGTCCTAAGGCCAAATTCATATTTATTAACATAAATGGGACCTTAGTATTAATACTTTAACTTATGTCTTAGATGCCCCCAATCTCTACCTTAAATTATGTGCTTATGTGCAGGATTGACGGCCTGTGTGTGATCAAGCAATATTGATCAAATAGAGTGAGGCGGACCTAATGAATTGAAGACTTTGATCCATGGATCCAATCTTACTCGATCACATAGATCATAATCAATAATATTTAGCTACCCATATAAAATTTATCCAATAGAGTGTGTCAATTCAAAGTTCCCATGTGAACTACTACTCATTGGACTCAAATTTGACATTTTTGTGCCAATCAATTGAAGTCTGCATGGACATCAATTGATGTCCATGAGACCATCAAATTTTAGTCACTATAGTTAATTATGTGAACTTAAAATTGACATTCTTAAGACCATTAATTGATGTCTGTGAATTCATCATTGACATCTACGAGGTCATCATTGATGTCTATAAGATCATTAAATTTTAGCCTCTATGAATAATTATATAAACAATTGAAATTTTTGAGGCTATCATTGATGCCCATGAGATTTTCAAATTCAATCTTAGGAACCAATCTCATTTGGATAAATGAATATGTTTGCCTTCATGTTGCAGGATCAATGGGACCCATTTGGAGAATAAATATGTTTAGAGTTTTGTGCTTCAATGATAAAATTGGCCTTTTATTGAGTCTTTAGCCCATCATATGCCAATTTTAAATCTACATGGGATTGATTATAAACACCATGAACCTAACTCAAATTTTATCCTAAAGTGTGATCATGTTTCTAAACATTTGACTAAATTTTGGTCTAAAATGTCATGCTTAGTCCCCATATGTCCCATGATCTTATTTGGGTATATTCTATCGACTTAACCTAATAAATACAAGGTCCCATTATTAAAATTTAGCTAAGAAATTTTTACCCTAAATTTTTATCATCTTTATTAATATGATAAAACCTTAGGATACAAAAACATTATACTCAGTCCTTTATTATTAAGGGTCACCCTTTTATCATGATCTAGACTTAACTTAAATACTTTAACCCATGGTTTATATCATGTTTATTAACATGAAAAAAACCATAGTCTCAAGTTTTTAACCTTAGTTCTTATATGTCTCGATGCTAACTTAAACATTGTGCACTTTTGCAAGATTTACAACTTGTGTGAGATCGAAAGAACATGATCAAATAGAGAAAGATCTCTATAGACTATTCAATAGAACCTTTCAAGGCTCTTAAGATCAAAACATGTGCTAATTGATAGAGCTGACAAAGTGCAGAGCTTAAGGAGCCCCATGAGACTACCAAATGGCATAACCATGGAGCCTAGTACAAATAATGGCCAATGGTGTGAAACTCAAAGGATCGAGATCAATGACTTGTGTTGATATATGAAAGATGATCTAACAGAGTGAGACCAAGTAATATTTTCAAAGGGAAATGGTTAGTTTTTGAACATTAATGAGCAAAGTGTTGTGAAAGTACCAACTAGATGCCACATAAATGACACCTAAGTAGAAAATGACAAAACCAAAGATTTTATGGGCATGAAAAAGCAAAGGTATAAAGCCAAAGGTCTAAATCAAATCTAAGTCACCAAATTCAATTAAGTCCAAAAAACCATCACCATTAAGTCCTAAAAAATACTTGTAGAGAAACCCTAGCATTCACAAAGCCCTAATTTGAACTCAAATTGACCATAGTCAAACCAGAGAGAGAGCTCAATTGTCATCTAAACAACAGAATCATCTAGAGGTAATTTATAACCACTAGTGAGAAATATATAAATCTCATAGTCATGGTATCATGGAAGCAACACAAAGAGGACACAAATCTCTACTTAACCATATATTCAGAAGGAAGGGTCTTTAAGGACACAATATTTGATGTTATGGGATTGAACAATAGAGACAATAATTGGTCCAATATATTTTGGACAATTAAAGAATTGTAGCCCATAATAAAAGAGGACAATAATATTTCATCCTTCAAGACAAGATATTATGACCTAGTTGCATCACAAATGATGAGCCTTCACCACACAGTAATAAAACTAGAGGTTCTTCATTATATAGATGTCCTCCTCCCTATTTTTAAAGAATGTAAAATTGAAAAGGGTATATTTATAAATTAATTTACTCATAAATTCATTTCTTATGTGTCTCCCATTTCTTTTGATAACTATTATAAGTTACCCAATCCCTGAGTATATGTACCCATACTTAATAAATGGGCTAAGAAAAATGACCTAAAAACCATCTTGGCCCCATGGTTATATTTTAAAAACCATGTGAATTATGACCTTAGTGAAAACATTATCATCAACCAATTTTGACCTAGAATTAGGATGATAATGACCTTGATGAATAGGCTTTGTGGAAACCCCACTACCACTTATGTTTACAAAATTTGGGTACCCTTGGTAGACTTTATGATTGAGAAGGAGATCACCCCTCCCATTGGTTAAGTGATCAACACATGTTTATGTAAGTGATATCCACAGTCAAGAAAGGGTCTAGGAAAAACTTCTATATGATGTATTATCTCTTGGATGCCATGTTTGCCATAATTAAGATCCCCAACTTTAGGGGATGGTCACCTGAAAAGATAGATAATGTCTTAGTTCTATTCAAAATTGCATATCTTGAAGTATAGGGACCATATTTAGTTTATTTGTGATTACATCTATCCTACCTTGATTGAGGCTATAACAAGGTACATAATGCCTAGAGTTAGCCCATTGGCAAATAAATCCATTGAGTTCATTGGGGACATCTAGTTTTATCCAGACTACAAAATCATTAGGATTGAGGGAACACAGTGCACTCCACTCAGATTTCTAGTCCATGTTCTAAATAAATTGGCTGAGTAGGAAGTTGCACTCCAAAAATGTAATGGTATTGATGGTTTTTTATAGAAATAAAAGGAAAGGATTTTTGCATACTCCACCCTTGATATTAGCATAACTGTAATCTAGAATTGGGGCAACATTGAATATGTTGCTAGGCATATAGCATATTTCAAGTTGTAACATGGTGAATTAAGATAGTGGGACCCCAATGATAGAGTTGTGAAATATTTGAAGGCCAAAAAAATAAACCTAACCTATAAACATCAGCCAAGAGTTTATGACTCAATTTAAACCAAGGCTTCATCCTTCATAGTGGTATTGGTCAGGTTAAAGAAACAAGGCATCAACCTAGAAGCTAAATTGATGAGAGACCAAAAAGGAAGTGATGACATTTAGAAACTTGGTCCAAGGCATTACCACTTGATAGGAGGTCAATCCACTAAACCTCTTCCCATGTAGCCACAATTACAAGTGGAAGTCCCAAAGCCTAAAGTACAATCTAAATAGATTCTTGAATAAAGGAGAACTAGGGAGGGGACATCATCTTTAGCCTAACCTAATGAACTAGGGTTTCCAATTGAGTACATTCATGTGGTGGCATTAGACCCAATTGAGATAGTGGAAGATGTATTGCAAATTTTTTCCACTGCTTATCTATTTTATGAAGAGGAAATGCAGATGGAAGAAACTCAACCCCAAATTAAAGAGGTGGAGACAAAAAGGGAAGGAATTATCTTTAAGTCTAGTTCTAGTTACTCCCCCACAAAAGAGAAAGGTTGAGCTTGCACTGGTTCCAGTAGGATCCAAGAGGCCTAGACTGGCAATCACTCACCCATTAAGTGAGGTCAATGTTTTTAGTGAATACAATGTGCTACAAGGACCAAACATCCCTAAATGGATCATCTATGGAAAGTTTCAAAAGGTTCCTACTTTGCAACACTCTTGGGCCATGACCAAGCCAATAAAAATAACTGTCCATGATGAGATCAAACCATGGATAATTGCCTTAAAGGAGGAAAAAGAAATAAATATGGATTATATTGGTGATTCAAGTGGAACTTATATGAGTGCTCTTTGAAAGTTAGGTGGCACCCAAATAAATATTGTAAAGCCTCCTCAAATAATTTGATCATCAGTTGGAGTCCAATTCAATCCAAAAACTATAAGTTTGGAGAGAGTGACTGAAAAGAGAGCCATGGTTTCTGGTGAAGAATTAATTTTTTAGAAGGTAGAACCATTTATTGGTTTGAATCTAGTAAGAGGTCAGAATCTAGGTCAAGATCCCATCTTTGAAGAAGATATACTTGAATTATCCCAATCTCAATCAGCCAAGCTATAAACTAGCATCAAGGGCATGAAACATCAAATAGAGAATCTAAAGAAACAAAGGGAAAATCTAAATAGGCATGATATTTTATCTATCCCAAATACTATGATAGATATGTTTGAGGAATCCTTGTATGGCATGTTTAATTCTATGAAGATAACGAAAGAAAGAAAGGTGTATTGGGTTAGCAAATTGTAGTAACCATGGGTTTAATTACACAATGGCAGAGTTTAAAAGATATGATAAAGGATTTAATTAACATCTTGACATGGGATAAAATCCCAAGATTCAAGACCATTAGCCTAGTCCATCTCAACACATTCATGGGATTGATTGAAGATAAAATTCAAGGATTGAACATGTGGTCCAAAAGCTTAGAAAGACTCCTCATGGATGATAAAGAGTTATTGGATAGGATAGAATAATTCCTTAAGACCATGATTGCCAAACCTAAAACACTTAGCTCCATGGGCATCATTACAAAATTCAAGCATATGACCAATTTGGTCATGTAAGAGGTAAAGATCAAGAGCCAAATTAGGTCTAGGATTAATGACAATAGGGTCATGGATATGATCCTAACAGTAGAAGAAAATATTATCGAGGTGAGGAGCATTAAACAAGCCTTAGAGTGAAATACTAGGGACCTTGAAGACTTAGCTAAGAAGCAGATGAAATCTTCCTTAAACCTATAGTTAATTTGAGAATTATTGATGAGAAACATCAAAATGTAGTAAGACTATTTTAATAGAACCAAGGAACTTCATTAGCATAGGGTCCACTAGTTAGTTAGGAATATTCTCTTTTATTGAAGCATTGTAAATTTTGAAAATGGGATAGTATTTTGTAAAGGCATGTGCATTTTTTAATCACATTTTCCTATAGGTCAGTTCATTTTGTAAATTCTAGTGTATTCTAAATTTTTTATAAAAATGATAGTTGTACTTTACATTTATACACCTGTAAGTTAATGCAACTGACCGACATACTTCCTTGTTTCTATAAAAAGAGTATTGTCTATTGTAAAAAGGAGGGAGTTTTGAGCCAAAACTTATATATTTTTGAGCTATTAATATAAGCAAGAAATTTTAGAAGGATTATCAAAATTTGTTTGCATCATTTGCCCAGAACTATGCATGACCCCCTTTAATAATGAATTTTGATAAGGGATGAGTTATTTGACTAATGTGACATGAAGAAAGGGAATGATATAGTAGGGAAGTTTAGACAGGATACACAAACAAATGTAAATGGCTCAAATATAATTATTGAAAGTGTAGTATTGCTTTTACAATCAATTATAAATCAGTCTTTTTTAATCATATATAAAAGAAATCTAAGCTTATAAAGAATAATATCTAAAAATAATCGATACTTACAGTAGAATTGTAGCATCCTCATATTTTTAATTCACAATGTGAAAACTTTATCCACTTGAAACAGTTGTTTATATTTTTAAAAGTAAAAGGTGAAAAACAACAAGAAAACAAACAAATAACTAAAAAAAACCAAAAGGGAAAAGAAAAGCAAAACATCAAACTAAAATTGACAAAATATTTACAGATAAAAAAGAAATAAATTATTAACCAATATTAAAAATCATCCACTATAGGATAAAATGAAGAATACACCATAAATGGAAACTAATAAAAGCAAAGAAATAAAACTTAATAAATGAAAGAGTTGTAAGAATAAATGATAAATGATCTCTTCCAATATAACTATAATGCACGACATTATTTTTAGCATGCAAATATTCATGATAAGTCAAGTTATAGGATTTAAATGCAGCAAGACAACATGATAAACACATCAAATAACCTTGAATAAATAGAATTAAATCTTGATTATGCATGTTTTAGTCATTCTTCAGTTTTGTATTGTATACAAAAGATTATCTATCTAATTTAGAGTAGGATGAATATTTTTAAGGTTTAGATAGAGAAAGTATTGTTTAATAATTGACTTGACTATTCATGTATCTTGAAATAATTTTGAATATTTTTTGATTTAACATATTTAGTAAGATATATTGTTTCAAACTCTAAAGGGTCATAAATTTTGAAACATTCATAGTCAATCGTATTAAATAAGTCTTCTAATTTAAATTTTGTAGAAGAAACTTTATAAGACATATCATACTCACATGTTGGTTTTGTATCATGATCTAAATAATCTATAAAATAAAACTTTTCATACTCTACTTCAGTCAATTGATTGTTCATATTGGTGTGTGCAACATCAGTAACATATTTTTTTGTTGTTATAACACTTAATCCGATATCAAATAAATTAAAATTTATGTTATCATGATGATCTTTTGAATCAAAGGTAATAAGATTGTTATTAGAAGGATTCAGATTAGATTTGATATTATTATAAATAGTGATAAAATCATAAGCAAATGAATAATCTCTATAGGAAAAATAATTAGATTCAAAATCTAAAGAAATATCCATATCAAAGTCAAGAGTTTCTAATTCAAGATTTTTTAAAACATCAATATCTTCTTCATTAGATATGTCTGCAAGAAAATCAAGAGTAACTTTATTTGACAAAGATTCATCACTAGAAAATAAATCAGAATTAAGAGAAAATAAGTTATTAGATGATTGATCAGATTGATAAAATGAATTAAATTATTTTAATTCTGATTTTGATGAAAAATTTAAATCAAAACATTATGATGAAGTATCTAAATTGTAATCTAATTCTTGAGAAGTATTTCATAAAGCATGCCATGATCTGATCATAAAAAAATATAGAAAATTATTTAATAAATTCATATTCAAATTATAAAATTAACGTAGAATTTTTTTTGTATTTGAACATATCATGATTGAGCGAACAAAACTTACAAAAATATTAATTTTATCTTTGAATGAGATCAAACTTCAAAACTGAGCTAAAATCAATAATACTAATTTTTTAAATAATCTAAATATAATTCTTTGATAAGTTATTCTTCTAACAAAGAAATAAAAGATCACCACTTGGTCGAAAAGAAATAAGAAATTTATTTAATTTTGAAAGAAAATGCAATAAATATTCTCTTATAGACTCTTTTTATTTCAAATAAAGTATGAACCAAGCTATTAGATGTTGATCTACTTGATTTTCAATTAATCATTTGATGTAAATCCTTTTTTTGAGTGAGCTCATCAGAAGTTTCCATCACTGAGAAAGAAATAGTCACTAAACTAGAATCAAAATTCAGGCAACTGATTATGATAACTATCAACTAAAAACTAACAATCGGTTACGATAATGTAAATCATTGATGACAATAATGAATAAATAAATAAACTTGATTTAAACTCCCTAGTGGAGTTACCAAATTTATTGATAGTAAACAATGTCATGCTAATGAATCAACCCATTCACCTATAGCGAAGGTCAAGATGGAATCATCTCAGTTTAATCGTAAAGGACTTATGGCTATAAAATAGTCCTAAGATGTGTAAAAAGGGTCTTTTAAAGTTTTAGGTATTTAATATGTTTAATAATAATTCTAAATCAAGTGTATGTTCACTAAGTCAACCAAACACAACATGAAAATCAATTATGTCAAGAAAAGTTACTCATAAATAATGCTTTGATTAAAGAAGCTAATCATTCTTTCAATGTTATATAATTCAATCTCAAATTTGTTATAACTTTTATCTAACCTATCTGACATAATAGAGTCTATGAATTAGACAATCTCTTAAAGGATAAAAAATTTAGATTGCTGAAAAGTATATTTTATGTCCATACTCATAAATGATTATCAAAGATAGTAAACAAGAAATCATAAAAGATCAATATAACTCAACAAACCAAATAACACAAACAAAACAACAACTCCACTAAGAAAGGAAAACAAAGAAATAATCTAATACATAAGCCAACTAATTTAATTAAACTAAGTCTAATAGAATAAAACTATCTAAGTTAAGACTAACTCTATAACAAACCAATCTAAAATCTAACTAAGTCTAATCTAAAGAAGGCAAGAAAACTACAAAAATCTAATAAAGGCTTAAATATTATATCTAAACTAAAATATAAAATAAATACTAACTAAACTAAGAAAATTATCTAATACTAACACTAATACGAACTAAAGAAAGAAATCAGAAATAAACAACTATAAAAAAAAGTAAACTAAATTTAACAAAAACTAAACTAGAAATCAAACTCAAACAAATAAAATATAAAATAAAATACAAAACTTATGAGTCTCAATAAATAAGAGTCATCTTAGCAAATCAAATCAATTTATTTGAGAAATCAATATCCTTCATATAAAATATCTTCAAAAGATAACTTTTATAGTCAATTAGATCAATAATCTGTCGCAAAAGTGATATTTTCATCATTATTTGGGTTGAATACTTGAATTATATGTACAAAACTGCAAGTTATAATCAGTAAATGATATTAAACTTGACAATCTTCAGATAATCAGTTATAAATGACAATATAAAACTAGATATACCTATGTTGTCTAAGCAATATACTCAACTACTAAAAAAAAGTACCATTGGTCTATCTGCAAAAATCATGTTATCTCAGAGAAATTACATAGGAGAGAGAGAGAGAGAGAGAGAGAGAGAGAGAGAGAGAGAGAGAGAGAGAGAGAGAGAGAGAGAGAGAGAGAGAGAGAGAGAGAGAGAGAGAGAGAGAAATGAATGACTTTATAAGTGTACAAGTATTTAGTAAGTGTGTTGTTCCTCTTCCTTAAAATGAATCATTGATCTCTTTTTAAACCTCCAAAGTTGATTGGAAAAGAAGTTATAACTAACTTTAGTTAGTTATTTATCAACTTTATTAATTAAATTTAAAAGTTAATTAATTTGAAGGTTATAAATTAAAAAATTATTGAAGACTTTTAAAAGTCTTAAAAGACCAAATATTTAAATTTAGATAAGGTATTCCTAATGGGTGGGGACCCCTTTTAGTTAACTAAAAAAAATTAGAATATCAATTAATCAATAAATAATCAAGTAACATATCATATTAAATAAAATCCATATTTACATATATATATATATATATATATATATATATATATATATATATATATATATATATATATATATATATATATATAATGAATCCATTATCATAATGTATACCAAATCTCTCAAAAATTTACTTCACTGCTCTTTATTGCATGTGCAACAACATGCTTTCGAAAATAATTATTTTTGTGAAATCCCTTAATAGTAAAAATATTTTGACTATATCACATGAAAGATGAACCAAAAATATCCATAAAACAACTTTCACTTTGTTGAAAATGACTATTTTACTATATTTTCTAGCCATCTTAAATTTGATGTTCAAATGACCATCAAACTCCATAATTCCTGGTTTGTGGTGATGGTCATTTGGCCATCAAATTTAACATCATAAAAATTCTTGTAGATGATCATTTTACAAATTTTGTACAATAGAAGGAAATTGAACTAATTTTTAAAATCAAATAAAAACCCATTACTTATCTCCTATTTGCTATCATGATTCAACATTCTGAATAACCAAAAAGGCTTATTCTTCGTAATTTTTTATATTCTCTTTTGTCCATAATATTTTCCATGCATGTAAACTCTTAATTTCAAGATTATCCATGTATGAATAAATATTTTAAAATTTTTTTAGTATTTATTTTGCACAATAACCAACTGTATCCATTCAAAATCCATCTATAATTAACCAATTTATATCTTTGTAGATAAACATAAATAGCCATTTAAGAAAACAAAACTTGGACCTTCTCGAAAACAACCAAAATCTTTAGAATATTCAACGATAAACATGTCATATCAACACTATAATATAACTGGGCTTACAATTACTCCTTGCAACTTCATAATTATGATATTTCCGAGTATACCTAAATGATTTGCATATACTTTCAAACCCCAAAACATATCAAGAGAGAGGATGATTATCATCATACTCATGAAATAAAAGATTTCCAAGACTAAAAATCATCTGTTCCTTCAAAATATGAATGTCCAGGAAAGCATTGAAAATATATCAGAGAAAAATTGAGCCATTGTATTATTCTTAAATATACCAATGGACAAATAGGAGTTATGTTGCATACATACAAACTATAAATTGAAACCCTATATCTTTCCTTTTTTTTATTATGCACTTAAAGTTATGTACAACTTATCAATAACCTCAAAAATCTTCAAGAAACTATTAAAATTCTTTCCTAAATAAAACTCTGCATGTAGATGAACTTACAAACTTTCCTCATTATAATTCATTTTTCCTCAAAAAAAACCATTTGAAAAACTCAACTCTATTATTAATCTCCATGTAAACCCAAAACTTTATCTCTTCACTATAAATCCAAATTCTCATAAGCATTTATCATATCTTCAAGGGGATTCAATTAAACTTGTTCGAACATACATAGTGTTGTTTTCTCAAAAACAATTGATGGACAACCTTCAAAACCTCTACATGACCTCAAAGAACTAGAGCTCCACTTCCACAAATGAGTTTGTGAAAATGAACAATGATCAAGAAAAACAAGACTTATATTTATTAACCTTTCATCGTAACTGTATAACTGACATGTTAAGTTTATATTGGCTCAATTTCACTATCATGTAATTAAGAAACCCACCAACTTGTTTGATGAAATTATCCATTACTAAACTTCATGCTAAAACCTTGATTGGCCCCCTTGGATCGAGGCAATCAGTTCTACATTAATTTCCACCTTATCACCAAATATTTGGCATATCCAGAACCTTCATGAATATGCCTTTGAATTAAATGCTTATGTCAACTTGAACACGCCATGATGTCCATAAATTACTTATCATCTGCCAACTTGGCCTCTTATGTAACATTGATTTGAATTCAAAACAATGCATATGTATTAACCTTTAAATTTATTTTGAAAGCATCCAAGACAAGAAAATGGGTCTTTAGAAAATACATGCAAGGGTGAAGGTTTATAAAATGATCTAACCTTAAAACAACACCTTGTGTCTTTGAAGACATCCCATTAAATAAGTCTTAGGTAAACATTAATCTTCATTATATAGAACTTCTATGCCAAATGGGACAAAATAAACATGCTACTCATGCTTTGGGATTTATGTTTTGAAACATAGGCTTGGATAATAGCTAGGATATTTGAATTGATAATGGCTTAGACTAGAAAATATATAATTTGGAATTTTAACAACATTATCAAATCAACTTAAGCACACCAATGTTTTGAATGTCCATTATACCATAAGCAATAAACAAAATGAACCTTGAATCTGATATGTATCTTCATAATAGCCTTTCAATGCATTGATATTTTTCAAATATAGCTTTAAATGTGATCATCATAATACCATTATCTATTCTGAATCAAAAATTAAATCATCCATGAAAATCAAAGAATTGTCATAAACTTTTTCAAACTGTTAAAATTTGGAAGTCTATTTGCCAACTGAAATTGTAACATTATTTATATCATAAATATGCCAATTTTATTCATTGATCCACAAATGTTTTTTGAAACTACTATAATGAAGATATAAATTTATAGAATATGATAATCATTAAACTACTTAATTGAAAACAATATGTATTCATAAATGAGACTAATTGACTTAGGGTCCCTGATTGTAGTTTTGGATTTTATGAATAGTCCATCACTATGGCAAATAAGAGTATCATATTATGATTTCAAAAAAATTAAGGGTGTGAAAAATAGGCATAACAAATTAGTTGCCTAGATAAGCATTAGATTCAGTAGTTTTATTTACCATTATATATATATATATATATATATATATATATATATATATATATATATATATATATATATAACTTGATCATCAAAAGGTCCTAATAATAATGTAGTCAATTGTCATAGGTAGTTGAGAGATATTTTTTTGGATCTACCTATTTTATCATTTTCTAAGAATAATATATCCCATGGATATCCATTTTCAGTAGACATACTTGTATAATTTTCCCATTTTCCACAAAACTACAAGCTATGAATTTTTGTAAATTATAGTCTTGCTCTGTATAGTTGCGGTTTTGCATAACTATTACATTTTTGTAGGTTAACCATCACATCCAGCTAACTTCTGTAAGATTGTAACTTGCAATCTATGATTTTGTCTTGAAGTTATAATTTTATAGTTTCTATTTGTAATATTGCACTATGTATTTGTGGTTTTGTAGGGAATCAAAGTTTTGTAAAAAAATAAACTACTAACCCCTTTTTGGTGTAGGACCCCTCAAGACTAAGGCACCCCATTTTGTTTTATGAAACTTGTGATTGCAAGAGGGGTGCCAAAACATTTATATTTTAGTTTTGATTTGTATATACTTGTTTTTGTGTGTGGTTTTGCTTGTATATTCACTTGTCACTTGATTGTATATACTTGTCCCTCTCACAAATAGGTAATTAATAAGTAAATTCATCATATTATACTTACATGCTTATTATTCCCCTTGAGTATAATATATCACTGACATGGAATTCATCCCCATACATGAGCTTATTAAATAGGGTTTGGTTATGTGGATTTCATCACCATGCACTAGATGAAACTTCGTATTTTAGTAGAGTATAAAAATCAGGAGAATCATCATTCGGTGCCTAAGCAGAATTCTCCATAAAATATTCCATGGAGTGAGGGTGGTTAAACTCCAATACATAAGTTAGTTATATAGTATCCTATAAATATTTGGGCCCCACTCTACCTTCATGTATATAGGGGATGCACCTATAAATCCTTATGTATACCTAGATTAGGAGCCTCTAATCATAGATCTCACTACATGAGGTAGGATCAACTCCAAAGTAGCTATTATGTACAAATAGGGTTAAGAGGGTTTGATAAATTCTATAATGGGTCATCGACATACAACCTCACCCGTAAAACTATTAGATGGTGTAAGTGTCTGGTACCACACCCTTATCAATTGACTAATTTAATATTTGTGATTGTGTGTGTTACTTGAGTGTTATGATAGACCCATATTATTTACAAAACTAAGTCAACCATACCCTATTTTGTGTGTGACACCTTAAATACCCCTAAATTAACACCCATCCTTATCTCATATCATATTCACATCCTAATCTTTTATCTACCTAAAACCTATCCACCTCATAGTCTCTATCCACCCTATTATATCTTAAAATCCACCCTATATCATCTACCCATATTTCATTAATCACACATCATATAAATTATCTGATATTTAGCATCCATATAGTACCAATTTTATATCCTCCATACCTTGCATACCCAATAATATCCATTATATATTCTAGGTAACTTCAATAATCCTTGTCCATCCTATATCTTCCACCACTTACCCCATATACCATCCCATAGCTACCATATATTTGCTATCCATCTAACATCATCATATAACCTTCGCCTATCTACTCACTTCACATCCTATATCTTCTATACCCCATCCATCTCATATTCTCTCATCACCTTTGAATACTATATTTAGTCTTCAAATCAAGTTTTAGTGGTCACCCATCCCTTTTGTCCTCATTATCATCCCTAGACTGGGTATTATAAATATATATAATATTATTAATATTATAATATAACACCCATCACTCATCCCTATTAAGTGTCGTCTTAACCTAACACCCATCAAATTCTCCCTTTGCTAGTGGATAAGGTATTTGATCTCATCAGTCTATTGCATCCTTACTAGATTACATTATTACAAGTCTTTGTCTTTTGAGAATTCATAGTCTTAGTCATCACATCACTCTCTTTGACTACAGGTAGATTTGGTCTCTAGACGGAGTTAGTATTTGAACACTTCCACATCATCTATCACACCTCTCTTTAAAAATGGAGATCTAAACCCATGCCCAACTCAGAATTAGACAAGCTTCCTGTTGGGTGAATATTTTGTCAATCAATTTACTGATGAACAAAATAGGTCTGATCATCCACAGTAGGAAGATTGGTCAACCAAATGTGTAGGTTTACCACATCAAAAGGGGACAAATCTCTCCTCTCATTAAGGGGAGGTTCCCTATATATATATATATATAATAATACTCAAAGGTAGGATAAACCATCCATATCTCTTTTTTTAGAGATGATGTGTGTGAATCAAAGGAGAAATCCAAATGAAATAATAGAAAACACTCCTCTTCTTTCAAAAGTGTTGTTCAACAGATAAAAGGAATATTCTGGTGATGACAAGTAAATGTAACAGGGTATAGTAACATAGCAAGATGAAATGAGGCACAAAGTCTCCACCTCAACTACTAAAGAGTGGAATACAAAGAACAATGAGGGAACAAAATCATCCCGAGGTTCTTTACACAGAAACAAAAAATAAACACACACTGAGGATAATTATGACAACATAAAGTCTGTAAGTAACTAGCTTTAAGACACTTTCTTTGTCACCTCTACTAGTTCTACTTGTTAAATTGTATAAACAAGAATAAATTTAGGAAATAGACATAAGAACAATCTGCTAGAATGATACAAGATATAACAGCACAAAGTTTGAAAGTTACTTGATTTTTGATTTAAACAAATAATTATGATGGACAATCTGAACTCAAAGTCTCAGTAATGCCTTTCAATTTGGGTAGAGTTTTGTTTTTAATAACACACAGAGAGATATATCTATAACAATAAAAGAGAGTCCCTTATATAGTCCCTCTAAGAAAGACTTGGGAGTAGTAACACATCATGTTGCATCAAATTTTGTCAAGAAGATATGTTGGAATTGGGTGCATTTGCCCATTTACTTTTCTTAATGTAGAGAAACAGGTCATGCCATTAAATGTTTATATCCTCCAATGTACATCTAGTGGTCTACTTCTAGAACATATCTTGTGCATGAATATTTCTAGTCTTTCTTCATCGTTCCTCCTTTTCTGGCTATTGAATCGGGTCTTTGGTTTAATTCGATGCTCTATTCTTTGGTCGCTTTCTACTAGTCTTAACAATTGATGCATGGCACATTCCACTGCAAAACAGGTGAGGACACGTGGCAACATTCTTGGGACTCTAAGAGATTCTTATTGAAAGAAGCTTTAAAACCTATAAGAAACTCAAGATGTGGATACAGACACTTGTCATGTTCCATGAAGCTACAATGAGACATGTGGCAGCTTTTGCTTGTCTTTTGAGAATCCCACAGAGAATGACACTTGGCGTGCTTTGCTTACTTTAGTAGCTTATCAGGAGTCTACTACAATCCTTACTTAATAAAGAGACCAAAGGAAGAAACATCAGATGTTGACACATAGTGGTTTCTACTAAGCTTTAGTTTCTCTTTTGAAATTCTTTGGGACTTATATCAGTTTCCTACAAAAGATGACACGTGGCACATTCCACTGCTTTGAAATTATGTCTTAACAAATGACACATGGTAGCTTCTGGTGCATTTTGATAAGGGATATGTGGTGCTTTCTTCCATGACTTTTTGAGGGACACGTGGCAGCTCAATAGGTTTTCTATTTTAGGGGACTTTTCTTTTGGATAAAAAGTCTGAAGGAATTCTTTTGAACAATTTGTCCAAAGGAATTATTTCTTTGCAACTTTGTTGTGGAAAATTTTCCAAAGGAACTCCCTTACTCGTTTGGCTTTTAAATTGGTCCATTTGTTCCCCACCTACCCTATGCAAGGGTTGTTTGAGCTCTAAAGTGAACTTTCAGATTTTTGCAATGGTCCACTTTGGCTTTCAAGTGCCCTCCAAAAGGGGTTGTTTGTCCTTTAGCTTTGCCTTAGTAGATTTTTTGCCGATCTCAACATTTTTTTTCTCCTAAGGACATTTCTTTGGAGGATATTTTGAATCAAAAGATGACACATGGCTACTTCCACTAAATTTTGAAGATGACACATGGCACGTTTCACTACTTTGAAACTGCATCTCGGCAAATGACACATGGCAGCTTCTGATGCATTTTGATAAGGGACACGTGGCACTTTCCATCATGACTTTTTAAGGGACACGTGGTGGCTCAGGGGGTTTTCTATTTCAGGGGACTTTTCTTTTGGACAAAAAGTGTGAAGGAATTCTTTTAGACAATTTGTCCAAAGGAATTGTTTCTTTGCAACTTGCTGTGGGAACTTTTCTGAAGGAAATCCCTTACTCATTCGGCCTTTGAATTGGTCTGTTTGTTCCCCACCTTCCCTTTGCAAGGGCTATTTGAGCTCTAAAGTGAACTTTCAAATTTTTGCAATGGTCCACTTTGGCTTTTGAGTGCCTCTAAAAGGGGTTGTTTGTCCTTTGGCTTTGCCTTAGTATATTTTCTACCGATCTCAACAAGTGAGTTTCAGACATGTGGTAGTATCCACTTAACTTTTAGAGGCTTTGGATGCCTTTTGAGTGTCCCATGTAAGATGACACGTGGTAGATTTTGCTAAGCTTTTAGAAACAAAGTAAAATGGGGCTCAGTAAATGACATGTGGCATCATCCGCTTAGCTCTGTCAAGCTTTTGTTTCAAGCTTTCCTTGCCTTAGTCACTTTTTCCATGGAAATTTCCTCCATAAGGTATTTGTCTCTTCAAATTTTTAGGGCACTCCTTTGAACCTGTTGCTTGAACCAACCAATTGAACCAACTTTGGTTCAACGGTTCAACAATTCATTCCTTCATTTCTATTGACCGCTTGAAACAAGCTTTTGGAAATAAACCGTGTTGAACCTACCACCAATGAACCTATTGAACCTTTAAACCCATTGAACCTGTGAACCTGAGTGGTTCAATGGTTCAGTGGTTCAAGTCTTATTCTCTTTGATAAGTGTCTTGAAGCTGTTGAACCTGAAGCGATTAAACTTTGAACCTTGACAAAAGTGATTAATTATTGAAACCTGCTGACATCATTGAACCTTTAAACCCATTGAACCTTTGAACTAAAAATGGTTTAAGTTTCAATGTTTCAATGGTTCAAAGGTTCAAACATTGAATAGAATCTTGTCGATAGATTCTTTTGGTTGAACCAAGGCATTGAAACAATCCTGAAAATGATTGAGTGTTGGAAACTTGTTCTTTTTTATTGAACTTGCCTGTAGAAGCCTTTGAACCTGTTGAACCATTAGTCCTTTAATTGAAAAATCTTGAATAATTCCCAATTTTGAAAGCTTATAACAATTTTTTGAAATGGGAAGAGATAATTTTGTCTTGCAGGACCCAAATAGCTTATATGTTGTCCCAAAAATGAGTGACATTTTTTAGGTACAACACTTCCAACTAAAATAATGATTCAATGGGTAACCTAGAAGATCTAACTTGAGATTATAAAGATACCCATAGTGATATGCATACCCCCAAAGAAGAGGATGAACAATTTAATCCCCTCCATAATGATGAGGTTAGGAACATAATTGGCAAATACCTCTATGAAAACCATGATCATGTTTTAGTCCATGTCATTGAAATAGGGGGCACATTACCCTCAACCTTTGATCATAGCCTCCTACAACATATAGTCTAAACTTTCACCCATCCAAATGCACCACATCAAAATACACATGCCAATCAAATACTGGAATAATAGGAAGGTGTGGATCAAGGATTTGAAGAAGAAGAATGCCTAACACCCCTCTAAAATAATCATATTGAGGCTAATAGGAGACAAGCTATCTTAGAGGATTGATTAGACTAACTCACATAGCAAATAACCTTTTAATCTAAGCCTAATATCAATGTCACTCATCCTCTTATCAAAATGTCCATAAGACCCAGAACATCTAAAATGCCCAAAACACCCAAAATGTCCATAACACTCAAAACACCCATATCCCCAAAAAAGTCATAATCAAACCTCCAATCCTCTTGGGGACCCTAAATTTTCACAAGAATGGAAAGTAATGAAGGAGACTCTACAACAAATAAACCCACACTCATAAGCACTAAAGTATAAATATGAAGATTTTTGTTCTTCCCCCTTGGATATGAACATCTTAAAAATATCTTTTCCTCCCCACTTTGAAGTACCTAAATTTGAAAAAAATCAAGGGAAAGGAGATATTATATATCATGTATAAGAGCTATATGCGTCTTGCCATAAACTATCATATTAAGATGCCTATTTATTAAGACTATTCCCAAAAAGCCTTAATGAACCTATTTTAGAATGGTTCATGCACCTACCCAAGGGGTCTATATCTAGCTTCAAGGAATTAATGGAACAATTTGTTAGACACTTTTCATTCAATATTGAACACAACATCTCTATAATAGACCTCTATAACACAAAATAGAGAATGGAGAAATCTTGGCATACTTCTTGCAAAGATGGAGAAGCTTAGCAAGCCACTTACAAAATACAATTCCTTATAAGGAGTTAGCCAAAATATTTGTGGATAATCTTAATGTTGAGCTCAAATATCAATTAAAACTTCAATGTGTTAAAACCTTCAATGAAATAATTGAGAAAGGGATGCAAATTTAAAAATCCCTTATAGAAAAGGTGATAATTAAACTATATTCTTGAAGTGAACATAACCAAAATCAAGATAACTCCTTTTCAAGAAAGTCAAAAATCTTCAACAAAAATAAGAAGGTTGTAAGAGATGGGGTTAGTGATTCCAAGTAACAACATGTGAAAATAGTATAGAAGAAGAACCCCATAGAATAATCAAATGTCTCCTTCATTCACATTTTATGAGGCAAACCAAATCCTTGAACTAGATAATTGAAATAGTCCTTGATTGATTAATTATTGATAACATGATCGCCCTTCCTAAAATTAGACCCATGGATGATCATCAACCTAAACTAGATTGGTACCATGAAGATGAATTTTGAAAATACCATAGGGTTAAAGGTCATGATACATAAATATGTATGCAATTAAAACACTATATTCAAGACCTGATTGAAAGGGGTGACATTGAAATAGAAGGGGAAAGTCCTTCACATCAATCTACAAATAGGTAGCTTAGAATTTATAAGGGCCCACTACCCAAGCATTATCAAAGAAACAGGAAACCACCAAGATACCATGATCAAGCCTCTTCCTTCAATTTCACTAATTACCATGCCATACCATACCACTATGTCAACACCATTAAAATATATAATCCCCAAGAGTCCACTCCACCTTCATCCACTATTTTAAAAATCAATTAGACCACTACCAATTGTGTGGTTACCACTAGACATATTAAAATTATAGTTCTTGCAACACCACCCAAAGACCTATCTACTTATTCTACTAATCAAAAGGGGAGTATTTGTGATAAATTTTTAAACTCTTTTGATAAGTCTTATGATATTATTTAGTATCTTGAGAAGATGCCAACATAAATCTCATTAATGGAAATTCTAAAAACATCCTCTTTACATTAGGAAATACTTAATCAAGTTTTGAATGACCTTAGGGTCCATAATGATCTAGATAATAATCAATTTCAAGAATTAGTTGGACATTTATCCCCTTCCTATAAAATTATATTTAGTGCCCAAGATATGTCTCAAATTGGCCCACATCATAATTATCCATTATTCATTGAAGTCCCCATATCCCACCATCACATCTCCTAGGTATTCATAGATGGAGGATCAACATTGAATTTATGCAATCTAAACTTCTTGAATAAATTGGGTTATTAAGAAGAATCTTTAGGGCCTACTATAATTATGATCAAGCCATATGATGATAATGAATGGCCATCTACAAGAACTATCTACCTTCTCATTACCATGGGACTCATAGTGCACCAAACTCTACTTCATATGTGGATGTTGATTTGCCTTATAACATGTTGTTAGGATGTCCATGGATCCATGAAATTCAATTAATACCATCAACCCTACATCAATGTCTAAAATTCCCCCACTCTAGTATGGAAGTCACAATCCCTAGAGAAATTGATCACTTTCATAGCTATTAAATGGATCAATCCTCATCATCATATCATCACCCTAGCATAGACAATTCCATATTAATTATAATATTTTCCAAATATATATCCCCTGATTAGCTTGTACCTACATTAGATCCATTACCTAAAGTGACACACTTAAAAATCAAATCCATGGGATGTGGAGAGTACAAATATAAATCCTTTTATGTAGCTTATTTACCACTCTCCCCATGCAGTTATAGGTCCCTAGCCATGAAAAAAGTCATACCAATTAGATATCAATTTAGACAAATAGCCTTTTCAAGTGAAATATTACTATCTAAATAATGATTTGAAGAATTAGATGGTTCACAGCTTATTTTAGACAATAAGGCCCTTACAACTCCCAAAAGGTGATATCCTTGCATCCAAAAGATGTTAAAGAACATGAATTATCAAGGAAAAGGACTAGGAAGATAAGAATAAGGTAGGATTGAACCTATATTAGTTCAAGAACATCCAAAATACCTTAGTTTAGGGTACAAACTATTTGATGATGACTTAAAAAATATTACTATGGATTCTACTTCGATCCTTGAGCAGTCTCTCTCTAACAAAGAAGTCAAGACAGGTTCAGTATATAATCACTTTGAAGAGATTATTTCCACCAACCTTTTTATTGACACCACCATTTCTACCATCAACATCTCCCTCCTATACCCTTCACTCAATGACAAGGATAAAAATCAAGAGCCCTCTTTTGATACAATTTAAAATGATGAAGTAATCTTGGAGTTTTTGGGAGCTCAAGATTTTATGCCTTTCGAAGACCATATGAAAGGATTTTTCATAAATATTTTTTAGTCTACATATTTTAGGGAGCAACAAGAACCCCATGATCAAAGTGAAGAAGATCAATCTGAAGATGAAAAGACTCCTCAAAACCCAGAATAATCTTCATATATTCCAATTGAGCCAAATGAATACTTTGAAATTAATAAAGAACTCCCAAATTCTTTTGCTTTAGATATCCCAAAAACATCATTGCCTCCCTATTTTCAAGATAAATCACCCTCTATTATATAATAGGCAATCAAATTCAACATTGGGACCAAACAACATCCCAAAAAGATCAAACTAGGGGCATCTCTAACACCCGAGGAACATCAATTTATCATTAAGATGCTTAAAGAATTCATAGACATATTTTCATGGAGCTATGCCGACATGTCTAGTCTTGATCCCTCCTTAGTATTACATCACTTGGTTGTGCATCCTAATGATAAATTGATCTAACATAAATTATTAAAGGCGTACCTTAAAGTGTCCCTATATTCAAATAAGAACTACAAAATTTCGTAGATGCTGGTTTTTCTCTTAACTTTTTCTCATTTCTTAATTTTGGAAGAAGATAAGAAACTAGTAATAAGGGTGTGGTATAAATACATGGTTGTTGATGTGCACATAATCCATATGAGTATGTAAAACTCCTCTTTATCTTGAAATTAATAAATTATAGATAAGAAAGAACTAACAAAAGGGGTTGTTAGCAAGATATTTAGGTGGATTGCCTAGCATGAGCAAGACCCAAGAAACATGAGCTTGTTAGGAGGCTGTCAATTCACTCTTTGATGACAATTAATTTTAAAGAGATAAAAGGAAGATACTTACATCAAATAATAGAAAGTAACTAAAATAAAATACAATAATAAAATTAATGCTTGATAGATAAAATGACTAAATATAATAAAAGTAGGTCAATACTAGTGCTAAAATAGATCAGGGCATGTTCAAAAAATCAAGCAAGGGTTTGAGAATAGGGAAGGACACAAAAAGATAGATTTGGTTAGGGGTAAGGGGTAGAAATAAATTGTTGTCATTTCATGCCATAGTGACCATCGGTAGTTATGATAACTATTGGTGGTTAAGTTGATCGTTAGTGGTTGGGTAACCATCAACAATTGGGGTTGACCATTAGCAGTTATGCTAACCATCAGTTGTTTCATGTAGAATTATGAAAGTACTTATAAAAGAATTCCAAAATGGGTTATTGATCAGATAGGGGTTTGGTTAAGGGTCTAGTTAGAAATAGGAGGTTGGAAGATAGGTGCAAAAAGGTCTGATGGGGGAGAGAGGTCAAAAACTAGAATAACAAAACAAATGTATAAATATACCTGTTACTTGCTAAATGGTTGATAGCTGGAGTAATTTTGGTAGAGTAATGGTACTTTTACTTGAAATAAATTTAGGTAGAGGTTTGGATCTCTATTATTGTTATTGAATTTCTAAAATAAGACTGACTAGATAACTTGAATACCTATGTACAATAATGCTTATGATGATGGATCCATTTCATCTCTTACTCCCTTCCTTTTATAGGCAAAGATAGATGAAGGATAGAAGGTTCCCTAAGAGGTTGGCTTGTTAATTTTGATGCTTAGAAGTTTGTTAGCAATGGGAAAGGTGGATACATTAAAAAATTTCATGTTATCTTGCACAATTAGTATTTGTGTAAGAATGAGGAAGACCTGACCGTTGACGGCCAACCTAACCATCGATGATCAATCTGACCATCAATGATCAAGTGTCTGAAGGAAAAAGGGTCAAGGTGAGTTAAAATGGGTTATGTTAAGGTTTAGTTAGTAATTTAATGAGTTTAGTTTACTAAGTAGATAATTAGACTCAAGGTTTGATGGGTTAGTTAGTGGGTTAAGAAGGGTTAGCTGGTCCTTAAGGTATCTCAAGGCATTTTGACATCTAGTATAGTTTTCTAGTGTCTATATTTTGCCCCTTTTTTATGCAACTTTAAATTAACAAGATAGAAAAAAATAGATTTCTTGGTTAAAGGTTTATTTGCCCCGAGTATGGGAAGAGGTGTTCCCCCTCAAACTAGGAGTCGATGAAGTGAAACTAAAATTGATTCGAGGTTGGATAAGTGGATATGGTGAGTCACATGGTTGATGACAATGGTGGTTGGGTATTTTGTTGGTGCATTTATTTACTTTATTGCATTTGCTTGTATTTATTATTTATTATTTTGGTGTGCTGATTACTTATTGTAATTAGTTTATTATGTTTATTAATAATATGCACTAGATAGGATAAGCTTGCTTAGTTAGTAGTTAACTTAGACACTTATCTTGTTACACTGGAGTTCCACTCCACTATTCAGAGTAAGATAGGATAAGATTATTTAAATAATAGTCAACTTGTGTTGATCATTTACACAAGTTGGACACCTATCTTGTTAGTGTGGAGTTACACTCCACTATTCATGTAGAAAAATATCAGTTTAACTACACGTGTTGTGTGAGTTCCCTGATCTTTATCATGCATGCCTTGTTCTATTTAAGCAATGGCTATTTATGTATTTCATATCAGCTTAATATTGAATTATCAAATTAATTCATTATATTTGAGTTATTTATTCATTTCTATTATAATCTCATATATATAGTTATTGTTTATTACTATTACTATTTTATCTCTTATTTATGCTTTCTATTAGATTCATTAGATCATGTAGCTAATTCTAACATGGTACCAGAGCTATCTTGAATCTATAGATTGTTAAATATTCAAGAAAAAAAAATCTATATATAGGATCATTTTTTGAGCTTGTATACAGATATAAATTAGAGATTTGTGGAGAATTTTTGAGCTCACAATTAAGTTTAGAGTACTCAAGATAGTCAAAATCATCTACAATTTTGTCCAAATTGGGCATAGGAGGCAAAATTGGTAAGGGTTTGATCTAGAAGCACCATGCCTAAATTTGGTGGGTACCTAAAAATTAAAGCATTTCTAAGCAAAACAGACCTCACAATTACGTTCGAAAGATGTCAAAACCTACATATCCATATAAAATTTATCCAATTTAGACATAGTCACCTTGAAAGACAAATTTGTTTTTGCTCCCAGGTATGGTCGTATGGACTGTGTAGACCATTTTTATTTTTATTTGGAAGGCCTCATAGATAAATAGGTAAATTTGAAAGGGAACTTTAGAATCCCACCATTTGAACATCAAGAGGTATTTTTGAGCAAATTATTTTTTTGAAAAAGCTTAAAATTTCATGCTCTTCATTGTTGTACTTTCAATTTTTTCCATTTTTTTCTAGAATTTAGATTTTTATACAACAGATCTTACCCATCCTCATTTTTTCAACTTCAGAGGCTCATAAATTTCACATATGACATCGAATTGATATCCCAATTTTTTTTAAAGTTAATATTTTTTTTAGCACAACACATTGGTATAGAAATTATTGTAATAAAGTGCATATTTTTTATACTTTTAGACTAGAGTGCCTAAATGAGATTTTATAAACTAGAAAAATTATAATCTAGCCTTGTAATTTCACTCAATTATAAAGTTCCAAAAATAATTACTAGGTGGGATAAAACTAGGCAATTTAGGATGGTTTTGTGGTGTGTTCTGTACTTTGATTTATGCTTTGTGATAGTTTATTTTCAATTGCATCATGGGGAATCCTAAGTTCTCATTATTAAGAACATACAACTATAATACATGGAAATAGAATTTTTGGAATGCATTAATGATTCTAGGATATATGCCTTATATAAAAACTCTTTTTACTCCACCTATTGATGCAAAAGAGTTCCAACACTTTCTCTTTGAAACTACTAAAGTAATTGGATGCATTCGGTCTTACGTGTCTTTAGATTTGAATTTACATCTTGACAAATGTACAAATCCAAAAGAGGCTTGGGATAAATTAGCATCATTATTTGGCAAAATTGATGAGGTTCATGGTTACCAAATTGACAATGAACTCATTAGTTTATATCTTAAAAATTATGCTACAATACAAGACTACATCACTAAAGTCATAGATTTAAGAGCACAACTTTCTGAATGTAAAATTGATAAAAAGGATATTCAATTAATTTTTAGTGCCTTACATAAATTAGGTCCTAAATATTGATCCTTTGTCTATATATTTTAGACTTATCAACTCACATTGGGCATATCTTATCAAATGCCCATCTTTGAGGTATTCTCTGAGATTCGAATGGTTGAAGAAGAAAAGTTAATAGCTATGGGTCTACATAAGTCATCCAAATCTCAAGCTCTAGTTGCAAGTCAACCTTAGCATAAGTAAGTTTCAACATCGACATCAAATATAGGTTTAAGTGAAAAGAAGCAGAATAATCATAATAAGTCACAGAAAGATAAGAATAAAGGGCAACAATCTTCCTCACAAAGAGATTATAAATCCACTAATAAGAAAGGGGATTCTTAAAAAAGGACTGGCACTCCTTGCCCTTATCGCAAAAAGGGGTTTCATAGTTAACAAGATTGTTGGAAGAAAGAGATTGATGAACTTAAGGGTCTTCTAAAAAATAATAACATTAATCAATCCTCTTCAAAGGATTCTTCCACTCCTTTACATTCAGAGAAAGGGAAAGTTACAACACTAGTTACACTAGCAAATTCTCCGAATTCATGGGTCATTAACTCAGGTGCTTCACACCATATGGGTTCTGAACAAGAATAATTTTCTAGATTAGAACCAAGTTCCTTGCCTCATATTCTCATAGGTGATGATTCTAAGGTAGATGTTATAGGAAAAGTTATAGTCGATGTTGATAGTGGTGTATTTTTGGATGTCCTTTATGTGCTAGAGTTATCAACTAACCTTATTTCTATCTACCAAATCACTCACTTTGATACTGGTAGGAAAGTTGAGTTCACACCTAATTTTGTATCAATCAAAAAATTGGAGGATAATGCCTTAGTTGCAATGGGAAATTTTGATAATAATACTCAACTTTATTCATTCTCCCACTTTGTTCTTTAGTCTTCCTATACAAATTTTCTCTCACACACTAATTTAGTGAGCAAGTTATGGCATGAGTGGTTTGGTCATCTGAACTACCACTATTTATAATAGCTTAGTCAGTAGGAGATGGTTACAAGACTTCCACATATTCAATTTTTAGGGGGTGTATGTCATGGTTGCGCCTTAGAGTACATCCAGAGGATAATTTGATAAAGGGAAGGCTTGGAGGGCTACACAAGTCCTAAAACTTGTTCATAGTGATTTAATGGGTCTATTACCTACTTTATCTTTTAGTAAAACTTTTTATGTTCTCACACTTATTGATGACTATTCCAGATATACTTGGGTTTATTTAATAAAACTCAAGAGTGAAATATTTGATATATTTCTAGAGTTCAAAGCTCTAGCAAAGAAACAATCTAGGAAGTATGTCAAGATTCCTTACACAGATAATGGGAGGGAATATGTGAACAACAAGTTTGAATAATTCAATGCTCTTGAAGGAATTGATCTTCAACATTTAGTTGCATACACACCTCAATAGAATGGTGTAGTAGAGAAGAAGAATAGATTCTTAAAAGAGATGGCAAGTTGTATGATTCATGAAAAATCATTAGTACTTGAGTACTAGGTGGAAGCAATTAATTATGCTACATATATATAGAATATATTTTCTCACAAAGACTAAAATGGGATAGCACCTCTTGAATCTTGGTGTAATGGGAATCTAGATGTGCATCATTTGAAAGTCTTCAATAGTCCAGCATGGGCTCACATACCTTTAGACAAGTGTCATGCTTTAGAACAACAAAGCTGAACTTGCATATTTGTGGGATATCCTGATGGTGTTAAGGGATATCAACTCATTGATCTAGATTCACATGAGCTTATTATAGCAAGAAGTGTTTACTCTGAAGAAATTCCTTAAAACTTATCTTCTAAAATTTCTCATTCTTCTTACTTAGAAGAATTAGATAGCAGTGACAATGATACTCCTACTTCATCTACTCATAGGGATTATGAGGTAATACCTCCCCAATAGGGTTTAGCAAGACATATTCCTCCTCCTCTAGATCCTCTCCCATTGATGCCTTTGTGGGATAGATATACTTTGGTGGATGTAGACCCTCTTATTAGGGATCCATTAGATAAAAGGAGAGCACGGTCACAACATCATCTTTCACATTCCTACTTTACCACAGCTTCTGATCCACAATATTTTCAAGAAGACATAGGGACATTTGAGTGGGATTCAACAATGGAAGAAGACTATAATTCATTACTTAGGAACAACACTTGGGATCTTGTTCCTCTTCCTAAGGGAAGAAAATTAGTATGATGTAGGTGGATATATCAGACTAAATTTGTAGTAGATGGAAATATTGATAAGTATAAAGCACGCTTAGTGGCCAAAAGTTTTTCCCAAGTAGAAGGCATTGAATATATAGAAACCTTTGCACCTATTACTAAGATGAATTCTATTCACTTGATACTAACTAGTGGTGCAGCTCATGGTTGGGCTATACATCAAATGGATGTGAAGAGTTCATTTCTTCATGGGGATCTTCATGAGGAGATTTATATGGAGTAGCCACAGGGGTTCATTCAAGATTTTTCATTGGTATGATGCTTGAAGAAGTCTCTTTATGGTCTAAAACAAGCCCCTAGGGCTTGGTATTCTAATATGGACACATTTCTTCTCTCAGTTGGGTTCTCAAGATGTCACCTATATCTAAATGTCTACATTCTACAATAGGAGGATTCACTATTATACTTTCACAGCCTAAGTATGCCATAGACTTGTTAGCTCAGTTCACATGGTTGATTGTAGGCCTACATCAACTCATTTATTATCTGGATTTAGACTTGAGGTTCATTATTCCACTCCCTTGGTTTATGTCACATTATATTGCCAACTTGTAGGTAGCCTCCTCTATTTGACTCATATATGACCTAACATTTCATATGCAGTTGGCATGGTTTCATGCTTTATGCAGACACCACATGAGCTTCATTAGAGAGCCACCAAGAACATTTTGAGCTACATTTAGGGAATTATCAAATAAAAGATTCACTATAAAGTAGGTACAAGTTTAGACTTGGTAGGGTACACAAATTCTAATTGGGCTAATAATTATGATGGTCAGAAGTCCACTTCTGATTATAGCTTTCACTTTGGATCTGGCCCCATTGGTAGAGTAAGAAATAAAATGCTATTTCTCTTTCATCTATAGATGCTAAGTATTGTGGCACTGTTAATGCCACTACTGAGGGTATTTATCTTAGAATATTCTCACTAAGCTTGGTGTTCCATTTTAGAAGCCATCAGTCATCTACTATGATAACCAAAACACTATCTAGATCTCAAAAAATCTAGTTCATCATCAAAGAACCAAACACATAGAGATCCATATGCACTTTATCAAGGAAATGATTCATGTGGAGATCATTGATATTCAATATTATCCTATAGAGGAGCAGATTGTAGATATTTTAACCAAACCTTTCACTAAGAGCAAGTATCTTCACTTGTAATCTCTTTTGGGGGTGTAGGACATTAGTTCTTTAGGGGACATCAATTCTTCAGGGGGATCTCCTAGACCTTCATTTTGAGGAGTTTTTTCCTTTAGGTTTTCTCCTTTCCTTAGTTATTTGTATAGAGTAGCTAATATGCCTACACATTATCGAGACTCTCATCTGCATAGCCCTACCTAAGCTTCACTTATGGGGAGGTGTTAGTGAATTTATTTTCTTTATTGCATTTACTTGTATTTATTATTTATTATTTATTATTTTGGTGCACTGATTACTTATTGTAATTAGTTTATTATGTTTATTAATAATATGCACTAGATAAGATAAGCTTGCTTAGCTAGTAGCTAACTTAGACACTTATCTTGTTATAGTGGAGTTCCACTCCACAATTCAGGGTAATATAGGATAAGATTGTTTAACTAATAGTCAACTTGTGTTGATCATTTACATAAGCTGGACACCTATCTTATTAGTGTGGAGTTACACTCCACTATTCATGTAGATAGATATTAGTTGAACTGCACGTGTTGTGTGAGTTCCCTGATATTTATCATGCATGCCTTGCTCTATATAAGTAATGGCTATTTATGTCTTCCATATTAGATTCATATTGAATCATTAGAGTATTTCATCATATTTTATTTATTTATTCATTTATATTATTATCTTAAATATACAATTATTATTTATTTATATTATTGTTTTATCTCTTATTTATGCTTTTTATTAGATTCATTAGATCATGTAGCTAATTCTAAAATATTTAAAGTGCAAACAAGCACATAAAATATGACTAAGTGTGATAGTCAAGATCATACAAAGACTAAGGTTACCAATTTTGGTAAAAATAAGGTTGGTTTTAGAAGTACAAGTGATAGGGTAACCGGTCCATAGTGTTATAGCTAATCGGGTTACTCTATAAGTCTTCTAGATATGGTTAGTGTTTTCATAGGTATCTAAGGTAGGAAGTTCTCCTTTTAGAAACACAAATGGTCTAGTTGTGCATGAAGTAGTGCAAATTCAAATGTTTAACATGGAAAGGTGGGTCTATGCGATCAAAAATACCAAGTAAGGTTATCATAAAATATGTGATTATTTGGGTAAAAAAATGGCCAACATCAAGGTGGATGTGGTCTAATGGTTAGTTACAGAAGGTTGGTTTAGGGGAGAAAGGTTATCTCTAAAAAATTTGGCACTTAGGTGTAGGTGCATAAAAAAATGTTTAAATATGATACTTTAATTGTCAATGGTTAGTGGTTCCAAGATCAACCATCGATGGTCATCCTGACCATCGATGGTTAGGGGCAAACCCTAAAAGGTTAAGGATAAAAATTGAAAAACAAAAGTTATTTTCACTTTTGAATTGTTGACTCTAAGATTTTCATGCATTTTTATGATTTGGTGATTTGAATTTTTTTGTTGTGAGAGGTTTGACTGAGTGGTTATTGATGTGGTGATTATTAATTGGGTGGAGGCATGTTTTTGAGATGATTTAACTAAGACTAAGATGCAGGATAGATGAAGATGCAGTCGAGCAGCTGGGTGTGGGCTCCATCCTCGATAGCAGTTTAGGAATGAGGTAGCTGATGTTTTGAATTGATAGATTAGTTAATTTGATTGTTTTGAAGTTAAATTTATGTTTTTTTGTTAGTTTTAATAGGGTTTTTGGGGGTTTTGACCTAGTTTTAGGTTTTACTTATTTTTTGAAAAATTAGCCAATGAAATTGGAAATTGAAAGAGGATTTTGGTTGGGGGTAGGGTATAGGATAGAATTATGTGAGTGATTTATTGCAATTTTATTATTTTGTTAGGTTTTAAGGAAAGTAGGTTTAGGTGGTTCACCATCAATGGTCACACATAGTGACCATCGACAATTTGACCCGACAATCGATGGTCGACCATTGAAGAACAAAGGGCACTTGACCATCGGCGATCGTAGTGACCATCGGTGGTTGAGTGTTTGGGGAAGGTGGGGTTGATAAAAAGAGTTAGGAAAAATGTTTTAAATGGTTTTTAAAGGGTTAAAATGCCAAGTATAAGCAAGGATAGAATGATTTTCAAGTAGGATTGATGTGTTAAAATGGTTGTGGGTTAGGCTTAGTTGTTGGTTTGAGAGGTTTAGGGAAGGTGTTGAATTTTTTTGAAGGTTAGGGTAGAGATTTTTTATAAAAGAGTTAAATATTTTGTTTGATATTCTAATATAAGTGTCAAAATTGGTTTGGGGTAAAGGTCACTTGAAAGGTCTAAAGGTAATGTTGTAAAGGTGATGGTTGTGAGTTAGTTTGGAAATAGGTTGATTTAGGTGGGGTGAGGTTGATAAAGAGGTTGATTTAGGTAGAATGGAAATGAGCAATGGCAATAGAAAACTAAGTGTGCATGATAGCTTGATTTTTATAGGCATGAGATCAAATCCAGATGAGGGATCAAGTTCCTAGGATCTTTACAAAGGTCAATGGAGGGATGACTGAGGATAATTGGACATACATGGGGGAGGTCAGCCTCAGGGCTATGAGATATTATCAATGTTTATCATGAGATACGATGATGATCATGGACCTCATCGAGAGATGAGATCCAACCATGAACACCTTCCTCTTATCGATAGGAGAGATGACCATCTTATTATAGGATGTTCATAAGATCACATGGCTGCCTATTTAGGGGAGTTAATTTACCATATTGAGAGTGAGGAGAGGGATGAGTAGATGAAGCTCCTATACAGTGAGTATCAAACCATTGTCAGGTGGCATACCAGTGGTTTTGGTTACAAACCATTGTACCAGAGGGATTTAGATGAGAGGCATTTAATAATAATGATGATGATGAAAATTTTCTATTTTGCATTTATAAATTCAAGTAGTGGGTGGTTTTCTTATTTACTATTAGGAGTGTTAGTGGAGATGTTGCTTAGTAGGATATTATATAGGTGGGTACCAATTTTTTTGGTCCAAATATATAAGGAGCTTTGGGCATTCTAAGCTCATAGGAGGTACAAGATCAACAGGGGATTTTTGCTCCATTATTGGGCATATGATCATATCAGGGTTTTGAGACCATTGGGGCTACCATGGGAGGGTTACACCTTGATGGAATTTAGAGTGGGTTTTATGTGATGGATGGGATATTATGTATTGAAAAGATTTTTAGGAGGGGTGAGAGATATTGATTAGTTTAGATATGCATTGGATGTTCTGGTTATGGGTGATGTGGTTTGGAGGCCCTATGTTGGCTTTTTGTGGTGGGCCTTATATAGCCATCATACATTGTCTTTGTAGAGATAGAGATGGATCTATGGGAGGAGATAGGGTGAGATTGAGATCATCCCTTTTGATAGAGTTTAGAGGTAGTTTGGAATAGTGCAAGGGATTTTAGGTTCATTCTTGAGGTACAAGAGGGAAGATGCATAGTTTTTGTTACCCAAGCCACAACCAGAGGAGGTGGTCTTAAATCATGAAGAGATACTAATTAGATTAGGGGTTGATGATGTTGGTGTTATCAATGGATATTTGGTATGGTATCAAGCCCTTTATGTAGCATCTAATTTTAGGTGGGATGATGGGAGCTGACAAGCCATGGATGTGGATCTAGTTGGTGGGGGTCCATAGGTATAGGTACATGGTGATGGCCCTGATGGATAGGTAGGAGCAGTACTAGCTATGACATAAGCGTAAAGTAAAAGGTTACATAGATAAGTGTCCACATTGTAGGTCTAGATTATGACTTTACAGGGTTAGATTACCACTTTTATAGGGGAGAGAGATCAGGCCAAGACATCCCTAGTTTTGGTGACCCAAGAGAGGGACACCTTGAGATAAAGGGTAGGAACAGTGACAACACTATTAGGTCCACCAAGTACCATCCATATAGTGTGATACTTGGCCATAGTAAAAGAGTTGAGGTATTATGAGGACATAATGCTAGCATAGTGTCTTGAGTGGCTTTGATGGGGTGAGTACAAAGCTAGTTTAGTAGGTAGGGCAGTTTTGGTGACTCTAGGTCAGTGGACCACATCAGTGAGTGGACATGTAGGTATCCTAAGAGGACTAGCACTAGATGGTAGTGGTAGTGCTGGTGTAATAGGGGCCAGTGGTAGTGGTGCCCCAAGGGCAAGATATGATATGATAGGATGTATAGGTATTTTGATACCAGCCTTTGTGTTAATGCAGTGAGATGTATGTGCTTTAAGAGAGATATTATATAGTATTACATGTATTATTTATTTTTATGACATGATATATATGATAATGTTTGTGATGTTCATGTTTAGATGTGGTTTATAGATCATGGTTCATGTTTTAAGGTTTAATTGTTTTGATGTTTTATGCTTTATGAGATGTGGGCTCAGTAGCTTAGGAAGGTGATTATTTATGGATGATGTTTTATTGTATTCATGGATATGATTTTGATGATTATGGATGGTTTGATTACGATTATTGATGTGATTTAGATATGATGATATGATGATGATGTTTCATTTCTTTGGTTATGGATGTAATGTTTGATTATGGTTATGATGTTAGCACATAAAGTAATTTAGATAACAAACTAAACATGAAAAAAGAGGCGAGAATCATGAGACATAGGTTTACATGAACCAATGATAATAAGGTAAGGAAAAAACATGAAACCTTTTCATTGGTAAGGACAAAAAAAACCAAAGTTATATTTGCTTAAGGAACATAAGCCTTTTGAATGCTTCATAATAACATGTTTTGTGATGGGTGTTGTTATTCCCTTCATTTAATCAACTCTCTGTTGATGTCATATTCAACCAAGGGTGTGTCTAAAGCTATATGCAACAAGAAGAATCTTAGCGATTTAGTAATTGATTGTAGGTATTTGTATTTTTTTTAATTTTGGGGGATCTTTAATGTCTTAAGGACTTCTTGGTTAAACCCTTATTGGAATCAAACTATGAAAATTTGATGGAAGTAAACACACATTATAGAAATGAATTGTTGGAAATAAACACACTTTGCAGAAATGAATTTGTTGAAAATAAACACACTTTGCATAAATGAATTTGCTAGAAATAAACACACTTTTGCAAAATGAAATAGATTGATAAAAATGAACAAACTTTATAGAATTAAACACACAATTTAGAATTCTTAGAAAATGATTGCAAAGAAATGAGAACTTAATCTAGAACACCTGTAGGGATAAATCTACAACAAATTTTAAATTAAGGAATTGAAAACATTTATAAATTTAACAGATCTACCTATTTTCTTTTGAAAATAAAATATAAATACCAAAAAAATGAAGATCCTGGTTCTTGGAGGAGTGGGCCCTTACTCCGCCTAGAAACATGATTGAACAACTTAATTCTCTCTCAAAATAGAAATGGCTATTTTATTGATAAAATGTTATGCATTACAAAATGTACTAGATCTGTATAGATCAATCTATATCTATCCTTATTCCTCTATTCTTTAATTATTACCATTATTCCTATATTCTTCCAGGTCTGTATATATATTCTTTTTCTTGTGGTGCATTGATGGCTGTAACTATTTTAGGAATACAATGGAACTGAATCGTGCCAAGAATAGATGTTGAATTAAAATGTGGCTGGATGTACAACTGTGTGATAAGTGTCTTAGATCTGAAAGTATGGAAATTGAAATTTTGCTCCTGATTAATAGGATCATTGATTTGACAAATCACTAGCTGTTTGGAATAGATCTTTATTAGTTCCAAAACTTTAGAAGAGTTTTGAAACTAAAGGAAATCATTCCATGTCTAACTGTGAAAGTTCTAGAGCTTGTCTGCAGGAGTTCTGAAACTAATTCTAATAATTACAAAACTAAATATAGAGTTTTGGAACTAAGTTTGAAAGTTCCATAACTAAGTTTGAAAATTTTAGAACTAAATCCAAAAGTTCTAAAACTAAGTTTGAAATTTTTGAAACTAAGTGACAGAACTTGTAATAGCATGGTGGAGTTCCGAAACTAAGCTGTATTGATTCCAATGCTTCCAAAAACATGCAATCCACTTCATATTTGTTCTTCAGCCTGATGATGACCTGTTTTATTACAAAACTTGAATTTTACAAAACACATTGTTAGGAATTATAGAGATTTTAAACGTTAGAATCACAATCAACAAAAGATGGACAATTACATCCGAACTCATATCAGATCAAATAAAAGTCACAAAATGTAGTTAAACTTAATAGAAAGAGAGAGTAAGATGAGGTCATTTATTGTATATTTAACATGCATATCCTGGCCTCATCATTTCCCCCATACTTGTTTGTAAGTGCCTTTACAAACTTTACTCTTCAAATTTGGGATTGTATATTATGCATTCCATTTGAATGCTTAAATCAAATGGCTAGAACTAAATATTCTAATGCTTTGATTCAGAGGTACTATACCCTACTCCTACTTCTACTTTTCTCTTCCATTCCTCAAATTGAGTGGGATCTTAAGGTTCTCTATTTTTCCAAGGAGATATGGGGGTAAGAAGTAAAGGTGGCCTTCTCCGCATTCCTATCCATATGCGCCTATGAGCTTCATTGATCCGAGGAATTATTGTGCATAAAGCTTTTGCCATTTCTAAACTCTAGATCAAATTTGAAGGGGATATTACTTCCCTTCTTTTCAATGATACTGGGAGAAATTATCATCTTTTCAAACATGCATCATAAATATTATCAAAATTTTCCTTTTCATAAGAGGTGAAGGCAGTAATGCTTTTCTATAAATTGGCAAGATAAGGTTCCTTGAACCTTCTATCAAATGCATGGGATCTAAAATGTGCAGCAGAGGCGGATGGGTTTCCATAATGAATTCTCATACAGAGACCAGATGAACTAGCCTTTAACAGATGCTCTGACTCCCTCTCTTTCCATGCAATCTAATTTTGAAGAATAGAAACAAATGCATTAAGTTGGCTTTCCCCTACATACAAATTAAACATAAAACCTAAATTCTTTTCTAGAATGAAATTGTAGAGGTAAAATTTATAGAGAAGATTTTTTTGTTATGCATTGGTTAAGGAATAGGCTACTAAGAAATCAACTTCATCTTTTATTTCATGTGGAAGGCCACATGTTATCCTTGCCAACTACCAGTGAATGAATTGTTCCTCTAAAAATATACTATATGCAAGAGAAGGTCTTCTGTATGCAAGAAGTTTCTCACTCATCATGCAAATAATTTATATTTTCACAAGATATTTATATTTATGTTTTTCCTCCTTATAATTTTTTTCTTTCCATTCCTTATTTGCTTTCTTTTCTTCCTCCATTTTGCTTTTCAAATCCTTATTGGATGTCTTAAATACACTAAGTTCTCTGCATGTATCATCCCAAAACTACTTGAGTGGTAGATAAGTCAATTCAATCTATGCAGAGATTATTTACATAATAGTCTATCTCCTAGAAATTTTATATTCTTCCTCTTTTTTCATCAGCTACCTTTTAATCTCTGCTAATTCCTCAGTCTTGGTTGTGAACTGGTTTGTTAATTCTGTAAGGAGCATTTCTCTCTGTTCTAATTTGAATTTGAGGAAATCCAATTCCTCATCTTTTTCCTTGATAATGAGCTCTGCTTTAGAAAAAAATAGAGCCTATTTAACCTACTGATTTTCTTCTTTTTCTAAAATTTCTTAGGGAGTTAAGCATTCTTCTTCCACCAGAGGATTTCCCCTTCTTTTTCCAAGATGCCTATTCATCTTATTTATGTGATGGTGCTGCTGACTCACCCATTTCTTGGAAAACTTACACCTCAAATCTTTCATCTTCTTTTTCTTTTTTTATTTGGCTTGGTCTAAGAGGAGTCATGGCTATGTTGCCCAAAATATCAATAGCTTCAGTTTCTAGCCCTTCTTGTTCTTCCATCTCCTCTAGAATTTCTTTAGACCTTTTATGACTTCTCCTTCTTTGAGGAGCCTCAAAATATGCAGAAATGGGTCTCCTCTTAGAGCTTCTTTTGATTTTCACCTCTTACTCAGGCCTAGGTGAACAGTCACTATCAGAGACATGTATTAGTTCTCTTGTATCTTTTGTAGAAGGAATTTCTTAAGAAGGCACAGTAGGGTCGATAGTTTTAGCTCTTCTTCAAGATCTTATTTTTGGTATTTTCTCTCCTCCTAGTTCTTTCTTTTCCTTAGTAGTGGTATCATTTTCCAAATTAATTGAAGGGGTAAGAGGAGTTGATATTACTCTTCTAAAAATACCAGGGTTCTACTTAAACTTGCCAAGAAATTTTTTCCACATTTCTTTTTCCATTTTTCTTTGAAAGGAAATGGTGCTGGCATATTAAATGCAGTAACCCATGATGTCTAATTGTTTCTACACCCCAAGAATACCTCTGGGCCATTGTATGGATGGATTAAAAAAGAAACCCTTGAAGATTTATTATATATTCTAGTTTTTTGGCTCCATATCTAAGGTATATGAGGATTTTCAAAACTTCTCTTCCTACTGACCCAAATTGCCTATCACAGGTTAAATACTTAACTATCCAAAATGCTACTCTGTCAAAGGGTTTGGGCAAACTGGCCCTTCTGACTCTTTTGATGATTTTATTTATATTATAAATATATTAGGGTTTGGCTTCCCCCTCTTTCAATAGGGTTTCAACCATCTTTTAATGTCCCTTTAATAGGGTTTGGGACATGCCCCATTGGTACTCCAGATATCTCACTTATTACATTCACAAAAAAAGGAATGAAAACCTTCCTAATATTTGTCCTTGTTTTCTCTAAATTGATAATAAATTATATTACCAATTAATCATTATATTTGGGGAATTTCCTCAAAAACTCTAGCCATCCTACCTGTTGAAATATAGTTGCCACTTCTTCATTTGCGAGGAGCTGGGTATCATCCTCTGGGTCTGACTTTTTTTTAATCCCCATGATTCATTATTCTTTAATCTTATGTAGGTTAGCTAAATAACTCTTTTCTTGGTGGCAGAACTGATGACTTTGGTTGCAGAATTGGTGAATTCGGCTACAGAACTACTGTACTTAGCTGCAGAATTGATGAATTAAATTCATTGTATCTCTCTTGAAGTTTTTCTGTAGCTAGTTTTTACTTTGTCGATTCAATAATAATAATGACTCTTTATAACTATGCCACCAATTTATTCCATCAATATCCTTCTCATGATTTCTCACTTTTAATTATGATGTACAATAGATGACTCATCATACTAATATTTTACATCAAGTCTAATCACACACGCAAACTTTCAATCTAACCTTTAACAAGTTAAAAACATAATTGCCATCCATAATGATGTAATCCCTTCATCATGATGACTCATCATTCCTAAAAAAAGTGAAACAAAAAGGAAAATAGTTAGAAAATAGTTATAATTCCAAAGAAGTTTTTATTTTGAATTAGTCATTTATTTGAGAAGATCAACTGCCATCACTGGTTTTTAATTGATCTTTGAGAGATTTTTTTATTTTTATTTTTTTGGGGAAGAGAATGCCATTTACTAGTTTTCATTCTTTTTCCCTTATTCTATATCTATTCATATGATTATTTGATCATTTTAGAAGAATTGGGTTCTTCCATATGTTCAAATTCTTTGTCTACTTCAATCTACTTCAAGAATTCATCCTTAGTAGGAGGCTTCCTATAAAGTTTTAGCCTGTGTCCATTGACCAAGAGTATTCTTCTATTGCCATCAATGGGAATTAACTGGATAGAACTATTGTCAAATATCTACTTAATCTGATAAGGTCCTAATCGTCTGGTTCTCAATTTGCCTTTGAATTATTGGTTCTTAGAATCAAACAGCAATGCCTAGTCTTCTACTTTGAATTACCTTTCCTTGATATGTGAATCATATCATTACTTCCTTTGATCTTAGATTATCTCTATTTGGTGAAGTGCTTCCATTCTCAATTCATCTAACTCATTGAGTTGAAGGATTCTCTCCTTTTGAGCTACATCCAATTCAATTCCCACCTTAGTTGTTGTCCTCAATGTCTGTAGTTCAAATTCAATAGAAAATAAGAGATTTTTCCCATAGACTAACTCATATGGTGAAAACCCTATTGTAGTTTTCCAAGTTGTATTGTAAGCCTAGATAGCTTCAGGTAGTCTCTTTATCCAATCTCTTCTTCCTACTTCAACTATTTTAGTGAGGATGTTTTCCAATTCTTTATTTGTTACTTCAACTTGTCCATTTGCTTGTGGGTGATAGGGAGATGAATTCCTATGATTGATCTGATAATACATTGTGAAAAATTGGATCATATTGGACATAAATTCTGGCCCCTAGTCTAAAACTAAGCTTCTTGGTACTCTAAACTTTACCATAATTTTGTGCCAAAGGAAATCAGCAACTACTTCTTTAGTGGCATTTGTTAAGGCCTGCACTTCTACCCACTTTATCACATAATCAGTACACAAGAATATATGCTTTTCCCTATGAAGTAGGATTAAAGGGTCCAAAAAAATATAATCCCCATCTCTCAAATGGTTCAATCACTACTTGAGGTTGCATAGGCATTTCATTGGTAAAGGTTGGTTGTCCCATCCTTTGATAAGGATCACACCACCTGATATATCTCTTCACATCTTTGTAAAGAGATGGCCAATAGTAACCAGTGCCAAGTATCCTGTGAGCTATTCTTTTCACTGAATAGTGTCCTCCACTTGGTTCATCATGACATTCCTGGAGGATGTCAAATATTTCATCTTCTCTTACACACCTGTGTAAAACCAAATTAAGACCACATTTAAATAGCATTCCATTTAACCATTTGAATTGTGCACTAGTTTTGATTAACTTCTTTATTTTTTTTAGTAAAAGGAGGAAAATTCTATGTTGCAAGATAATTTGCCATGTCAGCAAACCATGGTGTATCAGCTGAAATAACAAATAATTGTTCATCTAGAAAGTTGTCCTTGACTAGATCCTGCTCCCCTATAGTGGTCAGTCTTGACAAGAAATTAGTTACCACATTAGATTTACTTGGATTTTCCATAATGGTAATATCAAATTCTTGTAGAAGTAATAACTATCTAATTATTCTACCTCCAACCACTAGTTTGTTCATTAAATATTTAATTGCCGAGTGATTTATATGTACAAATATTTGTACCCTGTAATGTAATGTCTAAATTTATTAATTGCATAGATCACATCCAAAAAAAAAATTTAGTGGTAGTGTAATTTATTTCAGTGGGATTAAGATTTTTACTAAGATAGTAAATAGCATACATTTTTTATTCTTCATCTTTTTGTCCTAAAATGGCACCAATTAAATTATTTGAGGCATCAGTTTGGATGTGAAAATGTTTCTCCCAATTAGGTCCTCTCAATATTGGGGCAATTACTAATTTCTCTTTAATTTATTCAAAAGCATGTTGACACTTTTCATCCCAAATAAATTCATAGTCCTTAGTAAGCAACTTAAACATGGGGGCAGCAATTTTACTAAAATCCTTGATAAAGTGCCTATAGTATCCAGTATGCCCTAAAAATGACTTGATATCTGTGAGAGTTTGAGGAATAGGCAAGTCTGAAATAATCTTAATTTTGTTTTGGTCAACTTGGATTCCTCTTTTTGAAATATGGTGTCCTAATATAATCCCTTCATCAGCCATCATCAAACATTTATCATGACTAAGAGACAAGTGATGTTGTTCACATCTTGTTAATACTCTATCCAAAATTTTCAAGGCATCATCAAATATATCTCCATGCACAGTAAAGTCATCCATGTATACCTCTACACAGTCATTTGTTAGGTATGTAAAAATTTATAATACAGTTCTTTGAAAGGTTGCTAGAGCATTACATAGTCCAAATGGCAATACCTTGTAAGCAAAGGTACCCCATGGACAAGTAAATGTAGTTTGTCTTGATCCTCAGCAACAACTCTAATTTGATTGTATCCACTAAAGCCATCCAAGAAGGAAAAGTATTGTTTACCTAAAAGGTTGTCTAAGACTTGATCTATGAATGGTAAGGGAAAATAATCTCTCAAGGTGGCTTTGTTCAGTTCCCTATAGTCAACACAAATTCTCTATTTTCCATTCTTTTTAGAGATAATTACAAGAGGAGACACCCACTGGCTATCTGAGATAGGGTTCATAAAACCTACTTGTAATAGTTTTTCAATTTCTTGTTTGACTATATCCCTTAAGGTTGGATTAATCCTTCTCTAAGGTTGCCTAACTAGTCTAATGTTTTTAGTATAAATGTGATGGGTGCAGATACTTGGATGAATTCCCTTCATGTCTCTATAGTCCCAAGCAAAAGATTTAGTATGATCCTTCAGAACATCAAATAGTTTGGCTTCTTCATCATTATTTAACCAGCTATTAATATTAAAAATTTTACCTAGCTGAATCTCGACATGTTTGGTTCTAGTATATGATGAACTAATTTGTTGAAAGGGTTCCATTAAGGTGTTTAGTGGACATGCATGTGGTAACAACATATGATATGTAGCAACATCTCCAAAATTTCCTTGAGACAGAATGCTAGACAAAAGACAGTAGGAAGAGTTATGATACTTATCTTATTGTAGGTCAAACTCCTCGTTACTATTGTTTTCCAAAAATTCTTCATCATCTCCTAATATCTGTAAAGCTGAAGCTACAAATCCTTCCTCTCCCTAAGAGAAATCTCGTTCCTTTGGAGAAAAATTATCTTCATTTGTAGGGAGTTGTTGTTGTTGTGGTTCCAAAACTAACTATGATAGTTCCAAAACTAACTATGATGTTTTCAAAACAAATTCTGTAGGTTCTAAAACTAATCTCATAAGTTCTGAAACTAATCCTGATTACTCTAATGACAATTGGTGTACATTCAATGGAGGATTAACCATATCTTCTATTTTTCATACATGATTCTTCAATATTATCATAGCCAAAGAAGACAGATTTTACTCATTAATATTAGGATTATCAACCCATAATTTTTCTTGATTATCAATAAAAGGTCTTGCAGAGGGATATAATGAAATTTGCTTAGAATTCTTACCATTTGAAATAGTCATATCACCTGACCTGCAATCAATTAAGGCAATAACTATAACTAACCATGGTCTGCCCAAAATAATGGGATAACCAAGTGTTTTACCTTTTGGCTTCAATATAAAGAAGTCAACTGGATATTCCCATGAATCCACCATTACTGCTACATCTTTAATAATTTCTTCTGGTTTTACTACAGACTGATCTACCATCTGTAATATGGTGTTAGTAGGTTATATGCCTATTAATGGTAATATTTTCAAAGTGTCCACTATCATTACATTGATAGTTTCTCCCAAATCAATCAAAACATTATGTATATCTTTATTCCATATAGAGACATAAATAATAGGGCTTCCAAGATCTCCACATTTGGGAAGTAAGAGATTTTTTGCCAATAAATCAGCAATTTTCCCATATACCTTAATAGTTTTGGGGTATTGATTCTTTCTTCCAGGTTTTTTAAAACATAACAGTTTGATTAACTTATTCAAATCTAGAATATCCTTGATTTCTTATAACAACGGTATTTCAATATTCTATCTTCTTAGTTCTTGTACCAATTTAGATTCCTTAATTTCTATGGCTTCTTTAAATCTTTCTGGAAATGGAATCTCAGTAGAGTTTCTTTTTGGTTCCTTATCTTTTTCTTTTTCATCTTCCTTAGGTGCAACTAGACTAGGGGTTTTAGCTTCTTCTATCATCTCAATAATTATAATAGGTGGATTACTAACTATTTTCTAGATCTGGTTTAAATGTCTTTATAATCCATTGCATTTAGGTTAACTAATTTTTTTGGTTCTATTTCGTATACATGAGTTGTTTGTTTGTTTCTTGGGTTTGCTACTGGTTGTGCTAGCATTTGTGTTTGGACTATATTTTTAGCTTGTGGATTTTGTGTTGGAGATCCCATTATGGCTTGTTGGTTCTGATTTGGATTGTTTTCCCTTTCACATAATTACTAGGGCCTCATCTAGGTTGTGGCCAATCATAAGGATTTCCTTGACCAGCCCAAGGTTGCTGATGTCCCTGAGTATAACAAGATTGACTTGCCCAATCCTAAGGATGCCATGTTGGTCAAGGGGCCCAAGGTGGCTATCCCTAACTTTTTGCTACTATTTGAGCTTCCCATCACATCATCCAAGGATTAGGGGTTGGTCTTGGCATAAACTACCCTTGGCTGGGTTGTCTCTGAACAAAATTCAATTCTTTTATGGTGGATGATGTACTAGTTTGTTTGAGCTGATTTTTATGAGTAGAAGAAGAGAACAAGTGTGAGTATCATGTTCTTTAGATTCACAGACAAGACATACTTCCATTTTATCTAAAGAAATTCCCTTATTGCATGTTTCTTCCTACATCTAGGACAATACATGGCTAATGGTTCAATTTTGGCATTTGCTTTAGCTTGAAATCCATCTATGGTGGAGGTTAATTGAACTAATATGTCTATTTTAAAGTTTGATAATTCATCCATCAATTTGTTCATATCTAGATTTGAATTTTTAACCATTTTTCCCTTTATAGGTCTACCCCTTGTCCTTGAATAGCTTTTACAAATTTATATGATTTCATTCATTCTTAATTGAGGAATGTTTCCACCACTAATTAAATCAAGGGTTTCCCTAGATCCATCATCCAAACCTTTGAGAAAGATGGTTTTACATAACTCTTCTTGAAGTACAAATCCACATCTTTTACTCATAAAGAGGAATCTATCCAAATAATCTTTCATATTTTCATCCTCTTCCTGTTTGATTTTGAAAAATTCTTCCTTTCGATTTCTTCCTCTATAATAATCTTGATATTTGTCTAGGAAGATAGATTCCATTTGTTCCCAATTGGTAATAGAATTAGATGTTAATCCTATAAACCACTTCATTGTTGCATCCTTTAGGGTAGATGGAAACAACTTGAGTTTTTGATTATCTGACTTGTAATCATAAGTCTGACATAGAATTTTAAACTCAAATAGAAATTGGTCAGGATCCTCAGATGACATTCCTCTAAATGTGGACAAGTGTGCAAGTGAAATTTTCTTTATAGTGGTTTCATCATCCTCCAACTGAATGGGATAGGTAAAAGTTCTCTTAAGTTCTCTTCCAGCTTCTCATGCCATGTCTCTAGTATTTTCTAGTCCCTTCTCCCAGTCAATGTGGTATGTGATCTGCTTTAGGGATGGTGAAAATTTAGGAGTAGGAAGTTGACTACTCAATTGAGAATCAAAACTTTCCCTCAATGGATCTTGAGAAATAATCCTCCTCCCTAAAGTTCTACTTGCTTTTGGTGACTGATCCAAAAATTCCAAAGATGACAACTCTACTTCTTGTCTTGTAGGAGATAAAGGTGCCTCCAATTCTTGGTCAAGTTTCTTACTAAACTAGAGGATGATTGAAATTATTTTTCAGATATTTTTGGGAGAAATCTACCCTTGGAGTCTCTTGGTCTACTCATAAATTTTGTGATAACTTAGGGAAGATTTCTTCAATTACTAAATGTATGATTGTTGCTCTTGTTTACACCTAATTAGAAAATTCCAACTAGTGGTCCTTAGTAATAATACCAAAAATGATGGGTGTCATTATTCCCTTTATTTAATCAACTCTTTGTTGATGTCATATTCAACCAAGGGTGTGTCTAAAGCTATATGCAACAAGAAGAATCTTAGCGATTTAGTAATTGATTGTAGGTATTTGTATTTTTTTATTTATTTTGGGAGATCTTTAATGTCTTAAGGACTTCTTGGTTAAAACCTTATTGGAATCAAACTATGAAAATCTGCTGGAAGTGAACACACATTACAGAAATGAATTACTGGAAATAAAACACTTTGCATAAATGAATTTGTTGAAAATAAACACACTTTGCATAAATGAATTTTCTAGAAATAAACACACTTTTGCAGAATGAAATAGATTGCTACAAATGAACAAACTTTATAGAATTAAACACACAATTTAGAATGCTTAGAAAATTATTTCAAAGAAATGAGAACTTAATCTAGAACACCTGTAGGGACAAATCTACAACAAATTTTAACTTAAGGAATTGAAAGCATTTATAAATTTAACAGATCTACCTATTTGCTTTTGAAAATAAAATATAAATACCAACAAAAATGAATATCTTAGTTCTTGGAGGAGTGGGCCCTTGCTCCACCTAGAAACAAGATTGAACAACTTAATTCTCTCTCAAAATAGAAATGGTTATTTTATTGATAAAATGTTCTGCATTACAAAAATGTGCTAGATCTGTATAGATCAATCTATATCTATCCTTATTCTTTTATTCTTCAATTATTACCATTATTCCTATATTTTTCTAGGTTTGTATATATATTCTTTTTCTTGTGGTGCATTGATGGCCGTAACTATTTCACAAATATGATGGAACTAAATCATGCCTAGAATAGATGTTGAATTAAAACATGGTTGAATGTACAACTGGTGATAAGTGTCTTGGATTTGCAATTATGGAAATTGGAAGTCTACTCCTAAATAATAGGATTATCGATTTGATAGATGGCTGACTGTTTAGAATATATCTTTATCAGTTTTAGAACTTTAGAAGAGTTCTAATACTAAAGAAAATCATTCCATGTCTAACTATGAAAGTTTTGGAGCTTATTTGCAGGAGTTCCAGAACTAATTTTGATAATTCCAGAACTAAATATAGAGTTCTACAACTAAGTCCAAAAGTTCTAAAACTAAGTTTGAAAATTTTAGAACTAAATCTGAAAGTTCTAAAACTAAGTTTAAAAGTTTTGGAACTAAGTGACAAAACTTGTAATAGCATGGTGGAGTTCTAGAACTAAGCTGTATCGATTCTAATGCTTCCAAAAACATGCAATCCACTTCATATTTATTATTCAGCCTGATGATGACCTATTTTATTACAAAACTTGAATTTTCCAAAACACTTTGTTAAGAATTACAGAGCTTCTAAATGTTAGAATCACAATAAAAAAAAGATGGAAAATTACATCCTAACTCATATCAGATCAAATAAAAGTCACAAAATGCAGTCAAACTTAATAGAAAGAGAGAGTAATATGAGGTCATTTATTATACATTTAAGGAGCATATTCAGGCCTCATCATTTTGTTTGATAAATAGGTATCTTGATCACATTGTGTCAAGTACGCTCATAATCCCTTAATTTGTAGATGGTATAAGTGGGAGGTAGATGGTAGGTGAAATGGAAATGGGTTGATAATTAAGGTAACCTTATGTGGGTTAGTTTTCCCCTTATATAGGTAACCTAAGAATCCTATTTAGATAAGTACAGTATTCATGAAAGGTATAGATTGATCGATGTGGGAAGTCTACTAATGAAATATGATTACAACCTTCTTGGGATAGCTTATTATGATTTGGATATAGGGTCTTTTGCTATTGTTGTGGTTTTGATAGGTTTGTGAAGTTGATCGATGTGAAAGCTTCAAATGATTTCTCTAACCCATTTAACTTAGTCATCCTTCAAGGGAGTGGTCAAAGTTTGGGTTTGTTTATTTGGTAGTTATCCTTCAAGGGATCAGTCTATCTTTTAATAAATTTAGTTTTTTGGGGAAACTGTCCTTCAAAGGAATAGTCTATAATGCTAGAAATTTGTGACCCAAGTGATATTTTGGTATCCCAAGTTTAGACATAAATGAGTTTATATATGCTTTTTAGGTTTACCTTTATGAGGGAAAAACTCTTAGCATAAGAGGTTAATGATAAGTGAAAGGGGTGGTTTTGAGAGACAATAACCATGGGATTCTATCTGATTAGAGACAAAAATTATCCATGAGAACCATGGTATGGGTAGAGCCATGGCACACATACTTATGATTAGGCTATAACTGTGATGGTTAATCACATGGTTCTATGTTGTAATTGATTATCCTCAAAGGGATAGGAGGAAGGTGTGAGGTTGAAAATATCATAAATCAAGGTCAAGCTTAAGTTAGATGAAAAGGTGAGTTTGATCCTCGTTTAATAAATGAAAGGATACATATGCAAAGCATTGAGAGGCTTAGGTCCTAGTTTCCTTCGAGAGAGGATAAATGGTAAGCTCGTGATCCATACTTAAAGGTTATGATGTAGGGTATAAACCAATTGAAAGCAAACTTGCCTCTTTTTATCTTCTCCATATTAGTTACATGTTGGTTTTCATTTAGGATGAGGTCTCTGATATTGAATTCTCTCTCTTTTAGGTGTTTGTTATAATCATGCTTGATTCATTCTTGGAAGAGATAAAAATGGTTAAGCACGGCTAGGCGATGTTCATTAAAGAGCTCAAGTCATGCTAGATGTTCTTGATGGTAGTTGCTCTAAAAAATGATGTCTTACAAGGATATACAAAGAGAAGGAATTTGGACTTTGAGAGGTAAGACTGCCTCTATTCTTAAGACTAGAGAGAAATGAGTGGCACCTATAGAGGTTTTAATGCTAGTGTGATAGGCCCATAAAATTAAAGGGATGTGCAAGTGCCAATCCTAACCTAAAGCACTGACTACTTTGGTCAACATTTTGTTAAGGGTTTTATTAGAGGCTTTTGTATGTCCATTTTCTTATAGATGGTAATTCAAGTAAAATATCAACTTGATGCCAAATACATTGTAAAAATTTTGGACTTGCATGTTTTTGAAAGATTTACCATTAACAGTGATGATCTTATGGGGAACACCAAAATGACATATGATATGATAATTGATGAGGTTAACTATCTTGTTAGGTTTGGTTGAGATGAAGGGAATATCCTCCACTTATTTGGTAAAATACTTTGTGGTGGTGATGATGGATTGGTGTTATTATGATGGATTGGTGTTATAAGGATTAATTTCCCTAATGAGATCGAGTCCCCATTATGAGAAGGGCCAATAGTCTTTGGATACTTGAAGGCCATGGGCAGGTGCATGATGTAAATTGGCATGTTGTTGACATTTAAAACACTTATTTACATAATCATAATAGTCCTAGTTAAGGGTGGGTTAATAGTATCTAAGGTGAAGGATACATTTAGTGATATTTAAACCACTAAAGTGTCCCCCACAAATTCTATCACGTATTTCCTTAATAGCATGGGAAGCTTCATGACTATATAGACAACAAAGAAGGAGGATATCAAATCCACACTTGTAAAGTATTCCCCCTAGCATGGTATAATGAGAGGTAATCTAAACAAAGGCTCTTTAGGCATTCCTTCAAAGGTTGGGAAGAACGATGTTGAGGTTAAGGTAGTTGAAGGTTTTCTCATACCGTATGACTGATGGAAATTTTTCCACACTACAAATGGTAGGAAGGTTAGAATGGATATAAGAGGGTGTGATAAAGTGATGGATGGTAAAAAAGAGTTTAGAATTGGTAGGTTGAGATGAGATTTAGGAAGCAAGGGAAGCCATTGTATCTGTAAACTTATTGGTAGATCATGGAACAAATTGGATAAGGTAATGATCAAATGATGCTAATAGTACATCTACTAGTTATTTATACTTTTGTAAGACATAATTTTTACATTGTAGAATTCATTGACCTGGTTGACCACAAGTTGGGAATCTCTAAAGATACTAATGGTCTTAATTCCCAAGGCTAGAGTGGTTTGGAGACCTATTACTAGGGATTCATACTCAACCATATTGTTGGTGCACTCAAAATCAAGTTTGAAGGAAAGGGGAAGAGGTTCATCATTAAGGGGAATGAAAATAACTCTAGCACCCCCACCATGCAGGCATTTTGAGCCATCAAATAACATCATCATTTGGTAGGTGGGGTCTTCTTGAGAAAGAGTCATGATGGACTTGTCTAAAAATGCAAGAGGAAGTGGTTGGTTGTTTGGTAGAGGGGCTTTGGCCAATTTATTGGTAATGAATTTCCCTTTAATCAACTTCTACTAGAGGAACACAAGGTCAAACTCAGCTAAGAGCATGAGCCACTTAGCCATACAATAGTTTTGGTACGGTTTAGAGTGCATGTACTTGAGTGGGTCAATGTTAGTGATGATGAAAGTTTTGTGATTGAGAAGGTAATGATGAAGTTTTAAAGCCATAAAGACTAAGGTGAGGTAAAGTTACTCAAAGTGGGTGTACTGAGTCTCATACTCTATAAGTATTTGACTTATGTAGTAGACAACTTTCTCTTTGTTTTATTCATCATAGTGAGAGAGCACTGCCCCTAAGGAATGGTTAGTGGTGGAAATATAAAGGTAGAAGGGTTTATCCTCTTTAGGATGGGTAAGAATGGGTGAAGAAAGAATGTATTCTTTGTGTGAATCAAAGGCTTGTTGGTAGTCTTTGATCCACTTAAAATATGTATCTTTCTTGAGGAGATGGTGAAAGGGTTGACATCTATCTAATAGCTAAGAGATGAAGTGACAGATGGATTGGAGCTTTCCCTATAATCTATGGAGTTGTTTAAGGTGGGTTGGAGGTGGCATCTTTAAAATTACTCTAACTTTGGTAGGTTTTACTTTGATTTCTTGAAGAGAGATGACAAAACCAAGAATCCTTTTAGATAGGACCCCAAAAATACATTTTTTAGGGTTGAATCAGATGTGGAAATGGATTAGGCAGTCGAAGATAATTGTGAGAACATCTAGGTGATCCTTGTAATTTTATATTTACCAAGGAGATCATCTACATAGTCCTCTATGATTTTATGGATGTGATCATAGAAGATGTAGGTCATCACATGTTGGTAAGTTGCTCCAACATTCTTTAGACCAAATGGCATGAGCATGTAGCAAAAGGTTCCCCATGGGATGATGAAAGAAGTTTTATGTTGATCTTTGGGGGAATCATGATTTGATTATATCTTAAGAAACCATCCATGAGAGATAACATCATATGGATAGGTGTAAGATCAATAAGTTGGTCAATACTAGGCAAAGGGAAGTCATCCTTTGGGCAAGCAAGGTTGAGGTCAAAAAAGTCAATACAAAGGCAAAATACCCTTATGGGCTTGGTGATGGGAATGATGTTAGAAATCCATTGAGGATAGTCAATGGGTTGGATGAAGTTGATATATAAGAGACACTAAAGCTCTTTTTTGACTAGAAGGGTAATATGAGGGTACATCTTATGAAGCTTTTACTGAATAGGCTTGGCATCAGGATGAGTGACAATGTTGTGGAGGGCTATTAAAGGGTTAATTTTGGGCATATCCTGATAGGACCAATCAAATGTTATGCTTGGTCATGAAGGAAATAAGGTTAATCTTGTTTCTCTATAGAATTTAAGGATTGACCAATCTTGATAATGTGAGAGTTATCCTGAGTACCCAAGTTGACATCAATACTTGATTCATTTAACATGGTTTGGTTCTCAAGAGGAAGGAATTTTGTGGATAGAAGAATATCTTGTACCAAGATAGGTGAGAATGGAATCATCATCTTTATTTTGGATGGTGTTTATGGTAAGAGAATCATTTTATACCATTTTAGGATGGATAAGAGGAAGGGTTTTAGTTTGTCCATCTTTTTGATAGGTCAAGGGGCCCAAACTAATGGTATTAATAAAAAAAATAAGAGGAATGATTTTGAAATCCTCAAATTTTGAAGGAGATGGGGTTGGTGAGGATGGTATATCCTCATCAATGGTGGTGATGGGTTTGGGTAAATTGATGGTTTCTTCTGGTGGTATAACCCAAGGCCAAATAACTCATGAGGTTTTTGGGTTTTGATGGAAGGTAAGTCGTAAGGTCCATGTTCATAACAACCTAGGCCAAATCCCTTTTAGGCACACTTTTGAAGGTATAATTTGAAAAATTCTAGTTTGTCAAGATAGGAAAAGTCAAAGGCAAATGGTTAGATAGAAGAGGTAGTGGTGGAAGAAAGGAGGGGATGATCAAGTCTCCCATAGATTAATTTGGTTTAATGGTTAGGTGGCCCAAAAGGGATGATGGTTCTGATGTTGGGGTCATATCTAGGATTTTGGGTGAGGTTCCCATACTATTTAGGAGTAGGGAAAGCATTTAAGGTTAAAATATGATACTCCCCCAGTGAGAGATGTTGGAATGTGGGCTCCAAGGGGTCCTCGATGAGGATCTAAGAAGAAGGGATAGATGAGTTGGTTCAAGCTTCATCAATGGTAGGGGTGTATTTTTTGTTGGTTGGTGGTAAGGTGGATGAGGGAGGAATAATAGGATTATTAGGCTAATATGTCATATTACATGATGCAAAAAGACTAGGGTCAGCTTTGATGGTTACAACTTGACCTTCATGTTCAAATTTCACACATTAGTGTAAGGTAGATGGGACACAACTCATGGCATGGATACAAAGGTGTTTAAGTAATAAGTTGTATTGGAACTTGCCTTATACAACATAAAAGAGTTCAAGAATTGTGTGAGGTCCCAAGTGGATGTGGATGATGATTATCCCCAAGGTACTGGCCATAGTATCATTGAAGGAGCAAAGGACCACTGCAGTTTCAGACATGATATTTTTAGGCAATTATAGTTGGTCATAAGCATGAGAGGAGATAATGTTAATACTATTTCCTCCATCAATCATCACCCTTTTGATGTGAGTTTCATTGATGTATGTAGTGATGAAGAGGGGAGGATCGAGATCTTTAGAATGAAGAGAAGGTATTTTTGAATCCTGAAAGGTGATGAAGGTAGAAAGTTGAAGATCTCTAACAAAGGATGTAAGAAGTTGAGGGTCTTTTGGTTAAACCTCTATTGATTATAAGGCCTCTATAAATTCTTGGTGGTGATAGGGTGAGGTGTTGATTAATTCATAAAGGCTCATTTTTACTGGTGTTTGGTGAAGTTGTTTTAGAACCACTCGTTGGATGGACTCAGAAGGGTTGGAAGGACATGTACCCAAAATGGATATTTTAGTTTTTGGGAAAGATGTTGGTAAAGGTGAGGGTGATTGGGTTTGGTTGAAAGGTTGAGGGATGGAAGGGTATGTCCATGGTATGGACACTTTGGCTTTTACCTTATCCTTTTATTAGGCCCTAGATTAGGTAACCATATGGATAGTGTGGATTAAGGGAGGTGTTGGACTAGATGGTTACTTCATTTCCTTCTCACTTTTAGATGAGAGTGGAGGAGTAGGTAAATGTTGGATGGGTTGAGTTGGTGGTTGGGTTGGTAATGGGCTTAAGGGAGCTTCATATGATAATATATCATCTTCATCCCATAAGCTATGGACAAGTGTTTGGAGATATTTTTAATTATCCATGTCATGTTCAGGGGTCTTATGGTATAAACAAATCAAATTGTCATTGATCCATGATTGTTTAGGATGTGAAGGGTCAAAATTTTTGATTAGTGGTAAGCTTAAGGAAGAGGTTTGCAACAACCTTTATAGAATGGTCAAATTAGATTCAAGAAAATGTGTTGAGGGTATTGGGTTCTTTGTTTTAGGAGTGGGATCCTTTTTAAAAGTAAGATTTAATACAGAAGTTGTAGGTGGTAGAATGGTTTTGGTAGGTGGTTTATGTTGGGATTATTTGGTTATGGTCAGTTTTGAGGTGGAAGATTTAGAGGTGGATGATGATGGTTTAGAGATAGGTGGGAATGTAGAGGTAGATAGGTTAGTTAAGAGTGATGGGGATATTGATGATTTGGTAGAGGTAGGTGTAGCTAGAGCAAAAGGAGAAGGTTTACAAGATGAGGAATGGGTAGTTGTAGGAGGGTTCACCTTCTTGGTAGAAGGATGAGCTCATTGGATGGTAGAAGGATGGGGTCCTACAATAGGTGGTTGTAGACACCAAAAATGTGTCTGCACCTTGGTCATCTTTCATCCTCCCCCCTTGTCCCCCATTGACCCATATCCTAACCCTTGTCCTAGCCCCCTCCATTTATCAAATTAAAATAATTAAATATTTGGCCCCTTTCCACCTCACCCTTGCCACCTTGGATCCCCTCCTTGGATCCCCCCACCTCTCTCCTAGCTTTTATTGCCCAAATCTCCCCTTTATCCTTCCTCCCACGTCCATTTATGTCTTCCTCGACCATTTTCCCATGGCCCCTTGACCCAACAGTGTGCAAGAACAGACAGAGGCTAATTTTAGCCTCTGTGCGCATTCTGACCTCGTCGACGTCGGTGGTTCTACTGGCGTCGGCACACTTCAAAATGGTTTTCTGCAACCATTCTACCCCCCTCACAAATAGAACACTCTTGACACTTTGGCATTCGCATTCTCCTTTCTCTCCACCTCGTACAGCAACAACAACAGGTACAGGCACTCTACATCAGTCATTTCTTTTGGCAACAAGCCTTTCACAGCTCCAACAATAAGATCCTTCATTCTTCAATCAACAAGCGAGAGGTAAGCAATTTCATTGTTTCATTTCATTATTTCATTTTATTTCAGTTACCTATTCTATCCACTGTCTACCACTTGCCCTGTTCTTCCCTTGAGAGGCTAAAAAGCCTTCTCAGACCCTGTCTCCCATCCATCTTCCTTTTGCCCTGTCACCCTTTCAGTCTAGTCCTAGACAACATTCTCAGTCCCTCAGACCCAAGACAAGTCCCTCAGACCTCCAAGCAATCCCTCAGACCTCTAAACAAACCTCCCTGACTCTCAGAAAAGACCACAATCCATTCTACGCATCCATAGACCCTGTCCACAGTCCTGAAACTTGGCCCAACCCATCCCTGACTACTGCCCCGACTGACCTCAGCCAGTACCCCTACTGATGTCGGCACCATAACCGACGTCGGTGACCTTCCTGACCGACGCCAGCAATACCATCGACGTCGGTGACTGTGCAAAGGCAGATAGCTTCTAAACAGGTACGCATTTGTCTTAAGTTCTTTCTTTCTATTTTCCATCATTTATCACTTTCTATTTCTGATCAGCATTCTATTTTTAATAGTGGACTGACATCCTCCAAGAAGCCTTTGTGCTTCTAGGACCAAGCTCTTGCTTGGCAGTCCACCCTTTTGTCATCTAACATTCTTCGTGTCTAGTGTCTTTCTCTTTCAGGTGTCATCCCTCCACAGCCAAAGAGGAGTACCTTCACAACGTCTAAATTCTGGTGCACAATGTCTACAATCTGGGTACGTACAAACCCTCATCCATTTTCGTTAAGTTTTTCATTTCTCTATCTTTTGAATGTAGAAAGTTATTTAGCGTAGAAACATTCTGGCACGCCCGGTGGGACCTTAGGTCCTTCCTTGGGTTCCTTTTCCTTTCATTCATATAGGGTGCATTAAGATCCTCCCTTTTCACCTCTTTCTTCTCTTCTAAATGACATCATAAGTAGGGATAAAAAGAACTTTTCTTTTCTTTTCTTGCATTTCTAGACTAGTCAAAAATCATATCCTTCAACCCTTTCTCAACTTGCTTTCATCCGAACTTAACATTTCGACTTGGGGCTTAAAACACTTTGCATTCCATTTCTGCTTGTGCTTGCATTTCTTAGTCCACACTTAGTAATTAACAAAATGCATATTGAATTAATCGTAGATCACTTGATGTTACACAACCTAAACCACTTGCACTAAATCTAAACATCAAACTTACTTGAGACAAGGCCCGACTGGGATTTCATCCCCCAGCAAATACCTTACCCATCTCGGCGATCCTACTTGGATTTCATCACCAAGGGGAAAGCCCACTCTGTTCTCTGGCAGAGTCTAAACTCTAGGGAAAGTATATTTTGGCTAAGCGAGACCAGTTTATCACTGGGCTTGTGAAGTGAGGGGAGCTTGCTCCTTAGCACCAAGCCATGTATGAAACCTAACCCAGACTTCTTGAGTGCCTAAACAAAACCTGAAACTGTCCATAGACTACCTCTTCTAGGACCCGACTCAAAAGCCAATCTTCCTACACACATTTCTAAGGCATAAGCCAACATGATCTTAATAAATTATTTCTAGGGATTTAACGTTTAGGGCCTGCCTGTCTCCATCTATTTTTCTATTCCTATTTGCGTGTTTGAGCTAGTGAGGACGTTGTTCTCCTTCTCTTCTTTCCAAAAACTTTCAAATCCTATAAGTTTCTAGAAAGCACAGTCACCGACATCAGTTTTACCACTGACATCGACAACCTTTTCTCACCGACATCGATCATCTGACTGACATTGGCATCCATTTTCCACCGACATCAGTTTTTAAACTGACTTCGGTCTCTGTCCATAACTTTTTTCCCAAAACAGCAAGCTAAAAACTGGCTTTCTTGCTGTCCAGCATCCATCCTAGTTTTCTAAAACTAAAAAACATAGTTTCTGAAACCTAAACCTTCCTTGCCTTGAATGGTTCTGACTCGTAGTCAAGCCAAGGCTCTAGTCAACCACGGGAGGCATCAACCGCTTCCGTCTACCCCATCCATAACCGATCCTATAATGGAGTTCCACTCAGAGACTGAAAGAACTCCTACTCACCCAACCCCGCCCCAGACTCCTATTGTCCTAGAAGGGGACCAAGATTTTGCATGATTCTTATACCTCAATGTCAAAGCCTTGTAGCACTATCTCGCGCATAGCTGAACGCGAGACTCCCTGGTAATCCAATTTACGGAATGCCGACCTCTCTTGTTGCGACTACGGCCATATCGATAGCATCTATAGTTCAACCTTTAGACACCCAAGCTATCACCTCGACCAATAACCAGACCTTGACCAACCCTCCAAGTGTGGCCTCTCCCTCCATCTTTGGGCCCACTTCCATAGGGGTTTCAGCCCCCTATCAACCTCAGCCCACTCAACCACTCTCCACTCCTTTCAAGAACCTGGTCGTCTCTATTCCACCTACCCTAGCCCCTATCAACACAAGGGTGGCTACCTATCCATTGGCCCCTGTTACCATAATCCAACCTCTTATGGTAACATCAAGCCTAGCTATGCCTTCCACCCAACCACCCTGATTCTCCTCTTATGTCCCTACGACTAGTTATCCCTACATTGCGCCCTTACAAGGACAACCAACTACATCGTATGCCTCTTCTAGCCTCTTCCAAGCGCCCTACAACCTAGGGGGCACTCCACCTGCCAATCCATCAGCAAATATCATCAAAATGTTGATGGACAAGATGTCTAGCCTAGAGACCTCCATTTCTAGCTCATGCAATGCTCTCTCATATGAGCAAATTTGCAATGAGCCCATTCATCCTTCTGTCCCGATCAGGCCATATCCCAGCTAGTGGGAACTTCCTAAGTTTTCTCATTTTCAAAGCAAGGAAGACCCACAACAACACTTACGGGCATTCAGACATGCCTGTTACCTTATCGCCCATGATGATGCGTTGCTTTTATGTACATTTCCTATGTCCCTCTCTGGTGCTATGCTTGACTGGTATAGCTCCCTTTCCAGCCATTCCCTCTTCACATTCACACAGTTGGCCCAGCTCTTTCTTGATCACTTCTCCATCAACATCACCAAGAAGGTCTCAATTACAGACCTCTATTCTATCCGCCAATTCAAGGACGAATCCATAACTGACTTCGTTGCCTGATGGAGAGGTCTCATCAATCAACTCTCCTTTTTCTTACCCTAGCCCGAACTTATTGAAATTTTCTCCCAAGCCTGCGCCAAGCATATTTCTTCCACCTTAAGGGTTCAGACCTTTCACACCTTCGATGAAGCCTTCACGATGGCCCGCAAACTCAAATTATGTGCCATCGAGGAGAATAAAGTCAAGTTGCGGAGCAATAATCCCAACTCTAAGACCAATGACCCCTCTTCTTCTAAACCTTCATCATCCAATCCTAAGTCTAAAGCTTCAGCTAACATTGTGGTCGTTAGACCCTCATCCTCTTCGCCTTCAACCAATCAACCTGAGCCATCCACATCTCAGAGAGTCACCCACCAATTCCAGTAGAGATATGTACAATGACAGTATACTCCTCTCAGAGAATCATACGCATATGTGCTAGAAAAACTTGTTAGACAGGGGGTTCTCAATCTCCCCCAGACTCGACCACCTCCACAATTTGATCCCTCACGCGCCATCCCTACGTGGTATAGGGAAAATGACTTCTGCAACTACCACCGTGTTAAAGGACATGACATGAGAAACTATAAAACCCTTAAAAACATAATCCAAGACATGCTTGAAAAGGGTGACCTTATCCTAGACAATCCCAATGCACCACCTAATCAGGGCATCGATATCTTCAAGCAACCATTCCCCAATCATCCCCTGACTCAAAAAAATGTCCAGACCTTGATTGACGACACTCATGAACACAACATTCAAACAGTCAATACAGTCTCGCCCTTCATCCCCGACCAACCTCAAGAGGTGAGTCCATCTATCAGTCCATCACATGTGGACGAGCCTCTTTCCCCGGTTAGTTCTCCATCAACCTCTCTCATTTTGGAGGATGCTTCGACCTTATCGGCACCACCGGTCTCACCATCCTCCTTCTTGCTACCTATGGAGGACCCGACCCTTCCTACTCCTCAACTGCAAGTGGAGGGCACCATCATCCCTGCCCTTTACCCGCTCGAGGAGCTTCATTCTCCGGTTTCTTCTCTACCTAAGGAAGAACCTGCCTCTCCTTCATCTCCAATCAAGGACAAACCTGTCACGACTTCACCATGCCTTGGGACTGAGACTGCTACCCACATCTCATCTTCGACCCCACAACCATCAACATCTTCTCAAGAACTCAAATCTCATCCAACATCTTCTCAGCCATTTTCCTGATTAGTGGAGAAAATTGGACTTCTCCCTTCAAGGAAAGTGACGCATCAGGTATTGTGGGAGCGTCTTAAATCTCTTTAGCATGCTCGTGCCCTCTCATCTCATGCTGCCAATCCTCCCAAGGTAGAATCTCCTCAGACTCTCAACAAAGACCAGACTCCCTCTTCTAAACCTCAATCGACCCCATCAAAACCAAAACCCACATCTACCCCATCTAAACCTATCAAGTCACTTGGCGTTCACCCTGTCTCTACCCTCACTCACCCGCAAGTGAAGGTGCACTTAGACCAGACCTCGACCAATAGCAGTCTTCCAACTAAATCAAAGAAGACTGCCAAACCATAGAGACAAATACCTCCTCCTCCATCACCATTGCCTTCCATTTTGGGCCCCCATCCTTCGACTTTGACCAGAGTCCTTACCACTCTGACCTCCAATCAAAACCATTTGTCTCCCCTACTTCCTTTGCCTACCTCCAGCCTACTTTCACCCAAAAAGGTGGTACCTCTCACGAAGAAAGTACCGTCTCCGCCTGTCACCACACCATTGAACCAAAAGGTGGTACAGAAACCTTCGCCAACTCCACCTAAGCAAAAGTCACCAGCATCGCACACATCAATTAGCATGGACCCTTTAGTGGGCTCATACTCTTTGATATTGCACCAACTCTTGTAGACTTCCAGCATAACCCTTCCACCCATTAAGTCCTTCCAACCTCTTAGGTCTAAGCCCTCCTGGTTCGATGATACAAAGATTTGTTTATACCATCGTATGCCAGGACACGATACCGAGACTTGCTGTGCCCTCAAGGCCATTATTCACCGCTATATGGAGAAGGACACTCTTCTCCTTGAGGACACTCTTGACCAAACCTCGACACCTTCCCATCCAACCTCTTCAACCACATCAACATCTCACCAGCAGGCCATGACCCCTTCTTCACCTCCTATCTTTGAAATCAATGCTATCCATATAACCACTAGGTCGCAAAAGGACAAGGTGAAAGAAAAAGCCACCATTCCTTAGACCTACCCTTTCGTCAAGCCACCTCTAGCGCCCAAGCCTAAAATTTCTATCCTTGGCGCATCTCAGCCTTCTTCATCTTCCTCTTCAGGGGTGATTCATGACTCCATGTTGAAATAGCTTCACCAGACGCTTGTGAAGATGTCCCTTTATGACCTCATCCAAACCTCACCTCAGCATCGTCAAGCCCTCATCAGAGCCCTGCAGGCAGCGAAGGTCCAACCTGAGGAACCTCAACCACTCACTGCCCTCGTCCACTCTTTAGCCCCTGTTGCCTCCATCACATTCAGCGATTCTGAGATTCCCACATCCAACACAGAAGATCAGGATGCCACCCTCTTCATCACTGCCTATGTTGATCGGACATAAATTAAATGCATTATGATTGATGGAGGCGTTAGCATCAACATTATCTCCACCCATGCCTTTGATCAATTGGCTCTTCTCAAGAATTGCGTATCCAAAACTGACGCAATCTTGTGCTTCTTCAATGACACTACTGCCACAACCATTGGCACAGTCATCCTTCACATTCACGTTGGCCCACGCACAATCCTAGAGCTCTTCTATATTATCGAAGGAGAGTTTCAATATAATATGTTGCTGGGCTGACCCTGGATCTGCGCCATGGCCTGTGTCCCCTCCACTCTGCACCGTTGTGTGAAATTTGAACATGACGGGCAAGTCCACACCATCCCTGCTGACCCTTCACCTTTCAAAACTTGTAACACAACCTACCGTCCAAATGACATTCTTATTCATATCAAGTCATCAACACTGGCACCGCCTCCATCCACGAAAGCTTCGACTAGTTCACAACCGGCGGTCGCCCTCACCCCTCCTCTTCAAGCGACGACCAAAGACCCCATGGAAGACATCTTCCAATGACTTTCTCTGAGGGAATATCGCTTGTTAGCCTTATACATGTTCCAAACTCCACAAGAGTATGGACGCCTTCATCTCAGCCCTAGTTACAACCATCGAATCGGGATGGTCATACCTTATGGTCCTCCTCACCTCCAAACCAACCTTGTCTATGGGGGGCTCAATCAAGCTCCTACTGATGGCAATCCTCTCTCTTCACCCTAACCTTTCAAATCAGATTTCTCATTTCTTGGCAACCCCGCCTTTGCACACACTTACCTTTACAGGTGTGTGTGGAAGGGTTTTGGTTTCAGACATTATGAGTAGGGCTCCCATCAGCCCATCAAGCTGCTCAACGATGACAATGCCAAGAAACGGTATGGCCTGGGATACCACGACCCCTCTCAGGCCCCTATAGACCTCTGTCCTGAGCCAACCATTGACCAATCTCCTCCAAGCTCGCTTGTTTCTCCCCCTTCACCTACGGAGTCGGTGGTTTCCATCCCTCCTAGTTTTTTTCCATAAACACCATCCACCTGGAACCCCTAACCTATCAGCTCGATGGGGAGTCCAGGTCTCTCCCTCTCATTTTTCCCAGCATGATAGAAGAGGAGTTGGTGACCATTCACACTGTCCACTGCATTGACGATGATGCCATCCTTTCCTACATGGGCACCGACGACTCTTTCATCCAGCGCTCTCTCCCTTCTGAGACCCAGGTTATGTTAAATGTATCAACCATTGACATCAACCTCCCTTCTTTTGATGTTCCTCACGTCTTGAAGATTAGCCAATCTTTAGACGCTCAAGAGCAGCTTGACTATACCTAGTTCCTCTTCGACCATAGCAAGGCCTTTGCCTAGACTTACAGTGACATGCCTGGCATTGACCCCACCATTGCTACCCATAACATTGTCACCAAACTAGAGGCTAATCCTGTCTGGCAAAATCTTTGAAAGATGCATCCTCGCATTGCGCTCCTTGTCAAAGAGGAGCTTCAGCACCTTCTTTTTGTCTCTTTCATCTAGCCCATCGATTATCTGTAGTGGGTCTCTAACATTGTCCCAGTCACCAAAGCGACTGGGGGGATCCGAATCTGCATGAACTATCGCGACCTAAACCTAGCCTATCCCAAGGATGACTTTCCTCTTCCTAACATTGACCAGCTTGTTGATCTCACGACTGGCCATGAGATGTTATCTCTCATGGATGGGTTTTCAGGATACAATCAGATCCTGATTGCACTGGAAGATCAGCACAAGACCACCTTTATCACCCCATGGGGGACTTTTTGCTATCGGGTCATGCCTTTCAGCTTGAAGAACACTGGCGCCACATATCAGTGCGCCATGACCTACGTTTTCCATGATCTCCTCCACAAAATCATGGAGGACTATGTGGATGACCTACTCAGTAAGTCCAAGTTTCGTTGTGGCCATCTGACCATTCTCAAGATCATCTTCTCTCACTTTCTTCAATACAATGTCTGCCTTAACCCCAAGAAATGTGTCTTTGGGGTCATCTTCGACAAGCTCCTAGGCTTCATTGTTTCTTTCCATGGCATCGAGATAGATCTCGCCAAGATCCACGCTATCCTCGAGATGCTGCCCCCAACCAATCTTAGGCAGCTTCACAGTCTACAAGGGAAGCTCCAGTCCATTCATCGTTTCATCTCGCAACTTTTTGACTGCTGCCAACCTTTTCATCACCTCCTTAAGAAGGATGTCACCTTTAAATGGGATAAGGACTGTCAAGAGGCTTTTGAAGCCCTTAAACACTATCTGGTCTCTCCACCAGTCCTCATTCCACCTAAAGATGACCAACCCTTCTACCTTTATATCTCTGCCACCAACCATTCGTTAGGTGCCATGATCGCGCACCGAGACGAGCACCACCGTGAGTAAGCGGTCTACTATATTAGCCAAACACTGGTTGACTATGAAACTCGATACACCCATACCGAGAAACTCTATTTGGTGTTAGTCTTTGCCACTACCAAGCTCCACCATTATCTTCTTAACCACAAAACCTTTGTCATCACTCACACCGACCCTCTCAAGTATATGCACTCCAAGCCATATCAGAATCAACGTATGGCTCAGTGGCTCATGCTGCTTGCTGAGTTTAACCTCAAATTCATTCAGTAGAAATCTATCAAGGGGTAAACCATCGCTGACCAACTGGCAGATGCCCCTCTTCTCGACAATTAACCTTTGCAGTGTGAGTTCCCTGACGAGTCTATCACCGCACTTTCCACTGATGACACTGTCTACCAAATGACCATGTTCTTTGATGGCTCCAAATGTCAACTCGATGGGGGTGCATGTGTCATTCTCATCCCACTCGAAGGTGAGCCCATGCCTCTATCTTTCAATCTCGACTTTGATTGTACCAATAATATGGCTGAATATGAAGCCTTAATTTTGGGACTTCAGACCGCCCTTTCTCTCAGTATCAAGTCTATCAACATCTTCAACGACTCACAGCTCGTCATCAATTAGGTCAACGGTTCATACCTCTACAAAAATGAAGTTTTGCAAAGGTATAAAAACCGTGCTGACCTTCTTCTGGCATCTTTCAACCATTACCTCTTGCAGACTGTTCCTTGATCCATGAATAAGTTTGCTGACACCATGGCTTCTCTTGCCTTGCATATTTCATCTTCATCATCTTCATCCAGACTTTTTGTCACGATGTAACAAAATTCTACCCACAAGCAAATGGGTAGGCTGAGGCTTCCAACAAAATTCTGACTAAAATTCTCATGAAGGTGGTCAACAACACAGGAAGGGATTGGCACATTCACATTCCCTTCACTTTGTGTGCCTACCGCACTAGCATCCGAACCTCTACAGGTGCTAATCCTTTCTCTCTCGTGTATGAAACAGAGGCTATCCTACCTCTCAAGGTACAGATCCCATCTCTTCGCATCTCCCTGCATGACATTCTCTCTAATGATGACTTTTGTCAAGATCGCTTAGCTCAACTTGAGCTACTTGATGAGCGTCATCTTGCTGCCCTTAATCACCTCCATGCCTATCAAAATTGCATTAAGCGAGCCTATGACAAAAATCTATGAGAATGAGATTTCAACATCAGAGATCTCGTCCTCAAAGAGAATCAACATGTGACCAATATGGAGCAAAGTAAATGAGGCAAGTTCGCCCCTAATTGGCTCGGACCTTTCATCATCACGCATAAGTATGGGTCAAGGACTTATCGTCTGTCCTCTCTTAATGGACGACTAGAACCTGAGCCTCTTAATGCGTTGCATCTGTGACCATTCCACTGTTAGTTGAGTACTCATCTACTTGACATTTAACTTGAGCTCATCCCTTGAACAATCCATGTCCTCTTAATCCTCAACACTTTTCACCCTATTTCCCTTAACAAATCCTCTATAACCCTTTTATAAAGTATGGATGCTTTGTCCTAATAAAAGAGAGCCCTTGACCTTCTGTAGTCTTGTCCATGACTCACATTTCTATCCAAAAAAAAAAAAGTCAAGATGTCAAAATATCCAAGGTCACAAAATCAGACTACTCCCTCGAAGGACAACTGTACTATCATTGCTATAGCTAATAGACTGCTCCCTCGAAGGACATCTATTCAAAAGCCCTAATATATAAAGCAAAAATATAGACCACTCCCTCGAAGGATGGCTATGACTAAATCTTGCTACAAATAGCACTTTCTTAGAAGCTTCCCACATCGATCAGCTTCACAAATGACCACCAATCAAAATGACATCTCTCTATAGGCTTCCCGCATCGATCAGTCTTCTCAAAAAAAAAAAAAAAAATGAGTCATGGACTTGGCTTATAGTTGTCTTAGGGTCTCCTATAAAAAGGGGCAAGGTTATCTCTGCTCTTAAATGGGTTACCCTATTCTCCTATCCTAACACCTGCTCAAGGGACTTCGAGCTTACTTTAATGTCAAAGTGATTTGATTACCGCTCTAACACAACCTCTAGTCAACGACGTAATGCATGAATGGGGCTCTTAGTTCTAACAACCCCTATCTATGCTATCATTCTTGTCCTTGTCAATGAAAAGGTGATTATGCCTTTCACTTCTTTTACACTTTGGTCACATCTAATCATTTGTCATTTATTAAATCAGCTCAACCCCCTTTTTCCGACCAACCACCTTAACCTATTCACACTAGTTTCTATGGACACCAATACACATGGAAACTGTAGACCACTCAATTTATGTCCAGCATAAACCATTACTTGCTGGTGCATAAATAGACTCATTTCATCTTTGGCACATGTCCATCACCTAATATGGGCAATTGCTAGGGGTGAAAAACCTTGACTTTTTCTCATCATTTCAAGCATGTTCCCTCAGACATATGGACGTGCTAAACCATTCTCATGACTAGACTAATCATCGACCACTTTATCTCCTTGTTCGAACTACATTGGTCTGAGGCCCTAAGACCGGGGCTATGTAGGCAGCACTCAGATACACGACATTCTCTGAGGTTAGCTCGACCACCCTCGTTTGTTTGTTTCTCTGATGGATAAACCCTATCCTCCTTTTAACCATGACCTTGCCCTCGACCAAGCCCAATCAATCACTTCGACCCTCTTCCTCCCTCTTTGGGAGAACTACATTGGCCTGAGGCCCTTAGGACAAGGGCTATGTAGGCAGCACTCAGTTGACATGGGGTCTTCTGGGGTTAGCTCGGCCATCCTCTTCTTCCTTTCTCCCATCTCATTCTTTCGTCACCTACCAATCACATCACAAACAATCACATATTTTCATAATTATTAACAAAATCAAAACATCAACATCAACATCATTAATCATCATCATATCATCATTTCATTAGCCATCACATTCATCATTATATTAGTCATCATAATCACAAACATAACATCATACACATCATATTAAAACATGCATCAAATCAAAGTGCCATAAATATTAAATACATCCTTAACAACATCCAATAATCTAAAATAATCTCATCATATATATATATATATATATATATATATATATATATATATATCTCAAAGTTTTATACAATCGCACAATCTATGCATCTCTCTCTCTCAAAAGTCAAATACATCTCACATCATCGGCATGCAGGCTGGTATATACATCATGTCAAAACTCTGCCCTCAAGGCTGTGGCTGTGGTGGTGGTGGTGGCCGAGAAGACGTTGTATCCTCTCCCACCTCTGATCTGCATCGTCTGCATAAATCTGTAGCAGTTGCCCATGACATAGACCGCTACTGACTCAGCTCTGCCCTCATATCTGAGTATCACTATATCTAAGGAAACCCCCTAATGGCTCTCTCATAATATGTGATCTCGTCTAGTGCATTATTGTATCTAACCATAGATACAGTCTGCGGTGGACCCATCTATCCTGCTGCCGTGCCCTGCGCTGAACCCTGTGGCTGTGAAAACCCTGGCTGCACTAACACTGACTATGTGGGCTACTAAACTAGCTACTGAGATGGCTACTAAAATGGGCTTTGCCCTCTAAAACCCTATCCTGCCTGTCCTATTTATGCCTGGGCTGTGGCCAACTGACCCTGCAAAATAGTGACCTATCCTGTCAAAGCAGCCACCCGTCTTGTCACCCCTGCCAGCTGCCCCTGTAAAGCCGTGGCCTGTCCCTGTAAAATGGTCACCTAGGCTTGTGCCACATCCCTTTCCTACCACGCTATGTCTCTCTCCTCATAGGTTGCATCCTGCTCCTTGGTGATAGCTTGTAAATCTAGCTGTGGCCCTGCCTGAACTCCTATGTACTGCCCTGCCCACCATGCTGTGTAGGCCTCTATACAACCTGGGTCAGCCATCCCAGGTCCTGCCGATAACTCCTCAAAATTTAGCTCATTGGTCTCCTCTGGTAGTGGGAGCAGCACCTCAATATCATCCCGCCTGTACTATGGGAATGCGGGTGGTACATCTTATAGTAGCCTATACCGGCGCCGCACTCTCTCCATGGGCACCCTCTCGAGCTCGTCGGCTCACCTGCCCCTGACCCATCTCAGGGTCTACACTCCAACAAGCTGCTCTCCCTAGTCTCTAAATTTTGGATACCCCAAGTACGGTCTCTAGATGATATCTACTGAGATCAGGGCCTCCAGTACCCCTCTATAGTGGTCAATATCTTTGACCACTCCATCTACTCACGTCTGCACCATCACCTTGCACCATCATCTAAATCCAACCTTGAAGCCAGCCTAGATAGCCACTGGGAGGCCGAGAGGTTGTGTCACCATAATGTGCTCATACGCCCAGCAGTGTAGAAGGTAGCCCATGCATAAGCTGTACCATCACCGCTGGCTAATGCCTCACAGCTCCCTATAGACCTGGGCCAAAAAGACCAGTGCCCAAGCAAACACTGTCTACCACTCAATCATGTCTATCAAAACTCTGGTCATGGCAACCAGAAACCTACCTCCCTCTGCATCTAGTAGTGCATAGACTGTAATCCCAATCATCATCAGGACAGCCAGCCGATGTGCACCCTCATTCACCGTGTACAGAGGCTCATAAGCAAAACTCATTGAATGGTAGCTCATCTCAACAATGTGCTCCCCAAACAGCGTGACCATGTGTATGTCCTACACCTCTCTCGAGCACGCATAAATGTCCACTTTGTGTACCGATAACCATAAAATTTGGTACACGTCCTCAACCGTCACTGTCATCTCCCCTGTCGACAAGTGGAAGGTGTTGGTGGAATGATCCCACTGCTCGATCAGAGCCACCATTAGGCTCACATCCCTCACCACTCGATAGTACCGTCACAGCCTACCTAATCCCACTGTGCTCATCTGTGCCCACTCCTCCCCGGTAATGTCTCGACGCATCTGCATCAGCAAAGTCAGGAGGTGATCCCGTAGCATCAGAGTCTACCTCGCCTGCAAACCAAACCCAAGTCAATCTCATGCCTACTCTTCTTATTTGACCAACCATTCTGACCATCTATGCCCATCCCGACACTTGGGAAACCCTTGGCATAGCTTCAACCCTTTGACTTGATAGTTTTCAACAACCCTTGACCAGGCAGCCACCGACATCAGTTATCATGTTGGTGATAGCAATCACCTAATCGACGTTGGTCACTTAGTGACCGACGTCGGCAGGTCTGTGACCGATGTCGGTCGATGATCGGTCGATGTCGGCGAACCCACTGACGTTGGTAATTGGTTCGGCCTTAGGGTCGAATGGGGCAAGCCCTAAAAATTAGGGCTTCCCCTTTGACCACCCTTTAACCCCCCAAAACCTTCCTAAATCACCCTAGGATGACCTACCTACCCTTCCCACCCTCCTAGCTACCCCTCCCCCTCGATTTCTGCCTAAAAACAACTCAAATTTCAAAAACTAAATCCAAAACAAAAATAGTCCAAATAGGGTTCAGGACCCTCCTACCTCATCCCAGCATCGTCAGTGTGGTGGCACGATGGGTGCCACTGGTGGTGGACTCCTGCAGATCCTCTACCCCCCTCTGCCATCTCTGTTATGTCTCTCTGCCCTCATACTTCACTTGGCCCATAAATGCCTCTGTAGCCTCCAATCACTCTCCAACTCACTCCCTCTCTCCACCAATGCCTATCTACCACCTCACCACTTCTCCAGTCAACTCTGGGTCACTTTCACTCACTTGGCTCTAGAGCTCTTTTCTCTCAGTCAACAAATAGCAAATGACTTTTGGTGGGTCGCTAATCTAGTTTTGTCAGATTTGGTAGGCCACTGACGTCGGCATTGGCGTGCCCTAGGACACCGACATCGGCTAATTTTTGTCGACATTGGTAAATTTGAGAACCGACATCAGCGGTCCTCAATCCTTCTTTTTTCAATCACCTTACCCCACAATCATGCCCCCGATCAACCAGTTCTCCAGACCAAGTTATCTTCGCCCCCTGGGGCACCCTAGAGACCACTTTTGCCTCCGCTCACATCGACCACCTGACCTTGGTGATCATGACCATCTCCTCTAACTGTGATCGCTTCCAAGACAAACATTGCCTTGGTTGTTTTTGCATGTTTGCTACCTCACGAATGGTTAGCAACATTGTGCGCAACCCATATTTTTGACCCTCACAAGTATAGGATCGCAAGCTGGTTGATCCCCATTACTTGTGACATTTTCGTGTTTCTGAGAGCACTTCCTGATCCCAAGATACCTAGAACATGACGACCATTGGAGCTTCAGCTTAGATTGAATAACCCGATCAGCAGACAACTAAATGCTAGGGCCTGATTGTTCCAATTTTAGCACTCCTCGACCCTCGACTTGTGACAATTTGACCCGACCATCCCGTGAAGTGGTATACGTGCAATCACGACTATCGTAACATTCACACTCACCCCCTATCTATCCATCTCTCTATCAAATTGACACTCGATCTCAGGTTCCCTTCTCCCGACTCTCACTTTGAGGGGGGAACACCTCATCCCATTCTTGGGGCAACCAACTCCTATTTTTGTCTTGCAGTTCGTCAAGAATAACCAACAAGACAAAAAGGGGCAAATGTAGAAACCAAAAATGTGTCTGCACCTTGGTCATCTTTCATCCTCCCCCCTTGTCTCCCGTTGACCCATATCCTAACCCTTGTCCTAGCCCCCTCCATTTATCAAATTAAAATAATTAAATATTTGGCCCTTTTCCACCTCACCCTTGCCACCTTGGATCCCCTCCTTGGATCCCCCCACCTCTCTCCTAGCTTTTATTGCCCAAATCTCCCCTTTATCCTTCCTCCTGCGTCCATTTATGTCTTCCTTGACCATTTTCCCATGGCCCCTTGACCCGATAGTGTGCAAGAATGGACAGAGGCTAATTTTAGCCTCTGTGTGCATTCTGACCTCGCTGACATCGGTCATTATTCGGTCGATGTCGGTGGTTTTGCCAACATTGACACACTTCAAAATGGTTTTCTACAAACATTCTGCCCTCCCGTGAACAGAACACTCTTGATGCTTTGGCATTCGCATTCTCCTTTCTCTCCACCTCGTATAGCAACAGCAGTAGGTACAGGCACTCTACATCAGTCATTTCTTCTGGCAACAGGCCTTTCACAGCTCCAACAATAGGATCCTTCATTCTTTAATCAACAAGTGGGAGGTAAGCAATTTCATTGTTTCATTTCATTATTTCATTTGATTTCAATTACCTATTCTATCCACTATCTACCAATTGCCCTGTCCTTCCCCTAAGAGGCTGAAAAGCCTTCTCAGACCCTATCTCCCATCCATCTTCCTTTTGCCCTGTCACCCTTTCAGTCCAGTCCCAGACAACATTCTCAGTCCCTCAGACCCAAGACAAGTCCCTTAGACCTCCAAGCAATCCCTTAGACCTCTAAACAGACCTCCCTGACCCTCAGACAAGACCACAGTCCATTCTGCACGTCCATAGACCCTGTCCATAGTCTTAAAACCTAGCCTGACCCGTCCCTGACTACTGCCTGATCGACCTCGGCCAGTACCCCTACTGACGTTGGAATCATAACCGACGTCAGTGACCTTCATGATCGATGCCAATAATACCACCGATGTCGGCGACTGTGCAAAGGCAGATAGCTTCTAAACAGGTACACATTTGTCTTAAGTTCTTTCTTTCTGTTTTCCATCATTTATCACTTTCTATTTCTGATTAGCATTCTTTTTTTAATAGTGGACTGACATCCTCCAAGAAGCCTTTGCGCTTCTAGGACCAAGCTCTTGCTTGGCAGTCCACCCTTTTGTCATCTAACATTCTTCATGTCTAGTGTCTTTCTCTTTCAGGTGTCATTCCTCCACAGCCAAAGAGGAGTACCTTCACAACGTCTAAATTTTGGTGCACAATGTCTACAATCTGGGTACGTATAAACCCTCGTCCATTTTCTTTAAGTTTCTCATTTCTCTATCTTTTGAATGTAGAAAGCAATTTAGGGTAGAAACAGTGGTAAGAGGGAAGGAGGTGGTATAGGTCTAGTTCTATGTGGTTTGGGTGATTCCACTTTCTTACTTGGTTTGGTTGGGGTTTTATTTGGTGGAATATATGGGGTGAAGTCAAACTTCAAAGATGGGTGATCAAGGCTAGGTGTAGGAAGTATTCCTAGATTCTTGATTGGTTTGGTTAGAGATGCATAAGGTGATTTGAAAATTTTAGATAGAGGTGGGTTGGATGGTTCTCCCATGGTTTTTGAAGGTGAAGGGTTTGATAAAGGTATTGAGGTAATAATAGGTTTGATGGTGGATACAAGTGAGGTTGAAGGTTCAAGTTTTTTTTGGTAAGGGATCCCAAGATAATTCCAAAAGGTGGATCTATCTAGGCTAGGTTGAGAAGTAAACTATAGACTTTGGACTAATCTAAAAAAAGGATTGTAAATGGGTTTGATTCCTTGGTCATTGGTTTCAAAGGTTAATCCCATGAGTTGAGGTGTGGGAATGGTTTCTTCACCCATGTTCTTGATGGAAGGTTCCAATAATTGGGAGGATGTTTCCTCCATGGAAGGTGTAGGTAAGGTGATCTCTTCTTTTAGGATGGTTCCCAAAGAAATAATAGGTGTTTCTAGGATAAGGAAGGAAGGTTTGATAGCCTCAAGTGAAGGAATGGATATGGTTGTTTCCTTTGTTTGGATGTCTAAAGGAATGGTGGGTAATTCCACTACTTCAATGAGTGGAGCAGAGGAAGATGTAGTTGAAGCAATGGTTACCTCCTTTGATATTTCTATCATAGGAGATGTGGATAGGTTCATGGTCTCATCAACTAAAGAAAGAGTGGTAGTTGCTTCTTATATTTGGGTGTCCAAAGGAATAGAAGGTGATTCCACCACTTCAATGAGTGGAATGAAGGAAGAGGTAGTTGAGGTAATGGTCTCCTCAATAATGGGTTCACTAATGATGATATTAACCATATGGACCTCATGAGTGTGAGATGATTCCTGTTTATTATCATCATAGTTGGTAGAAGGGGAATGGTTAGGAAAAGGTTTACAAAAGATGTTAAGGGACTACTTTGGGGGTGCATTGGGATTATCAAATAAAATTTCTCCTTTATCAACCATGTTTTCAACAATGGTTTTAAAGGTGATGCATCTACTAACATCATGCCTAATGACGTGGTAGAAAGCACATAAATCATTCTCATTATACCAACCAAGTGTATGACAAGAAGCATCAAATTGTTGGGGAGGTTTTATGGGAGGAAGTTGTATAATGTTTACTTTGAGTAATTCATCCAAAATAGAATCATAAGACTCCCTTATCATAGTATATTGTTTTAGGGCAGCTCAATTTTGGTTTCAATTTTGTTGGTTAGAAGAATTGGATAAATTGGTTGGGTTGGGTTGGTTGACAGTTGGAGGTGGAGTGATTTTAAAGACAATTGAGTTCATGGATGCCTTTGGTTTGGTATTGGGATGGTTATATGGATTGGTGGTTTTGGTTGAGGAAGGGTCATTGGATTTAAATCTATAATTTTTTTTCACAATTTCACTTTTCCCTCATCAATGGCTCATATTTTTATTTTTTGTGCCATGGTAAAATCTTCATCAAAAGTTTTGAAATTTTGAACTTGAAGATTAGGGGAAATATGTTTCACACAACCCTGAGAGAAGATTTCAATCAATTCAGGTTGGGGTAAGGAGAAATAAATTTAGTTGATAAGACCTCTCTATCTAGCTACAAAATCAATAATTGATTTGTCATCAAATTGCTTAATGGAGTAGAGGTTGGTAATAGAGACATTTTTAGAAATATTGACTGAGAAATGATCTAAAAAGATTTGGGAAAGTTGAGAAAAGAAAAATATGGAGTACATGGTGAGAGAAATATACCAATCTAGGGATGGTATTGATAAAGACATGAGAAAAATATGAAGGAGAAGAGCATTGTCATAGGCAGTGAAATAGCAAGAATGGAAAAATTCTCTCAAGTGTTGTTGGGGGTCCTCCTTGCTTTAGAACTTGGAAAACTTGGGTAGTTCCCATTGATGAGGATAAGATTAGATAGGGATGAATGGATGGATAGGTTCATTGCATATTTGATCATAAAATAAAAGGTTATGAGCCCAAGATATAAATGACTCTAGGTTGGTAATTTTATCCATTAAAATTTTGACCAAATATTTTTGAGGTTGGGAAGCTCCATAATTGTGTGGTAAGTTTGATTGAGGTTAGGTGGCAAAAATATATGAATAAGTGGTAGAAGGTTTAGAAGATACCACATATTGGTATGTGGTCATTAAAGATTGGGATGGTGTCACATAAGGGTTAATGGTCATAAAAGGTTGGGTAGAAGGTGCTATATATCCTTGTGGATTAGGAACATACTGGTAGGATGTCATGGGTATTTGTTAAGGGATTGATATGGGTTGATTTGGAGGTATGAATGGGTTGGTAGTTGGTTTGGGTTGAGTGGTAACTCTTATGCTAATAGGTGGAAGGTTAGGAGGTATGAAAAGCACCAAATTTTGAAGTGGGGTGGAAATTGGTGGATTGGTAGTGATAAGGGGAATGGTGAAAATATGGGTAGAAGATACCCCCATGATGGATGATGTATGGGTAACAAGAGGTAAGGTTGCCCCTATGTTGGGATGTTGGTTGGTGTAGGGGATGTTTGGCTATTAGTTGAGATGTTTGACTGAGTTTGAGTGGTGGTGGTGGATGGGATATTGTTAAAATAAGATGCTTGGGTGATCATAGGTTGGGGAGAGGTATCACCCACCATAAGATGGGAAGGCATACCATAAGGTGGATCCGTAGGAGGAACTGAATCAATAGGGGTGTGGTGAGCTAAGGTGTTGAGGTAATGTTGGAGGGCCATGGGGTTATTATCAAGGAAGGTAGTGAAATTTACATCACCCTTAACAACTATCCGAGGCATGGTAGGAGGGGGAGAAAGACGAGGATAACTCTCAACATCAAAAGTATACTCCATGGAAGAAGAGGAAGAGGAAGGTGGTGGTTCTTGGTTGGTTTGATTCCTCAACTATTGTCTAGTAAAGACCATGTGATGAATAGAAAAGAAATGATGAAAATCCCACAACTCAAACACAAAGCAAGAAAAAGGAAAAGAATCTCAAGGCAATCAAAATATACACTAAAGTGCATTTAAAACTTAGGATTTTTTTAGATCACTTTTGGCTTATGCCTTAGAAAGTGTGAATAAAAAATTTAGTTTGTAGAGTAGGTACTAAAGAGGAAATCTAACTTTGGTTTAAGGTATTAAAGGCTCTAAAAAAGAATCTATGTTGAACTTTAGTACATGGCTTCATATTGGGGCCCACCCCCTCACTTCACACACCATAGTGCTAAGGGTGTCAGGTGCTTATCCAAGATATACTAAATTTTAGAGTTCATACTCAACTAGAGAGTTGAGTTGGTTTTCCCCTTGGTAATGACCTCCAATTAGGATTGTCAAGAAAGGGTAAGGTTACAGATAGGTGATGAAATCCTATTTAGGCCTTGTCTTAAGTTTGTTTTGATATGTTGATTGATCATGTGGTTTGGTAAAGTATGTGATAACAAGAGTGAAACTATGATTAATTAATTTGATGTTAAGTTACTAAATGAACTAAAACAAGCAAGAAATAAATGTATGCAAGTTTTATTTTAAGCCCAAAATAAATTTCAAATTTCATTGTATGAGCACATAATAAAGGAAGAAAAGGAGAAACTAGATGATGCTAGAGTCCCATTGTTTGTGCCAAAATGTTTTTCTTAATTTTTGCTCATTTTTTAATTTTGGAAGAAGATAAGAAACTAGTAATAAGGGTGTGGTAGAAATACTTGGTCGTTGATGCAAACATAATCTAGACTAGTATGGAGAACTCCTCTTTATCTTGGAAGGAATAACCTATAGATAAGAAAGCACTAACAAAAGGGGTTGTTATCAAGATAGTTAGGTGGACTACCTAGAGTGAGCTAGATCCAAGAAGTGTGATCTTGCTAAGAGGTTGTCAACCCACTCTTTGATAAAAATTAATTTTAAAGAGATAAAAAGAAGATACTTGCATAAAATAATAGAAAGGAACTGAAATGAAATACAAGAAGAAAATGAATGCTTGATAGAGAAAATGAATAAATATAGAAAAATTGTGTTAATACTAGTGCTAAAATAGATTAGGTTAGGTTCAAAAAATTAGGTAGGGGTTTGTGAATAGGCAAGGACACAAAAAGTCAGATTTGGTTGGGGGTAAGGGGGTAGAAATAACTTGTTATTTCATGCCATAGTGACCATTGATGGTTATGTTGACTGCCAATAGTTAATCTAACCATCAGCAGTTGGGTAACCATTGATGGTTGGGGGCGATCATCGGTGGTTGCCTATAGAATTTTGAAGGTACTCAAAAAAGAGTTGCAAAATTAGTTATTGATTAGATAGGGGTTTGGGTAAGGGTCTAGTATAAAATAGGAGGTTGGAAGATAAGTGTAGAAAGGTCTGATGGGGAGAGAGGTCAGAAACTAGAATAATAAAACAAAATTATAAATATACCTGTTGCTTGATAAATAGCTGATGGTTGATGGCTAGAGTAGTTTTGGAAAAGTAATGGTACTTTACCTCAAGATTAATTTTGGCAAAGGTTCAAATCTCTATTGTTGTTGATGAATTTATAGAAGAAGATTTGATGGAGAGGTTGAATACCTATATACAAGAAGGCTTGTGATGATGGATCTATTTCACCTCCTACTCCCCTCCTTTTATAGGCAAAGAGAGATGGAGGATAGAAGGTTCCCTAGGAGGTTGGCTTACTATTTCAATGCTTGGGAATTCATTAGCAATGGGCAAGGTGGATATCTTAAATTGTGTCATGTTATCTTTCATAGATGGTATTTGTGTAAGAATGAGGAGGCCCTGACCATCGATGGCCAGCCTAACCATTGATGGTCAAGTTGACCATCAATGGTCAAGTGTCTGAAGGACAAAGGGTCAAGGTATGTTAAAAGGGGTTGGGTTAAGGGTTATTTAGTAGGTTAATGAGTTTAGTTAACTAAGTAGCTAACTAGACTTTAGGTTCGATGGGTTGGTTAGTGGGTCAAGAAGGGTTAGGTGGTCCCTAAGGTATCTTGAGGCATTTTGACATCTAGTATGGTTTTTTAGTGTCTACAACTAGCTTCATCTAACGAATTGACTATTTTAATTAGATCTATATTATTGTTCATGTGGTTAAGCCACAAGGAGAAATTTGTATTCGTACCAACTTATATATTAATAAGGTGTGTCCTAAGGATGACTTCCCCCTTCTGAACATTGACAAGATCATGGACTCAATGATAGGCTATGAAATGATCTCTCATGGATGTCTCTTTAGGCTATAATCAAATTAAAATCATGCCTAAGGACCAACACAAAATAGCTTTCATCACTCCTTAGGGGACCTTTTGCTATTAGTTCATGCCCTTCAGTCTCAAAAATGCTAGTGCAACTTATCAATGGGCCATGCTAGTCATTTTCCATGACATGATGCATGATATAGTTGAAGATTATGTGGATGATATCTTAGGGAAGTCAAGACTCTAGTCAAAACATCATGTGGTCCAAATAAGAATATTTGAACGATTATGAGAATAAAAAGTTAGATTAAATCCCAAGAAGTGTGTATTTGGTGTTATTTTAGGAAAGTTATTGGGATTCATAATTTCTCGAAGAGGCATAAAATTAGGCCCAACCAAAGTAAAAGAAACTATGGAAATGCCTTCATCTTGCAATATAAAACAACTTTGAAGTATTTAAGGGAAATTACAAGCCATATGGTGATTTACCTCTCAGTTTGTAGACAAATGTAACCCCTTCACCCATATCTTAAAGAAGGGGACTAATTTTAACTAGAACTCTAAGTGCCAACAAGATTTTAACAATATAAAATAGTATTTGGAAAACCTACCTATATTATCACCTCCTATCTCGAGAAGACCCTTGCTCTTAAATTAGTTGATTCAATGGACACTATTGGCTCACTTATTGATCTCCCTAAATATGTTATAAAAGGGAAATTTTTAATAGAAGATTTGATTCTCCTAGCACATCAATCCATGGATCCTATATAAATTTGTGTGATCAATGATCCCAGTCTTCCCTAGTACCATGACATCTATAGGTACCTCCACAATAACATCTTACCACTTAACCTTAATCACCATTAACAAAAATCCTTCATCCACTGCACCTCCCATTACATAATCCTTGGTAGCATGATCTATCGTAGAGGCTATGACAGGACTTTTTTAAGATGCCTAACCTCTAAAGAGGCCTCTCACTTGATCAAAGAGGTCCATGATGGTATTTTTGAAGGTCACATCATTAAAATGGTCCTAGCCAAGAAACCATTTTGGATAAGATATTATTGGCCTACTATGAAATGAGACTCATGTTAGTACGTGCAAAAATGTGTAGCTTACCAAAATCATTAGAACCTTATTCATGCACACACATAATAATTATATCCGATAATGAGTCCATGGACATTTTCTATATGGGGACTTGATTTAATTGGTAAGATAAATCCTACATCATCTGATGGTCATAAATTTATCATTACAACAATAAAGTATTTCACTAAATGGGTAGAGGTGATGCCACTTACCTATACCAAAAGCCTCCAAATTTCTAAATTCATTTTCAATAAAATCATTTTCCACTTTGGTATACTTTCAACATCATCTGTGATAATGTAAAATCATTTAAAAATTAGGAAGTTGAGGCCTTGTGTCAATAATATCACATTAAGTAGCATTTCTCTTCTCCATACTACCCCTAAGGAAATGGACAAGTTAAATCCAAAAACAAGACTCTCATCAAAATTCTCAAGAAAAATATTAATTAGGTAGGTAAGAATTGGCACTTGCATCTATATCCAACTCTTTGGTCTTATTGCATAAGTGTTTGCACACCTACTGGGGCCATTCTGTATACCCTAGTATATGGGATAGAAATAATCTTGCCAATGGGAGTAGATCTCCCCTCCCTTTGAATCTCATTAAGTGGAATTATCATTGACCACAATTGTAGACAAGAATAGCTATAGGAATTGGAGCTCCTTGATGAAAAGCATCAAAAGGCCCTTGATCACTTGTGAGAAAATTAGAATAGATTAAAAGGCCAATATCATAAGAAGATCCAATCCAAAGAATTCAAGATCAGTGATCTAGTTCTCAAATAAAATTAAAAAAAATACTAATGTTAAAAGGGGTAAGAAAGGCAAATTTGAAGCTAATTGGTTAGGTCCATACATCATTATTTCCAAGTTTGGATCTAAAGCGTATAAATTAGCCACATTGGACGATGAACAACTTAATGACCCAATGGATATAATATGTTTAAATCATTTCTACACCTGACAGACTCCACCATCCTCCATCTATGAGTCTCCAATCTTGGGGGCATACTCTTTCCAACTCCATCATCTTATCACCATCACATCTCCTCAACAGTCCAAACAAAAAAATCTATACAATGGTGAAAACTAGTCTTCTGACACTTTGGATAAGTATCATGATGATAACAAGTTTTCAGTGTCATGGTAAAATGACCCTGAACCTAGTCTTAATAGTGGGAATGTATCATAGGTCCTTATATGAAAATAGGAGATAAATGTTTTAGCATAAGGAAGAAATCATTGCTTGTTTAGTAATGGGTTGTTTATTGGCGAAAGTCCTCTAGAGTCTCATATCCATCTCTATCATGAGTATGTCCCCAACACCTACCACACCACCCTATTATATCCTCTTTGACAAGTATGTCTCATTTTAGCCTCAAGGACAATCCCATATCTATTTTTATTTTATTGTATTTAATGCCATGGTTCACACCTTCCAACTAATGCTTTCATTATGGGATAGTCAAACACAAATTTTTGTATTCCAAGGTTTTGTATACATTGTGATACCAAATCTTGAGGGATCATCCTAAACCCCATATGTGATTACGTATTGGATTTGGTTGGAATCTTGTTTTGACATATAATAAGTTTTGGGTATTACATAATCACATGTACATAATCCCTATTCATCACCATGCCCATTGTCTATGATCATTTTCTAATCACATCCTTATCCATTTGTTTGTGTCTTTATGATTGCCTTGTGTGATTATATATTTGTATAGTTAATAATGCACATATTAATTAGATTGTCTTGTTTAAGTAAATACATCTTGTTAGCCTTATGTATATATTTTATCTTGTTAACTTTTTGAGGAACAAGTATGGCATTAGTAACCTCGACACTTGTTTGGGTTAGGACACTATCAAATAGAGCTCCCTTATGCACTGGATACTTAAAGTGTCTATGACTTGTTCATGCCATATGGCACATATTTACTTAATACTTCAATATTAAAATGGATTGAAAACATTTTAATGACTTCCAAAATCACCACTTATCCTATGTACCCTCTAATCCTATCACAACTACTCTCATCCTATCTAACATATTCCCATTCTATCTAAAACCTAATTATCCCCCAGCCCATAATTATCCTACCTCCATGGTGAAGGAGGATTACTACCCAAACCTACATTGTGAGACATAATGAATTTAAAGGGATTAATCTATCATTAAACATATTAGTTTATATCTACCATCTCACCACACTATACACATTATATCACATTCCACTACATCATTTTATAATCATCATTAAATTACATAACTAAATCATATAAACATAATTCATATTGCATTACACATCACAATAAATATATGACAAAACATTACACTCTAAGCATGTCACATCTATCTAAGTCATATACATTATCCATACATCATCACAAATAATCATACATAAACTCATATGTATATACACCCACCACATTGTTTTATATAACATAAAATCATAACCATAATACATCTAACATCACACCTACCACCATGCATCTAATCTCTATGCATCTCATCATATCATGAGTAAACCCATCATAAATAGTAAATCATGTACTTATCGTAATAGTATCAATATGACACAACACATATAATATCATGAATCTAATCTAATCACATCTCATCATATAAAAATAACATAATCCATCACATCAATCAATATAATCATCTCATCATAAATTCATAAAAATACAATATACATCACCTATCCATCTCATCATCATATATAAATCATATCCACACTCCACATGGAGTCCATGTCAAAAAATAAGATACAATATGTGGGCCCATGGGGTAAGAATGCATTGTAATACAAAAATCCTCTATATGTCACTTATCATGTCTATGGTCTTGTTGGCCCTAGTGGCCTTGACCATCCTCTGGAAGGCTGATTAACTGATTGTGATGAACTAGCTCAAAATGATAGAGCATGCTGCTCAATCGACATTGTTGCCTCATATAGCATCCTATAATATTGTGCTTCATGGTTTAATCTCATAGTGTTATTCATCACATCTACCATCCCACACTCATTCATCACCAAATTAGCCTCATCTTGGGCCCTCTCAACCATCTCCACCTCTCCTATTAGGGTATGAATCTGTACCTACATCTGCAAAATCTAGCCTTGGAAACCTATAATCTAGGCATCCCTACTCCTAATCTAGATATGTAAGGTGGCTATGTGTGCTTTTGAAATGGTGATTTGTGCCTGTAACCCTATCACTTGTGTTTAGGCCTAATTCAACTACCCATCTCATTGTGATATCTAAGCCTATAATTTTGTGACCTGCCCCTGCAACCCAGTCACTTGTGCCTAGGCCTAGGCCAACTACCCTTCTCTCTACACAATCATAGCCTATAGTTGATCCCTTTCCCACGTGATCTTGGTAATCTCTCATAAGCAAGCCTAAATATCAGTCTATAATTGAGCCAATAAGGACCTCTCACTCTCTAATAATGGTTATTGTGAGGGCCCTACACCATTTCAGCTACCACTCCCCCTAGCTTATGTGTCAACCTATACCCATGTCTACACCTAGGACCCACTACCTCCAACCTATGTCTATAATTAAATCTACACCTATGGTCCAACCTAAACTTGAGGCCCAACCTATCCTACCACTATTATCTGGTCTCCATCCCCTTTATCCACATCCATCACATCATGACCATCTTGATCAAGTACTTATTGCATCTACCTCTGTAATCTAACCCATGCCTAGAGTACTCTCCTAACCACTCTTCATCATAATATAACTCTAGGATGAGTTAATCTAGCTATAATTTGATGTCTCCACCATGTTATGTATGTTATAGTAACACCCATACTAGGGATAGGTGTCTAGAAAATCCCAAGTCACTAGGGCAATACCCTCATAATCTATACAAGCCTCCACCCTATGTATTGGCCTAACCCAATGTGGCCTCTCTCACTCACTCTAATAAAAAAAATGCTCCTCTCTAGGCACATCATGTATGAAGCTAAACTACCTCTGAACATGATCTAGTCTATATCTCTCTATCACTAGATTCCTTTGCATTGTCAAATAACACTTAGTCAACATGTACTAAGTAGCCATTGCCTCATCATCCCATATAAACTATAAACCTCTATACAACATCTAGGTGATATGATCTAGATAAAGATTATCAAATGCATCCTGATAAAATTTCATCTCTCTAGCGTGGCCTCATTGTACTCCTAGTAGAATATACAAATTGAACACCATGGATTGGTGTGGCTACCACACTACTAGAGTCCCTAATGTCCACTTGATAGAAATGTACTCCTAGCTCTAGACCTGTAGAATTAAATATGGTCCCAAACTTGTCACTCCTTCATAAGCACCCAAATGTAGCACTCTATATATATGTGTTAATACCATTGGTCCCTAGGAAAACACCCTAAAATCCTAGACCATATCTATGACAACATTTCCCAAGCCCAGATGGAACCACTACCTGTTCTTGTTTGGCAAGAGAATTTTGGTGACAAGAGATATAACCACCAATGTCATTATATCAATAGAACCCTCAACAAAACAACTATCAATGTCAACATGCCTATCCCAAACTCCCACCTACAATCCCCTCACCAATCTCTGGAGTGTCATGCCCAATGTATGAGATCTCCAATATATCTTGTCATTTTACATCAACAAATGGAAGATCTTTTAAACATTCTCTAGGGTGACTTTCATCTCACTTGTGATGAAATAGAATGTGCTAGTTTCTGAATGCCAGTGCTTCAATAGGGCAATAATCAGTACATAGTCTATCTGAATCATGGGCATAATCACTACATCATGGATCCCAATCAACTCTTACTCAGCCTCTATTAATAGGTGTATCTTGTGTAACACTATAAGATGATGAGATCATGATACCATCACTCTTTGGTCCTCCTCCACTAGTCACCATCAACTTGTCACTCCATTTCTCATACATCACATATCATATCTACCATAAATTAGCTAAACTACACTCAAAACTCATCCATCCTACTTGCATTACCAAAACTACCCTCACCTATCCCAACATATCCCAAATCCTACCTTCATCTTATACACCCCTAACACTTACCTATACCAAGTTCCCATCTTTTATCCTGTTACCCCAATTTAACAATCTGAATCACCCCTAACTATTCCCTCATCTTATCATCTCTAACACCAATAATACCTAGCTCACCTCATCTAATAAACACCCTAACCCTTCTTGCTAATTACATCTAACATTATCTTACATATCCCTAACTATTATCTAACCCACCTCCCAAATACCATCTAATCACATCTTAATTAACCCATCCTACTTATCTAACCAAACCTCCTACCCTTTAATACATATATCCCCATCTAATTATTATCCCCTAACTTATCCTTTTTTCTTAACTAACACAAAACTATTGATCTCAACCTTACCCTAAGCAGTGATTTTGATAAAATCATAATTTAGGACCAATAGTTTTCTCTAACCATGTGGTTAGGCAAAACTGTAATTCTTTCACTTGCAGTTTTTCAAAATCAAGGTTCCTTAATCCATGGTATTAAAAAAATTATAACTCTATAGTTACAGTATTGCAATACCATATTTGTAAACCTAAAATATTTTAATATCACATATTTTCTTATAAGACTGCAATTCATGATTGAGGGCATAGCCATCAGTCATAGTATTATCGTAGCAACTTGGTCGGTGTCTCTTTCTTCCAAAATCAACAAAAATCTAGCTAAAAGCTAACAAAAAATACTAAAATCATAAAGTTAGGGGTTGAGCACTCACCGGTGGTCCAACTTCTAGTGCTCTCTAGAATTCCTACACTCGTTCATCATGATGAAAAGCTCAGGGAAGCCAGTCTATGTTTTCAACCCAGAGTCAAAATCATAAAATATAAAAAGTGCAAATGACCCAATTTTGACTCTTTTGTCCTATTTGACACCCTTATCTTCCCCCCCCTCTCTAACACCCCTTTTGCTCACCAATCCTACCTTTAATCCCATCAAATTACCCAAATATCCTAATTAAGTCATTTCTAAACATCTCTAACATCATTTGGGGCATGGATTTCCCATATCATCATAGTTCACTCCTGATCTCATGTCAGAACTACATCACCCTGAGGTCTTTTAAGACTATTTAGTTAGAACCTAGTCTCACTTTTGTGACTCGGGATAACTCAGCCACTATTCATTCCTCATCACCATCCTATCCCTAGACTAGTCACTTGACAAATCACATGTAAATATAAGCTATGTATCTTTTGAAAAGTGGCTCTTTATCAAAAATCAACAACCTTTACCCTCTCTATCACTTTTCAAGCCTTCCCTTACATGTGTCCTTACTATGGTATTTATCACCGACTTGAACCCATCTCATTTAAATCAATTTCATCTTATTAAATCCAATCATTTTTATAGACATTGGTTATTTGTCTAGAACCCATCATAACTGAGCTACTATTCCCCCTAACTCTTAGGGAATCTCAATTTTATCCATTACTTAGGGCATCCCAACCCCATTTTATCACCCTGGTCTCATTCCACCCCAAGGACTTCTATTTGAGTGACCATTTGTATCAATTTTCCCCACATGTTCCCTCAAGGAGGCATTATATCCTATTAACTTTTGACACCATCTAACATTACTTCTGTATCATTATGGTTCTTCGTTTAAAGACCATTACTCCTCCCATCTTGTCCACTCACAATGTTCTTTCAAAGAGGGGTAAAATGTATTCATGAAAATCTTCTCACCCTGCTAATTATACTAATTTTCACTAATTTAACATATAACTACATTTCCTAGCTAATTTAACTAATATCACATTATCCCACATCTTATTTCTACATCTTACAAACCTTAGTCCATCCCATAACCAATTAATTCCCTCATTAACCTATTAATAAAACTTAATTACCCACTATCCTGCTCCCTGAGCCACTAGCCAATTTGAAAATAAAAAATAATCTACCTACCCAACCACCACCCTATTCTAGCCACTCTTAAACCCCTAAACCCTAATAGGAAATTTCTAGAGTTGGAGGATTCTATAAATCTCCTCTATTTTATCCCCTTCTCCTCTAGAATTTTTTATTCAAGAGATCTCCATGGAAAATCCCTAGCCATTTATCTCAATGGCTCAAAATTGAATTTGAGCCATTGATTTCTCCCTCCATCCCTATATAACCAAGCTCATTCCCTCCCTCAAAAGAACTTGAAATTAAACTTAAAGCCTTCTTGTTTCCATTATCATCCTCCTTGCATCCATCAATAGCCATTATCAAGCTCAAATTGTCCATTGGAAGACATTATCAACATCAAGCAAGCAATCCAATGTCCTTCAATTTTGGCATCAAGATATCCATTTGAAAATCTTAGAGATAAGATATAAAGAGGTAAAGTGACGGTAAGAGTCTTCTTATTGAGATTATTATCTCTTTTATGCTCTCCTATTTATAGGTTTAGATTTTAGGTTTTTATTACTAAAATTAGTAATAGGAGTTTAATGTAAAATTTAGGATACAACTTGTTTGGTGAAAATAGGAGAGGGGAATCACTTTCTAGACCATACAATTTAGTTTAGAAAATCTATCAAGACTATATAATACGGTCCAAAAAATGGGATTGAAGGGACCAAAATATTATATGAATAGTGATTTGGGGATTTGTGAATGGGGTTTCATGCTTAGGGAGTCAACAAAAATAACAGTATTATTTAATTTGGACCCAAATATTTAAATCTAATATAATTATCATAAAATAAAGGCCATGGGGTCATTTTAAGAGACTATATTTTCTCCCATTTTGAGGTGCATATTTATTATTGAGCCATAAAAAAAGGTGGCACAGGAATGCCCTTCAAAGTAGAACATAAAAGGATATTGTTGATCAGTATTTTAAAAACTATAAATGATATGTTCTTATGAAAGGAAGACAACATGAAGGTGATGAAATATATCATGAGTTACACAATTAAAATTGTATTCAAATAAATAAACTAGAATTTAATTATCACAACATGGAGAATACAAAAATAATACCTAATTAATAAAATGAAACAAAAATATAGTAAATTCAAAGGAATATAAATCAAATATTTGTGTACAACATTATAAAATCTCATTGTATAAATATGATCATGAAACATATAATGGAGGCAAGACGAACCCAAAAAAAATAGATATGATCAAAGAAACCTAATCGCGGTTGTATATTCCATTCCAAACAATGCATAGACTTAACTTTACAATCTAGGTGAAGTGTCTAAAACTAAAATCTAGCTTTTAGGTATTGTTACCCTAGTTTAACCCTTCACATTCATGTCTTCATAACATGCATTGCAATTCTTGTGTGTCAGGATCCTATTCCTGAAGAGTACACTTGATTGCCTTTGTATAAGTAACTAAACACAGAATTTAACGAAAAGTAATATGTAACTAGAATTCAGAAACAACACAGAACATGAGAGACAATACAATCTTGTATTAACACTCTTCCAAAAGGAATACAATGAATAAATCACACTCTTCCCACACCTCTTGGGCATACAGTAATTCTCTGTCAAGAGTTCTCTCTTTCAATCAATTACAACTACAACTCAACACTGAGTTGTTCCCTCCACCAGTAAATGACAATCAACTCAACCGTTGTTGCCTACTTCCAGTCCACCAAGTACTCCAAATAGATCTCCTTGATCTTGCACACCTGTAGATCTAACTAATCTTACTTACCATGTAGATCTCCCTGATCTTGCACACCCTGTAGATCAACTAATCTTACACACCTTGAGACAACCAACCCAATTGTTGTTCTTGCCTTCAAGTGAAGGATCTAATCCTTTCCTTAGTCCTTGATTACAATACAACCCCATGGGTCTCTTAAATATATCTCAAACCAAACAATAATTAGACTTCCCAATTACAATAATTAGAAACATAGACTCAAGACTAAAATTAGTCTTTACATGCAAACTGACTGTCCATCTAAAATTAGACCAATTCTGGAAACACACAGGTTGCCAACGTCAGTTTCTGTCTAACCAATGCCAGCCGACCCATAACCGATGTCGATTACTATGTATACTGAAGATGATCGACGTTGGTTGGCCTGCCAACATTGGTTACTCTGTAACTCAGCAACCTGCACAATTTGCATCAGTGAAGCTTTTAGCTCCACAACTTAACAATCTCCCACTTGGAGATAAACAATTGCACCTATACATATACCTGTACATCCTCTAATTTTGTTTCCTAGCTTGTATCCCTCTTCAAGTTTAATATTGAAGACCAACAGAAGTTGAATGAAGATTCAACTTCTCCTTTGTTCCTGGCTTTGTTAACATTTCCGCAGGGTTCTTATCTTTGCTAGCCACTGTGACTACAGCAACCTTTTGCATCTCTAAAATCCAGCTAACCACCATTCCACCAACAGTGAACACATATCCTGTGGTGCTTCTCCTGTCATCCAAGTCATCTTCCATATCTGAATCTATATACCCATGTAGAGAAGTGCTTGACCCTGCATAACATGAATACATGCTGTTGGTCCCTCTCAGATACCTGAGAATCCACTGAACTGCTTTCCAGTGCTCCTTTCCTAGATTGGCCATAAACTTGCTGAAAACTCCCACTTTTTGAGCAATATCAGGTCTAGTACACATGTACTCAACCTCATCATGTGATTTAAGACACTATTCTGTAAACTGTCCAACCATAGGTGTGCTAACCAATTTTGCATCCTGCATATTGAACCTCTCCACTACCTTATTCACATAATCCTTTGGAGATAAATTCAACCTGTGATTTTCCCTGTCTCTAAAAATACTCATGCGAAGGATTTTCTTTGCTCCTCCTAAATCCTTCCTGACACATGTCTAAGCTACTTTTACCTTTAGCTCAGTAAATCCCTGCATGTGTGACCCTGCAACAAGCATATACACTACATACAGTAATAGGATAATGTAGCGACCATTATCCAACCTGGTAAAATAAACACAATGGTTACATTGACATTGATTAAAGCCATGCTTTGTCATACACCTGTCAAACCTTAAACACCATTGTCTTGCAGCTTGTTCAAGACCATATAACCTGGGCTTTTGTCTCACCTGTCCATTCTCTCCTTTCTTTAACCTGTAAATTCATTCGTCTTTTAGTGCTTTCATCCCGACTGGAAACTCTACCAAATCCCATGTTTGATTCTCTTCCAAGGAATCAATTTCCTCATTCATGCCATACTTCCACTGTTTCTTGGATTCTATCTGCATTGCCTCTTCAAAATTTCTTGTTTTTCCACCATCAGTGAGCAATAAGTAGTATAAAGAAGGGGAATAACGAATTTGAGGCTTACTTACCCTTTTGGACCTCCTCATGGGTGTTTGAGACTCCTTGATAGCTTGCTATCCACCCAAATTTTGTTTTAACAGTGAACGATCTCGGTCATCTTCTAGTCTGCATCCGATCGACGTCGGTTCCATGTGATCGACCTAACTGACGTCTGTTCTTGCCTGACCAACATCGGTTTTCACCTGCCTGACATCACCGACTTTGGTCTCCACTAGATCGATGTCAGTTCTTGCCTGTTCGACATCAGTTCTCACTTGACTGACGTCAGTAACTATGTTTTCCTATGAGTGATGACTTTTACCCGTGAGCTCACTTTGGATCATAACCTTGTCCAAATTGCCCTGCTCAGATTTATTCAATCCCTTGAGTTGATCTATGTCCATCATCTTCTCCTTGAAAACCAAGGCTTTCCAGTTCTTTAATGTGTCAAAAACATCAAATTTCCTCTTTATGCAATAAACCCAATCCTTTCTTGTAGCATCATCCATGGAAGAAACATACCACTGTGATCCTCCAATAGAAGCTCCCTGAGCTGGTCTCCACATGTCTGTGTGAACAAGCTCCAACCTGTGCTTCTTCTTTATTGACCCAGTTGTGAGAAACCTCACTTTCACCTGTTTCTCAAAAATATAATGCTCACAGAAATCTCAGTCTCTGCTTTTCAAATCTGAACTCTTACCATTTGATTGAATAACATCCATTCCCTTCTCACTCATGTGACCAAGCCTACAGAACCACATCTTTGCATCTACATCTGAAGTAGATAAAACAGAAGGAGAATCGGTAATACAAGTAGATAGATAAAGTGTACCTACTTTCTTACCTCTTGCTAATACAAGTGCACCCTTGGAAACTTTCCAAGATTCCGCTATGAGAGTAACTGTGCAACACTCATCACCCAAATTTCTTGTAGAAATTAGACTCCTCTTCAAGATGGGAACATGCATGACATCCTTCAACACCCATGTGTTGCCCGTCTGCAATTTCAGCTGCACTTTCCCTTTGCCAACAATTTGACAAGGCTCACCAACCCCTAAATAAATCTTTCCAAAGTCTCCATAGACATAATCATGGAAAAATACTCTATTTGGGGTTGCATGGAAAGAGGCATCGAAATCTAAAACCCAAGATTCTATTTTATCTAAGGAACATATAAGAGCATCCCGTGCAACAATACCTGCATCATTTGCTTCTTTATTTCCTTCATGCTGATCTTCTACCAACCAACAATCTTTCTTTACATGCCCTTTCTTTCCACAATTCTATAATTGATAATTCTTGCCATTGAATTTCTCCATTCTTAGCTTACTTTCTTTTGCCATTGCTTTACTCCCACTCAATCAGAAACCCCTGAGAGTGACCTGTAATCAAAAAACACTAACATGATCTGATACCACCTGTTAGTGAACCAAGCTCTGATACCAATTGTCAGGATCCTAATCCTAAAGAGTACACTTGATTACCTTTGTATAAGCAACTAAACACAGAATTTAACCAGAAGTAATATGTAACTAGAATTCAGAAACAACACAGAATATGATAGACAATACAATCTTGTATTAACAATCTTCCAGAAAGAAATACAATGAAGAAATCACACTCTTCCCACACCTCTTGGGCGTACAGTAATTCTCCCTCAAGAGTTCTCTCTCTCAATCAATTACAACCACAACTCAACACTGAGTTGTTCCCTCCACCAGTAAGTGACAATCAACTCACCCATGGTTGCCTACTTCCAGTCCACCAAGTACTCCAAGTACTCTAAGTAGATCTCTTTGATCTTTCATACCTGCAGATCTAACTGATCTTACTTACCATGTAGATCTCCTTGATCTTGCACACCCTACAGATCAATTGATCTTACACACCTTGAGACAACCAACCCAATTGTTGTTCTTGCCTTCAAGTGAAGGATCTAATCTTTTCCTTAGTCCTTGATTACAATATAGCCCCATGGGTCTCTTAAATAGATCCCAAACCAAACAATAATTAGACTTCCCAATTACAATAATTAGAAACGCAGACTCAAGACTAAAATTAGTCTTTACATGTAAACTATCTGTCCGTCTAAAATTAGACCAGTTTTGGAAACACACAGGTTGCCGACATCGGTTCTTATTTGACCGATGCCAGTCGACCTATAACTGATGTCAGTTACTGCGTACACTGAAAATGACCGACGTCAGTTGGCCTGTCGACGTCAGTTACTCTGTAACTCAGCAACCTCCACAATTTGCATCAGTTAAGCTTTTAGCTCCACAACTTAACATTGTGCACATTTAATATTTTATTCTTGTCTACTCTATATTTTTAAGGAAGTTAAAGTGGATTTGTTGTCTTGTGTTCAATGCGATGATTTTAATTTATAAAATCTTAGAATGGGAAATAAAGATATCAAAAAATGGTGAATTGTTAAGGAAATAAATTTAGAATGTATGCCAAAAGTGTTCGATAGTAAAATACTAGTTAGAGAAACAAGAGGTTTCTTGAACTGTTCAAAAAAATTAAAACAAACTAGGTTGGACCTAGTTTGTTTGTTGGTTTTTTTGGTTTGTTGCCTTATGTTTCCTAGGCGTGGTCTAGTGTGATAATGTGGCATGTCCTCAACCACTTGTTTTTTTTTTTAATAGTCTTGTATATTGATATATTTATAGTAATAATAAACGTTATTTCATAAAAATCTCACAATATTTATGTGTGGCAAACTTATAACGACTACAAAAAGGCTCATTTAGTTAAAAAGGAATATAAGTTTGGACCATACAATTTAATTTAGATGGATTTTTAAGATCATATAATAAAAATACGATGACAAAAAAATTATATATAAAATATTTTAGGGATGCACAATTTCAAATTTCAAAAATCAACATAATACAAATATCGCATAATTAAAAACAAATTAATTACACAAACAATTGTATAAAATTTAAAATAAAAAAAAATAAAAGACATTGACCATTTTAAGAGATTACACGGAAGAGGAGGGAATGACTTGAGATTTGAAGGAAAAAAGTTTGAAGTATAAACTTGAGTTTGTTTCCTTTAAAATATTTATGAGGTGTTGGTAAGATATTCGCCATTATGTGGACTAACATATTCATGTGAATATTATTGGTTTTTTTAAATTATTGGGGAATATTTTGGTTTTAATATATGCTTTTGAAAATAATGACGTGTAAATTAATCTCTTTTCAAATAATTATTTTACTAAAGTCTTAGGAGTTTAAAAAAAATAGAATGACCTGTGATTTTAGATCTAACACATCAAACAAAAATTTTAAATTTAAAAAAATTATATCGAAAAATATGCAATTGAAATTAATCTTAAAAAATATAAGGTAATATAATGAAGAGTTCTAAACATATTATGCGTAAGATAATGTGACTATAATTTAATTAAGCATCACAATATATGTACAATAAAATAATAACACTTAATTAATAAAATAGAAACAAAAATAATAAATTTAGAGGAATATAAATGAAATGTGTGTGTGTGTGTACAATATTATAGGAAACATATTGCAAAAATATAAACCTATTAATATTTAATTGAAGTCAATAAAATTGCAAACTATAAATTTATGTTTAATATGAGACAACTAATAAGACCATACACATTGTAATGAATGGTATATGAATTAAACTTTACAATCTAGATGAAGTGTGTGCTTTTGAAATGTAACTTCAATATTTTGTTCCCAAATATTCACCATTTGCTTTGAAAATTTCACCATTTACTTTTATGCCTTTAGATCTTGTGTTTTGACTCGTGTACCTATAATATCTCATTGTTTTATTCCTTGGAGTATTAAAGAAAACAAAGTGGATTTTGGGCTATGTGTTCAATAAGATTTTTCTGATTTATTAGGCCCCCACGATGGGAAATAACTATGCCAAAAAATAGTAAACTACATAAAACGAACTTCATAATGTGCACAAAAAGAGCCCCATAGTAAAATGTTGGCTATAGAAACAAGAGGGTTCCTTCTATCTAAATGAATTATAGAACTTGTCTATTTATATGTGATTTTGAATTTTAAATTGGATTATATTTGCACGTGTGCCAACTTCCAACAATTAGAAATGAGAAAAGTGTAAAGGGACAAGTGAACACATTTAAAAAAAAAGAGGAGAAGGGAATCGCTATTTGGACCATATAATTTGTTCTAAATAGACTATTAGGGTCGTACAGTTTGCTCCAAACAATGGAATTGGAGGGACAAAAATATCAAATGGCAGATGTTTTTGGGATGCACAATTGGGATTTCAAGATTAATGACTCGATCAAAACATAAATATTACTCAATTTAGAATAAAGTAGCTATATATAGACATAGTTATAAAAATGAAATGGGTAGGGCTTGCCTTCAAGACACTGCCTATTTTCAGTGGGCTTTGGATATTTACCTTGCTACTTTGGGTCAAAAATTCAATGAGCACAAGTCCTCTATCTTCTTCTTTAATACTCCTTCGGCTATTCAAAGGTGGATTGCTAATATTTTGAGGTTTCAGGTTGGATCTCTTCCCTTTGTTTATTTTGGAATACCATTAGTTGTTGGTAGGCAACCCAGGTCTTCTTGGCAAAAGTTGCTTGATAAGCTACGTAGTAAAGTCAATAATTGGACTCATTGTTGGCTTTCTACCATTTCAAGAGTGACTCTTTTGAAGTCTGTTATCCAAACTCTCTCTATATACAGGTGTTTTGTTCAAGCTGCTCCCTTGTACTTCCTAAGGGAATTTGATGCTCTCTCTCATCAATTTCTCTGGAGTAGTAACTTTCAGTCGGTTAAGTGGAGTCTTGTCAAGTGGGAAATGGTGTGCAGGCCGTAGAGAGAGGGGGACCTGGGGTTGCGTTCTACTATTTTGAACAGGGAAGATTTGGTAGCCAAGTTATATTGGCACTGGTGTACTAGTTAGCATCAACTTTGGGCCCATATTCCTACCCACAAGTATCTTAAGGATGTTAACACTTTTGATGTTCCCTATTTCCCTGTAGAAGGAAGGGGATCTATGAATTGGAATTCCCTCAAATTGGGGGCTCAGTTGATCAAGAAGGGGTTTTTTTGGATATGTCATACTGGTTCTCAGGCTCTTTTTTGGTGGGATTCTTAGGATGGTCATCCTCCTATTCTTTCGCTTACCCTCAACTCTAGGATCTTCGTGATCATTTACTATTACCGGTTGGAACATGATTGAGCATTATAAGTCTGTGCAGAATATTGGACTAGTTGTTAGTCTTAGATGGAAGCATTCCTCGGATTGGCCACCAGGAGGGTCAGAGGGGGATATGCAAGAGATAGCTCAGATACTTGCCTCTCGTGAATGCAAATCCAAGGTGGGGCAAGATATCTTGGCTTGGAATAATAGTGATTTATCAAGTAAATACTCTATTTCAGCTGGTTATGGTGTGTTGCTTAGGCAGGTGTTTAGGGACATTGAGGTTCTTTGGTGGAAGTAAGAGTGGAATAAATTTTCTTGGCCCAAGTGCAATTTTTTTCTATGGTTGGTGGTCCAAAATAGGTGTCTTACCTAGGATAAATTGTGCAAGAGAAGATTCCAAGGTCCCTCGATGTGTGTTTTGTGTTGTAAAAGTGAAGAGAGTGTCTCTCATCTTTTCTTCTAATGTTCCTTTTCTAGGAGGCTTTGGCACTTTTGGTGGGCGGTGTGGAACCAAGCTTGTTGGCATGTCTCTTCTTTGGTAGATTTCTTTGCTCGGTGGGGGAAGGTTCCTGTTGAGACCTCTTTTCTCTGAGTTTCTTGGGATTTGGAACTAACTTTCATTATCTGGCATCTGTGGTTGGAGAGAATTCATGGAATTTTCCAAGATGTGCAGCGGGTTGTCCATCATTTGTGGTGGAAGATTCTTCATTCTGTGAGAGAAACTACTATGCCTAAGTGTCACATGGTTGAGGTTGTGGATCCTGGAGAGGTTGTTATTTGTATGCGTCTTAATCTTCCTCTTCAATGGAGGACTTCTCAGGGTGTTGGCCAGATTATGAGAAATAGATGTCATCATCCCCTTATAAAGATAAGTAAGGAGTGGCATTGGTGTCCTCCTCCTCAAGGGGTGTTGAAAAGCAACATGGATGGCTCCTCTCATGAAAATCCAAGCCATGCTAGTATTGGAGGTGTTGGGCAGACTAGTGCTGGGACTATTGAGTTTATCTTTTCTATTTATAAGGGCTAGTATACTAACAATGTGATGGAGGCTCTTGCCATTCTCTATGCTGTGGAGTGTGGTTATGCTCTTGGGTGGAGACAAATCATTTGCGAATTTTATTCCTGGGTATTTTTTATGTTGTTGAAGAGGCAGCAGCTTGAGGATGCCAATTGGCATTTGACTGTCATTATAAAACAAATTCTTAATTTGTGTGCTTCCTTGGATTTTGTTTTTTTTGTCATATTCCATGGGAATGGAATGGGGTTGTAGATTGTTTGGTTAAATGGGCTTCTGATCATCTACATGATTAGAACATTGTGGAAAGGAGTCAATTACCCCCGAATTTGTCTCAAAAGTTGGATCAATTAGCGGAGGTTGATAGGGATGTGTAATGCACTGCTTTGTATTATTCTTTTCTCTGATTGAATAAATTTGTACCCCTCTTTATAAAAAAGAAAAAAAGAAAAGGCCATGAAGCCATTTTAGGAGATTATATTCCACATCCCGCACCCGCCACTCCCCCGCCCCTTCCCCCTGCCCACCCCCATTTTGAGACACATGTCTACTCACAAAAGACATGGCATAGGCATGCACTTTAAATTAGAACATAAAATGATTAAAAAAAAAATGTTATTGTTGATCCAGGTATTTAAAATTAGAAATGATATGATATCATTAAAGGAAGTCACTGAGAGGGAGATGGGATAAATCACATGAAAATGTATTCAATTAAATGAACTTGAATTTAATTATCACAATACATGTACAATATAATAATAATACCCAATAAATAAAATGAATAATAATATAGTAAATTCATAAGAATATAAATGATATATTTGTTTGTACAATATTGTAGAAGGTTTATCATAAAAATATGGACATAATATAATGTAATTGGAGGTAAGATGAATGCACCTCATAAATTGGATAAAATTAGAGAAGACTAATACAATCATACACTCTATTCCAGATGATGTATGGGTTGAACTCTATGATTTAAATGAAATTTCTAAAACTATAATATAATTTTTAGATTTTTTAACCCTAAGTTCAGTAAACACTTCTCTACCGTCAAAATTTATATTGTAACTCCTATGCACTTCCAATATTTGATTATTTTTATCATAGTGTTTAAAAAAAAATTAAGACCAATTAATATAATCTATATAATAAAATCGAAGGGACACAAATATCAAATATAAAATACTTTAAAGATGCACCAAAAAAGATTTCTAAGATTTAAAATTCACCCAATTAATTGTAAATAAATAAATAAATGTAAAACCAGCATAATTTAACATAAAACAAATGTCATGCAACCATTTTAATAGACTACATAGAAGAAGGCACAACGGATCATACTAGTCACTTGAAAGATGAAGGAAAAAGTTGAAAATATATATTAATCAACAATATAATTTATAGATGTGATCATGAAACACCCGTACAAAGAAGAGAATACGGCCAAATAAAAGTGCCTAATGCTACCCTAATGAATAGAAAATGTGACAAAGTTGTATGCATGACAAAAGCTTTACTCGCACTTTTTGAAATGATGTTACATATCAAGTATATGAGTTAGGTGACTTGTGTATATATGTCAAAGGTTGGTAAGATATTCGCCACTAGAATCATATTCCAAAGTTGGTAAGATATTCGCCACTATAAACATATTGATGTGGATATTATTTGTTTTGATAATTTTCTTCTTTAAAAAATTGAGCAATGTTTTGGTCGGAGAATGCAGCCAAATTTGTTACAACTTAAATGTCTCCTTGTACCAAGTTGGACATGCCTTTCCTTATCAGGTTTGAAATTTTATATTATAAAATGTTACAATGAAGAAAATAAGTGCAATTCAAGATAACATAGATATAGATATTAGGTTGAAAGTCATGTCCATTGTTAACTCACCCATAAGTGAATAACGTACATATCACGTTAGAAAATCATAGATAACATAGATATAGATATAGATTTCTCTTATCTCAAAACTTGGGTATTGCATTACATTGGATTGGTTTAGTTTGGGTGGTTGTCAAATGAGATTGACTCCATTGTGAGTTGTATATCAACACTGGGCTTTGTTAATTTAATTAATGGAAGTATTTAAACTTTATTTTGTTATTATAGAGGTTTAGGTTGATTCTATCACTCCCTTTTTAATTCACATTGGTACTTAAAAAATTCAAGTAGTTTGATTACTTAATTTATTGAGTTGGATATTATAAATCGAATTAATTTAATTTTAAAGAAAATTTTATTCACATTTTTAATTTTCAAAGATTTTTTTTATGTAATATAATATTAGTTTAAGAAGTAATTATTTTAAATATTTTCAATAATTTTTTAACAATTTTAAAATTTAAAATTAATATTAAAAAAAATATTTTTATCATATATGTTGATTCAATGATTATAAATTACATTTTACATGTATTTAAATTTTTATTATATACTATTTCCATATTTCTATTGATTAGGTAATTATTGTTTTCAATTTTTTTTTAAAAATTTTACATAAGAAATCATGTAAGTTAAAAAATTAATTATTTTTTTACATTGTTATTGGTTAAAATATATTGATGAGATTTTTTTTTAAAATTTATATACTTACTATTTTTCCAAATCATATTTTTTAAAAAGTGGGTTTGTAATGTTAAATAAAAAATTCATTGTCATTCACATAATATTTATTAGATGATTTTTTTTTGTGATATTCATGTGGCCCCCAAAGCCACATAATTATTCATATATTAAATTAGATTTTGTATAATATAATACATTGTGACTGTATTTTCTAACCTCATGGCCAAGTAAATATTATAAATATATTATAGATATGATTATTTGTTTGATCTTATATATATATATATATATATATATATATATATATATATATATATATATATATATATATAATAGAGTAAAATTATATATTAATATTATTTAAGAGCAAAAAATTAAGAAAAATAAGATATTTGTAAAAACATTTAGGTAAAATCATTATTTGTCAGAAAAAAAACTAAAATTTCTAATGTTAAAAAATAATTAATGTAATTTATTGATTTGTTAGTTCATAATTAATGTCATTTATTACGAATGTATACCAGATAAATTAGAATCTATATCTCATAATTATAATATTCACTCTAGAATTCATAGAATTCATTATTCTATGCAATGAAAAAGATAGAGAAGGTGATTTTCCTATGTTCACCCTTTATTCTCTTGTTGCAGTTTACATATAGGATTGTTGACAAGTGTATCTTCTTTTAAATATTGAATCATGCATTATACATCTCCACTTGGTGTAGCAATACTATTGATATTAGTGTTGTGATTGGCATTAACATTAGTGTCCTTAGAGTAGTATTTCACAGTATTACAAGTACAAATTCTTAGTGTTGGATGTTGTCTCTTCTTCAAAACAAATATTGCACAAGTTATCCACTTGAAATAGACATGGTGTATGTGAGCATTCACATGTAACTATCCTTAAACATTATTGATGACCCTTTCTGTCAATTTTTTTCACTTAAATATTAAAAGACATAAATATAATCATATTTTGAACTTTATTTTAATACCTTAGTTTTGGCCATTTGTAAAGTACTTGGTAAAATGAAGAAAATGAATTTTAAATGCATTGCTAACATTTTAATTGGTATAATGAAAAAAACTATATCTTTGTGATATCCATGTCATATCCCCTTTGCAATTAATTTGATGTTGTAGGAAAATTGGCCAATTCCAATATTTATCCAACATTATTTAGAAGCACTATTCTTGAGTTACTATTCACATATCACCATTCACTGTCACTATTCATAGTGACATGGCAAGTGATGCAGGTGATGATGCAACAATGAGTTGGCTTAAGAATGAGGTGGCATGGCCTATAAGGGTCCTCACATAGGTTCAAGTGCATGTGCATTGAGTGGGGCATACCACTCCACTAAAGGGACAAGTCAAGATTCTTTATTGACCACATGATATAGTCCTTGGAGGAAAATGACATAATGGAGAAGTATGGCACATTCCTTGTAAACTTCATGATGTGGATGTGGAAAGAAGTCAAAAGGAGGTTGGGGACCATCTTTAAAGCATGTGGGCACTATAGACACCTAAATATGGCCACCGATAACCTCTAACTAGGATTTTGAGCAATTTCTACCTAAAATGCATAATTTGGCCTAAAAACACTAAAACACGCTAAATGATGTGAAACTGACATATTCAAGTGCTAATTTTGTCCAGGGTATCCCTAAATGGGGTAATGCAATTTATGGGATAGCTAACTTTGATCAGATCATTTCAAGTCAAAATACTAATTTTACACCTAGGTGCTCTGGATTGCTCTTTTCTGTCAAATCTCTTACACAAAATAAGTGACTTTGTTATTTGTTGTTAGAAACATCCTAAATGGGAATACAGTTCCAATAAATCTAACATCATCTTCCAATTCCAATCCAATCAAATTTTAGACCAATAACAAGACAATCTTATCAATTTGAGTAATTGTGTACAAAGTGCTTAATCATGCTTAAGAGCTAATTAATCCAAACCAAGAGCCTAATAAATAATTCCATATAAAGTTGTTGAATACTTATTTTTAGAAATGAATATTGAATATCTGCTTCACTAAGTGACCTTAATTCTTAGGAAGACATCTCTAAGCCATAAATGCCACAAATATCATGATTCATGCCTCCCATGCCTCATCAATGTCTTCCATGATGCCCTCCATGCCTCTTAATTGCCCCTTTTTATAATGTCATGATGAGGATAATTACAAAAATTGAATTAATCTTCAACCACACATCTCAATCTCAAGAGGGATGGTTCAGGTTGATTCTAGACATTCTCAAAAATCTATAAATAGAGAGACCATGAACATCATTTCTAAGTCTTGTAGTGTAAAGTTATAATGCAGGATTGGTTCCAAAAGCTTCATGAAACTAGTGTTACCATGCCAAATCAATTCCAAGCCAAGCCAAGCCACAATCCAAAGGTGCCAAGGAGAGATGGAGGTAGCCAATCTTTCATTACCAAAGACTTCATGAGCACAAGCTGAGCAAGCCACTACAACAAGCATTTTGGAGCATCCAAGAAAGGTAAAAGAGGGTTTATTTTGAATTTTAGTTGTGTGTTTCATTTATGTTTATTAACTAAGCTCTCCCTAGTGTCTAGGCCTAGAGATGTTATGTTAGTTAGTGTGTTTCTTTCATTTTGTTTTTGTTTTGGAACTAACATGATACTAACCATCCTCTCTTGAGTCAAATCATTAGATCACATAATGGCATGCCCGATGGGACCATCATATAGTTAGTTTATCATCATTTCAGTTGTAGGCATATAGGACCTTTTCATTCTTTGATAAGATGTTACTGTGATTATAAATTTCAATGCCTTCTCAAATAAGGGCAAACTGTAGACACCTAAATATGGCCACCGATAACCTCCAACCAAGATTTTGACCAATTTCCACCTAAAATGCATAATTTGGCCTAAAAACACTAAAACATTCTAAATAATATGAAACTAACATATTTAAGTGCCAATTTTGGCTAGGGTATCCCTAAATGAGGGAATGCAATTTATGGGCCAACTAACTTTGATCAAATCATTTGAAGTCAAAATGTTAATTTTGCACTTGGGTGCTCTAAATTGCTCTTTTATATCAAATATCTTAGATGAGATGCATGCCTTTGATATTTTTTGTTGGCAACATCCTAAATGAAAATACGGTTCCAATGCATCTAACATTGCCTTCTAATTCTAATCCAATCAAATTTTAGACCAATAACAAGACATTCTGATAAATTTGAGTAATTTGTGTACAAAGTATTTAATCATGCTTAAGAGATAATTAATACAAATCAAGAGCCTAATTAATAATTTCATGAAATTTTTTTGAATACTTATTTTTAGAAATGAATATTGAATATCTGCATCAAGTGACCTCATTTCTTGGGAAGACATCCCTAGGCCATAAATGCCATAAATATCAGGATTCATGCCTCCCATGCCTCATCAATGCCTTCCATGATGCCCTCCATGCCTCTTAATTACCCCTTTTTCTAATGTCATGATGAGGATAATTACAAACTTAATTCCAAAAATTGAATTAATCTTCAACCACACATCTCAATCTCAGGATAAACAGTTTAAGTTGATTCTAGACATTCTTAAAAATCTATAAATAGAGATACCATGAACATCATTTCTAAGTCTTGACAGTGCAAAGTTATAATTCAGGATTGGTTTCAAAAGCTTCATGAAACTAGTGTTACCATGCCAAATTGATTTCAAGCCAAGCCAAGCCACAAGCCAAAGGTGCCAAGGAGAGATGGAGGTAGCCAAGTTTGTATTGTCAAAGACTTCATGAGCACAAGCCGAACAAGCCACTACAACAAGCATTTTGGAGCATCCAAAGAAGGTAAAAGAAGGTTTATTTTACATTTTAATTGTGTGTTTCATTTATGTTTGTTAACTAAGCTCTCCCTACTATCTAGGCCTAGAGATCTTATGCTAGTTAGTGTGTTTTTTTTATTTTGTTTTCATTTTAGAACTAACATAATACTAACCATCCTCTCTTGAGTCAAATTCTTAGATCACATAATGGCACACCCGGTGGGACTAGATGCATCTCACACCTGAAGAAGATCATTTGTCAACTCTAAAATATTTATTTAGACCCTTAAAACTCATGTAAATTGATTTTATAACTTTATTTCGCCATTTTTATTTGCCATAGTTTTACATAGTAACCAACGTCAATAAGTAAGACCGACATTGGTTGCATAGATTAACCAACGTCGATTAGGTAACTGACATTGATTAGCCAAAATAACTATCATTGATTGTAATAACTGTCGTTGATCACTGTGTTTTTCTTAAAACACAAACCCGAAAGCTTTTTTTCTAAAGTTTAATGTTTTAAGCCCAAAAGAGCTTTAAAGCTAAAGGACATGCTAACATTTTTGTTGTAGGACCAGGGTTTGATTTTGCTAAAAACATGTTTGGATCACCTTTTTCAAGATTAAAAATCAATTAGGAACTTTGTTTTGGTGTTTAATAAAAAATTTAGATGCTTAAATGAATGTTTTCAAAGTTTGCAACGAAGACCAAGGGGTCAAATGAACACCACCAAATCTTTCATTTTGGGCTTAAAATTGAACACACTTATCAATTCTTGTTTGCAATAGTTGTTTAATCATTTTTTTGTTTGACAAAAATAGGAATGTTGCATGTATGCTCTTCTATTTGTCCCCTTTAGGGAACCCTTGGAATCAAAAGTGCCATTCCTATTGTAAGTAGCCTAGTCTAAGGCTTAGAAATAAATTCATATAAAGCATTCCCCAAAAACTTGTCAAAGTTTGGGTGACCTTGAAAATGACCCTAAAGTCTTTCTACTTTCATGTTTTTTTTTTTTTTTTTTTGTTTTTTTTGTTTTTTTTAAATGCAAACTTGGCTTTTGTGAGGGGGACTTCATCACCTCCTGCAAGTTCTTTAGGGAAGCTTTGACCTGGGGTTTCACCTCCCAACATTGAATTTATTTGGCTCCATTGGAGTTACACACAGGACATAGTGGCACTTTGGACATCACACTACACTGAGTGAACAATAGGATGTAGTGGTTGCAAAAAGGACTAGACCTTTTTACAGCAAGCTAAGTGATATGGATCTAAAATCCTTTTTTTTTTTGCATTGTTTAATGTGAAAGTCATTGTGCAATTGATTCCCCTAAATCATTCAAAAACTTGTCAAATCTTAGACAAATCCCCACTTGTTGTGAAAGTATTATTGGTGAAAGGTGCACCTCAAGGTCCATGTCATAGTATTATCATTTGAGAGAAGGGGGTGTAAAAACCCTACTATATAATGTGCATTTATTTTTGGATGAACACTTCAAATCCTCTCAAATGATGTATATTGATGGATTCCAACAATACCAAAAAACCTTGTTAGTTTAGGATCTAAGGGTGATTAATTAGCTGGTCTTGTCATAGTTTAAAGTCTTTTTTGAAGTCTAAACTTGGTGTAAACAAACAATCCAAACCAAACACATAGTCCAAATTTTTCTTTGAACAAAGAGTGTTATACTGCCCACGTGAGATCATCAAAATCTTGAGAGTCATATCATCCACTTTGGCATAGTTATGCTACCCAATTGAGTCTAGACCTTTATAAAAGTTGTTTAAGTCCTTCACTTATAATCTAAATTCATAATTACACCTTTACAAGTTCATAGGGTTGATGTGTTAAGTGGGTTCACCATTTTCACTACTTGAGGAAACTTAGGTTTAATTCCCAATTTGGGTTGGAGGCCGTTTGAGATGCATAATCATTATCGTCCTTTGATGGACTTAAGCCATTTTGTGCTTAACACTTACACTTTGAGTCTATGCTCCACAACATTTTGAGTCAATAAAGGTAGTGTTATGCTATCAAAATTGTGGAAAAATGTCTTAGCCTTAGAGAGTTTTCAAAACAAACTTTTTTGTCACACCTTTTAGGTAGTCTAGCATTGTTATGATACCCAAAACAAGTTAGATATTATTTCATAGACCCTCTCGCATAGAGTTCCAAATTTGTTCCTACATTTTCAGACTAATCCAAGTATATGTTTTGTTATCATTTGTCTAAAGCACAGTTACACCATTCACTTTTGTCTAGCTTATTTGTCTAAAGAACCAAGTTTTATACCATTATTTAAGACAAAATAAACTATTCCTAAAGTGCCTTTTGTTTTATACCTTATACCTAGTTGATCAATTTCATGACCAAGAATCAAATGCCTGGTGTTTGTTAGAAGTGTTTCAAATCCATTGGATTAAAACTCTCATCTATTTTTTGAAGTCTAGCTTTTGACATCGTTTGGCCAAGAGTCCTAGCACATGCTTTATTTGAGCCTAGATTTTGACATTGCATTTGGCCAAAAGACCTAGCAACATTTAAATTCCTAGATTAGACTGATTTGAAACACTTTGACCTTAGAGTTTAGCATTTTGATTTTCAATCCATTTACTTGCTTATCTTTGTTTGAATAATGAAATATTAGATACTTCATGATAGCTTATTTCTCACAAATCTTTGCATAAAACTTTTGATCCTTTTGACGAATCTAGACCAAGTGGGAGCATCATCTATTTTAGATTTTTTCATTTTGAGAGTTTGTAGAACTCTTTGAACTTTTATCACAAATCATTGACTATAGATCCCAACATGTATTCCTACACTCGTAGTGGACTCATGTACAATCTAGGGTTTAATAATGTAGTTGTGCAGGAAGAAATAGTGAAAGAACCCTATGTGAATAATATTGCTTATGAGATGGATTCTTATCCCCTATAGAATTCTCAATCAGGGGCACAAAGCCAAGATCCACTAGCTAACTATCTGGTTAACACATCACCTTATGTAGAACAGGACCAAGAACAAAGTGCACAATAACTAGCTATAATACGCATAATGGATGAGCCAGTTCTTCAACAGTCATATTCTACTAGTATAGCTTCCACATATGATCCATTTTTGTTTGAATGAAATTTATTAGAGAACAAAATGAGATTTTGGTTAGAGTCATAGAGGTAGGGGCCACATTTCCAGTAGACTTCCCTCATGAAAATTTACCAAGTCTAGTAAGAGTGCCCCATAATATCATTTATGATCAATAGGTTTCTTCTAATAATCATATGGCTCTAGTCCAAACAATGTATCAAGACCCTAATATATCTAATCAGGGAAAAAACATCATGGAAGATCACTTTAACTAGATGCAGATAGCATGTCAAACCTACCTAAATTTAGCACATGATTTCAATCAGATGAACATGGTGAGTAAGCCTCTTATTGACCTAGTTCTTTCAACAGGAGTGTTGATAGAGTTAACTGGACAAAATAATATGAGTTTTGACCCATTATTAATAACTAATTAGATAGATAAATTGATGCATATGCCCATTATTAAAGAAGTGTCTTCGGCCTCTACACTAAATAGTGAGCCAAATGTAGTGTATAATGTGCAAATAATGTCTAATCATGATCAAAGTGATACTAATGCACAAACAAGTAGCCAACAACATGTGCCTGTAGTTAATCCCATGAGTATATCATCATACCAAGGAATAGGATTTTATACACCCCAACCTAAACTAGTTGCTTTCTCAAGTGTACAATCTACAGGATTAGGTAATCAAACAACAACCAATGTCACATCTCAATGATAGAATGTGATAAATCCTACTCCCCCTCAATAAGTAACAAGTAGTATTCCACAACAATAGGCACAATCTAGTGTATCAATGTAATAAAGGACAAATACATTGCCACCTTAATCAACAATAACTAATGTTCCACCTCACTAGGTAGCGATGAACATACCTCTTCAGTCGTAGACTAATATATTAATTCAAAACCAAGCAATGACTAGTCAATAATGTACAAATATTGGTTAGTGATAGATGCTAAATTTGTAACTTGCTTTCACTTCCTCATAGGGATTCATGCAATAAGGAGGTCCGCATGTTTCTCAATTACATACTAGACAACTATTGGTTCAAAACATGCCACAAATTTAGAGACAAGGTCTTGGTCCACAATTGCCCACTCCACATTAAAGTTTGATTAGTCAGCTACATGTCCCTTTTCAACCATAGCAGGCACAATATAGTTATATCCTTCCATCCCAACCACAAAATCCTCCAATTCAAACCTTTATCACCAGCCCAAACTAGAATATCACGTAACCAAATGTGCAATTTCAAGTACATCCTAATCTACATATGCATATTACTGGTCCATTCTCCAACCAAAATAATATAATCCAATAGTTATCTCCATCATACCCTAGTCAAAGTGTCCCACTTGTGACCTCCCAACCATTTACCCAAATCAATATTCTCCTTCAAACCCATGTTTGTTCTAGTTTCTTATCCCAAGAATTACAATAGATAAAGGATGCAATTGTTACTATTCAAGTAGGGAAATAGACTAAAAAGTTCAAATTGGATGACGTGTGTTTCTATCCATTCAAAATGGAGTATTTGTAGATACCATTTACTCCAAGATATGAACCACTAAAAATTGACAAATATAAATGGAAAGGTGACCCTAAGGCTCATTTGACCGAATTCTTTGTTGCATGTCAAGCAATGACATATATCAATATATACCTTTTTTTTTTGTTTCCAAGGAGGTTGGCTAGACAAGCCTTGTAGTGGTTTTTAAAGTTACCTAAAAATTTAGTAGCAAATTTTGATGATCTTTTTGATAAGTTTGTGTAGCACTTTTCCTATAACCTTGAGCATGATATTTCATTAGTGGACTTAAGGCAAGCAAAATTAAAAAATGGTGAGATTTTTGCAAGTTATTTACATCGATGGAGAGCTCTTGAAATCCATTTCACCCATAGTTTACCAAATAAACAATTAGCCACTATGTTTACTAAAATTTGCATAGTGAGATAACTTACCATCTGGAACTACAATGTGCACATATGTTCAAAGAGATCATTGATAAAGGTTTGTTAATCAAACGGATGCTCATCAATAAAATAATCAAGCTTAATTTAAATAATTAAAATCAAATTAATAATTAGTGAAATGGGCAACATTAACATCCTATTCAAGTGCAAGTATCACAATCAACACGCGCCAATAACCAAGAAAGATTGAAGCAATTCAACTGTAATAGAAATTTTATGGGAAATGGAGTAATCAAATCCTATCATGTCTAAATGGCACAAAAGTAATTTGCACCACATTTTTATCTTACTAATACACAGTAACCTCTCTAACCAGTACCACAAGCACAACAACCAAAACCTGCACAATAAATATAGTAGCCTTTACCATTGCAAACCCCTCCTCCTAGGAAAATCATGCCTACACATCGCATCTTTAGTGACCTAGGAGAACCTATTGAATCTATATTTCACAAGCTTGATACTGCTAATCTAATTAGTTGGCTTATACCAAAGCATTATCCCTAAGATATTCTTTATCCTGATTGGTACTGTGAAAATGAATTTTGTGACTATCATCAGGTCAACAAGCATAATATATGAATATGTGTCCAAATCAAACATTTAATTAAGAATATGTTGGAGAATGGGGAAATAACATTGGATAATGGTACTTCTCATTCCAATCAAACTCTTTAGATTTATCAAAACCCCTTTCCCTGACATAACAATCAGCAGTAGAAAAATAATTAGCAACAACAATAACCACGACCAGTGTAGCAACAAAACCAATAGTATCAAAATTAAAGGTTAAACCAATAGAATCAATAAAATCAACAACAAAACCCACAATGATAGAAAAATAGACAAAACCAAGGTAAAAATGGTAACAACCAATAAACCTACCATCTAGTTATACATAACTATGACAAGGTTGTAGGTCATATTATAGGGGGTAGTGTTAATACCATCTCCATTAATCCTAGACCAAACACTAATTAGCCTAGACTATTGCTAAACAATAACATTTAGCCAAATTACATGGAGAATCCTTCTTTGACCTGGGAATGCATATAGGCAAACCTGTAAACTAGGACTTCCCCTTTTGGACCTTATATTGACAACTCATTCTTACCATGTGACCACATGTAAGTGTACCAATAACTGAGACTTGCCCTATCTGGTCCCACACCATTCACAACATCAGTTAGCAATAATGGTCTAGTTTTTAATCCCAATTGTGTAATCACAAGTCGAAGATCGAAGATTACAATCCTAGGCCCACAACCTTTTACCACTTTTCTTATCATCCAACCAACTGTTTAGCCTTGAAATAAACCATTCACTACTAACCAAGATAAGAAGTTTGATATTGTGGAATAATTACAAAAGACACCAACATAAATTTCTATTTTATATTTGCTATGAATGTCAATAATCCACAAGAACATCTTGAATGAGTTTTTAACCCAATCCACTATTGCTAGTGACATATCCCTTGATAAGTTTCAAGGTTTAGTTGGACACCTAGCTCCAACCCAACAAGTCACATTTAACCAAAGTGATTTGTCTTCCCTTGGCCCACTTCATAATAATCCATTATACATACAAGTTTATATAAGATGGCAAAAAGTGAAATGTGTCCTTATAGACAATGGATCCAGACTTAACATAGTGTCTCCAAATCTCATCAAGCTTCTTAGGTACACAATGGTAGATCTTCAAATAAAAACAATAACCATCAAAGCCTATGATAATCAAGGAAGAGAATCATAAAGCACTATCAATTTCCTAGTTATCATTGGGCCTTTTACCCATGATACACTTTCCCATGTGTTTGATCTTGAGTTATCATAAAATATACATATAGGCAGGCCTTGGTTACAAGAGATTCATGCAGTCTTATCAACATTGCACCAATGTATCAAGTTTTTCCATTCATTAATGGAAGTGAATATTCTAGAAGATTTACACCCATATGAACACTGCAAGCATCTTAAGGCTAAATTTCAAAGCTACAATTATCAGTATGGTATGAATACAAGTTCCAAGTAGGATAAAGGAAAGGCTATACTTATTGATCCTTCATCAGATAATTGCATAGATCTTAATACCTTGGATTCCATTCCCACATGCCACCTCTTAAAGCTTCTAATCATTTCACCATTTTAGATAATGGACTGAGAGAGTATGTGACCCATGATACATTTCATATTTCCAATCTTCCTCATAATTTGACAACCTTTGGGTGACCTAAAGTCACCCCACATATGCATTGGCAATAAAAGAACAAAAATAAAGGACCTGTCACATTTTTACCATCATCTAGCCCAGAACTTGACCCTCTTAAAGGGGACGAATCATGGTTATACAACAAGTAAACTAATTGTTATAAAAATGCAAAGTATCATAATCCTAATAGGATCATAGAGTGTCACAATTATGAAGGAAGAGGCCTTGGACTAAATCAACAAGGAACAATTAAGCCAATTACCATGACTAAGTATGAAATACTTTATGGAATTGGATTTAAACCACATGAGGGTGACCCCACATATCTTATTCAAACTCCATCACTAACGATTAGTGATGATGATACCGATAATGAAGTAGAGTTTGATCATAGCCTCACCTTTGATTACCTAGATGAAACCAACCTATTTGATAAAAATGTTATTTATACCCTTACCCTAGCCATTCATCACAACCCTTTGACATTATATTATCCCCAACTGATAGATTGGGACCAACAAGAATCTAGTTTGTTGATTGATGAGTTCTAGAATGATGAGGCATTTTGTGATTTCTTAGGCCTTAGAGACAATATTCTATTGGGAGATCACAAATCAAGATTCTCAATCATATTGGATCCTATAGCCTATTTTGGAGAGTGAGTGAACACCCTTAGCCAAAAACAAATAAGTAAAACATTGAAATCCTAAATTGAAAACCTCTTTGAGGTGCTTTTTGACTAGGTAAAAGGTAAAGATAAAGGCCAGCCTAGTGGTGAAAACCTGTTTCAAGTGCTATTAGATGGGGTGTTCATCCTACTTTGAATTTAAACCAGGAGACCACCAACAATGAACTTACTTATGGATTTGAGTTCATCTTTGAGCAACAATAAGGATTTGATCAAATTCTTCAAGAATTTCCAATTGTTTTTGTCACATGGCTAGATCTCCCATTAGGGGACTCAGATTCATCATGCCTAAGAGAAGTTGAAGAGCAAGTCCTAACGAAAGACCCTAACATAATCTAATAGTTCAAGTCATTGCCTACTATCCTAGAAGATGGTTTGAACCTTGTAGTCAAAGATACCACAAAGGTCAATATTGGGACTCCATCAGACCTAAAATGGATAAAATTAGGCATGTCCCTCACTGAGGAAGAACATCACATCTTTACATCTCTACTAAGAGAATTTGTAGATATCTTTCTATGGGCCTATTCTGACATACCAGGTTTAGACCCCACCTTGATTATGAACCACCTTGTGGTTAAGAATGATGCTAAATTAGTAAAATAAAATTTATGTAAGATGCATCCTTAAATTATTGTATTGCTAAAGAAAGAGTTGGAAAAACTCTTAGAAGCAGGATGTATCCAATCCATTGACTACACAGAATGGATCTCTAATGTTGTCCCTGTTAGCAAAAATCTTGAAAGGATCAAAATTTCTACTGATTTTTGAGACATAAACAAAGCTTATCCTAAAGATGATCTTCCCTTGCGTAATATCAACATGATCATTGACTCCATGGTAGGTTATGAAATGCTTTCACTCATGGATGGCTTTTTGGGATACAACTAGATCAAAATAGCACTAGAAGACCAACATAAAATAGTGTTCACCACTCCATGGGGAACATTTGGTTATCATGTGATGCCATTTGTCCTTAATAATGTTAGATCCACATATCAAAGGGCCATGACTGTCATATTCCATGATATTATTAAAGACTATGTCGATCACATATTAGGAAAATCCAAAACTAGGGCTGACCATCTGGTATTACTACATAAGATATTTGAAAGATTATGAGAGTAAAAAGTCAAAATTAATCCAAATAAATGTGTGTTTGGTGTAACTTTAGGAAAATTACTTGGCTTCATCATGTCTCATAGAGGTATTAAAGTCGATTTGACTAAATTCTATGCTATAACTATGATGCTACCACCAACCAATTTAAAGCAACTCCATAGTTTGTAGGGTAAGATCCAGTAAATTTGATGATTCATCTCTTAGTTAGTAGACAAGTGCCATCCATTTACACACCTTTTGAAGAAAGGAGTTGCATTTTACTGGGATGATCACTTCTAAACAACTTTTCAATAGTTCAAAGATTATCTGGTTAATCCACCTATTTTATTACCTCCTATGCCAAGAAAGCCATTCTTGTTATACCTATCAGCTATCGACCATACTCTGAGGGCACTCTTGGCTCAACATGATGATAATGGAAAAGAGCACACTGTATACTACTTAAACTGTACCTTGGTTACATATGACCATAACTATGCACCTATTGAAAAAATTTGTCTAACCATGGTTTTTGTAGCTCAGAAACTACACCATTACATTTTGAATAATAAGACCATGGTCATTTCAAAAGTAGATCCGCTCAAGTATCTACTATCTAAAATATATTTGTGAGGTAGAATGGCTAAATGAATCATGCTTCTCAGTGAGTTTGACATAGAGTATGTTAATCAAAAGGCAATCAAGGGATCAACTTGTTGAAGCACCTCTCATAGACACACAACCACTCACATTTCAATTTCATGATGAATCTATAATGACCTTTATTGACACACCCCTTGAGGGGTAGCCCTAGAAGCTATATTTTTATGGTTCATTTATGGCACATGGATCGGGGGTAGGCCTATTTTTTATTACACCATAGGGGGATCTAATCCCTAAATCATTTAGAATCAACTTTTCTTATACAAACAACATGGCTGAGTATGAAGCAATTGTTGCAAGACTTTGATAAGTAGTGCATTATAATATATCTCATCTCCAATTTTAAGGTGATTCTTAGTTACTCATCAATCAGGTCATAGATCATTTTCAAACAAAAGATGACAATTTGGTTCCATATAAAGCCATGGTCAACACCCTTAAGCAATAAATTGCCAACATTTAGTTTGAACACATACCAAGGGCTAGTAACAAAATGACAGATGCCATGGCTACTATTGGCTCTCTGATTCAACAAATAGATAAAGCTAGAGATTATCAATTCCTCATCAAGAATTTGTCAGCACCAACTCATGAACCTTCAAATATTGCCATGATTTGTGATATTATTGGTCATAATCCTATCTAGTACCTAGACCTTTATAACTACCTTCATGACCAAGTTATACCACCTAACCTATCTAAAAAACAAACAAAAGCCTTCATTCATCATTCCACTTGTTATACTCTACTAGGATCCACCCTTTACCATCATAATTTTGATGGAACTTTACTTCATTATTTATCTTCAATAGAGTCTACACTAGTGTTAAGAGAAGTTCATGGAGTATGTGGGGCCCATTCTAATGGAGCAGTCCTATCCAAAAATCTTGTAGGTACTGATTATTATTGGACCAAAATGGATGCAAATACCATTGCATATGTAAAAAAGTGTGACAAATGTCAATGACATACTCATCTGATTCATGCCCTAATTTTTTTTTTGAAACTAATGTTGACACCATGGCCATTTTCTACATGGGGACTTAACCTCATTAAGAAGATCAATCCCAGTTCATCTGATGGCCATAAACATATCCTTACCACCATTGAATATTTCACTAAGTGTGTTGAAGCTATACCCCTCACTTACATAATTGGAAAGCAAATTTATAAATTCATTTTCAACCATCTCATTTGATGCTATGGCATCCCATTTGACATTATATCTGATAATGGAGGATCATTTAAGAACAAGGATGTAGACTAACTATGTATTGAATATAATATCACACAAAAAAATTCTACAACATATTACCCTCAAGGTAATGGCCAAATTAAGGTATCTAACAAAACCATTGTCAAAATTTTCAAAAAAAAATTCAATGATGCCAGTCATGATTGGCACCTCCAGATATTCCCTAATCTTTGGGCATACCATACCAATCATCATACCCCCATAAGAGCCACTCCATACTCACTTTTTTATGGTACTGAATCCATTCTTCCCATCGAGGTTGAATTGCCTTCACTACGTATCTCTTTTAAGTATGTCCTGGATGATCATGACTATTGAGTATCTTGTCTACAAGAGTTAGACCTACTTGATGAGAAACACACAACTACACTCAACAACCTTCAAGCATATCATAATTGACTCAATGGCCACTATAATCGATATGTTAAGAATAGAACATTTGAACTTGGTGATCTTGTTCTTAAAGAAAACCAAAAAATATACCATAGCTAAAAAGAAGCATAAAGGGAAATTCAAACCAAACTAGATAGGGTCTTTCATCATTACTGTAGATTATGGATTAGGAGCATACAGGGTTTCCACACCAGACAGAGATGAACTTCCTAAGCTGATGAATATTATTCATCTCAAGTTGTACTATGTTTGAGCACTAAAGTGTATTGTCTGTAAGGATCATTTTAGTTATGCCATTTTATCATTATTTTTATTTATACATAATACCATCCTTATCCATCTTCTTTGTCATATCCACTTTCTGCTTTCGACCTATCAACCTAGTCTATTCTAAAAGCCTAGCCTATTTGACCTTTATTTTTTCCATTTGCACTAGATAGAGATGAACTTCCTAAACTGATGAATATTATTCATCTCAAGCGGTACTATGTTTGAGCACTAAAGTGTATTGTCTATAAGGATCATTTTAGTTATGCCATTTTATCACTATTTTTATTTATACATAATACCATCCTTATCCATCTTCTTTGTCATATCCACTTTATGATTTCAACCTATCAACCCAGTCTATTCTAAAAGACTAACCTATTTGACCTTTGTTTTTTCCATTTGTTATGCCGAATCAAGGTATCTAATTAGTTTCATTAGTTGGTTCAAGTACTTCAGATAAAGATCATATTTTAGGACAATGTGATAGAAGTTTTGGCAGTTACATCCTTCGTTTGTCATTCCTTTTTTACCACTAGTCTAGCTACTAATTATAACTACCTTTGGGAAAATTAGTACCTTTGATTTATGTCATTGTATCTTGCTTATAATTGCTTATGGGCAAACTAGGGGCAACATTAAACCTTGACATACCAACTTGCCACTTTTTATGTCATACTATGCCTTTTTACCAACTGTACCTATTTTATTTGAATTTATGGCTACACTAGTCAAATTCCTCCACTATAAGGGTAGAAATATAGTGATTGGAGGTCCTACTCTAGGACTATGTAGGTAGTGCTTGATACTTGTTGAGGTCAGCTCAGTCACCCTTTAAGCCATGCTCTTGTTGTTTTGTGAGCACCCTTTAAGCCATGTTTTCATCATTTTGTGAGTAGCCTAAGCCATGCTTTCATCATTTTGTGAGCAATCTAAGCCATGCTCTCGCTATTTTATGATCAACCTTAGTTTAAATTCTCTCACCATTTTACGAGCTTGAACCATTTAATGTCTCATCATTCTTGATTGAGTTGAGACACTCCAAAATAATTCCAAAAACATTTAAAAAATCATTAGAAAAAAACAAAAACATTGACCACTTTTTTGCCTTAAGGATTCTAGGAACCCTTACTAAATTACAAGCAAATCACTTGTCATTTAGTTTCCCCATCTTTTTTGGATATTTTCTTTCACACAGTTACCATTTTTCAAGACCATTCCTCTTATTCTCTCACATATATTCTATTTATTTTCATCATTTATCACATTCTTCCCATTCCTTGGGAGAAATACATTTGGCCTGAAGTTTTTTTATTGGATATTAATCCATGAAACTATGTAGGCAACATCCAGTTGCCTAGTGCATATGGAGATAGCTTGGCCACCCCCTTCCTTTTCTTCTAATCCCCCATTTTGTTTGTTTGTTGAGTTGTCACCTATTTTCTATGGGAAAATTAGTATCATTGACCTATGCCATTGTATCCTAGTTATAATTACCTATGGGAAAACTAGGGGCAACATTTATTTACAGTGTATTACTTCATCACCTTGCCATCACTATTTTTATTTGACTAGCCATTTGCCATATTTGATAACTTGTTGGGACCTAATTGGTTTTTCCTTGCCTTTTATGTGGATGGAATTACTGTGACTTGAGGTCATTTCAGGACTATGTGGGTCATGCTCAATTCATGTTGAGGTCACCTCAGTCCTCCTTTCCATACACTCTCACCATTTGTGAGCAACCAAAGCCAAACGCTCTCACCATTTTGTGAGTAGGTATCTTGTCATTCTCTAACGAGTTAAGATACCTCAAAATGCCAAAAATATTCATAATATTTCAAAATCTAAAAATATTTGTCGTATTGAAGCCTAGTTAGTTATCCTCGATCTACCTTATTGGGGCATTATCATTGTTAGGATGCTTTCTTTTGCTTTTGTTTTCAGGATTTTTATTTATTTATTTATTTATTTATTTCAAGTTGTTTGTTTGTTTGTTTATTTGTTCACTCCCCTGTTTTTTTACTTTCAACACTATTGCCTTGACTCAGACTATATGTGTTCATTTGGTGATTCTTCAAGAACATTATTCTTGAGTCCATCCATATTCATCCATTAACATTGTCATCATGGTTTTTATCATTGGCGCATTATTTTCGAGTGTTTATTGGATCGGGAGTCAATCCCTATGCATATTTTGGGATAGTCTTCATGGTGTTCTATCATAAAGCCTACCATCACATACTACTACAAAAATTAGCTTCACAAAGGTCTACAATCAATGGAGCCATAGAATTTTCTCCTTGGCACCTTTGCAAATCCTTCCATTCTACCCTTGATCAAATTAACCTATTGGCTATTCTAGTTGTATCATTGCTAGTCAGGATGAGCATTTCCTCATTGGTAGGTACAACTGAATCATTCACACTGATCAATCTTATTCTTTTATTCATCTATTTTCATCACTTTGAACTCACTCATATTTAATCTATATTCCATATTATATCCTTGAGTTATGCTTTCTAATCATCCCTAATTGGGGCACAACCATCATTTTTAGCTAATCCAAATCATCTTAATGATTATAACTACCTATGGGCAAATCATTATTTTAACTTTTATTCCTGATTATAACCACCTTTGGAAAAATCAACTTCTTTTTTAAATCAATGCATGCAAGCATTTTTTATTTGGATTAATCTCAATTATGGATTAATTCCACCTTTCTTCTTGTTTCTTTTTGAGGGATCGTCCATAAAAAAATGTGATGGCCACTCCCTTGAGGGGGCATCATCATAGGCTTCCCATAACCATTTGAAGCTTTGTTCTTTGGTCATCATCTTATTTTTGGCATATAAACCATCTCTCATTATTTGAGAAGACATTGCTTTGCCTATGGTTTGTAATGCCTTCCCAAATAGGGGTAAAGTATAAACACCTAAATATGGCCACTGATAAACTTTGACCAGGCTTTTGATCAATTTCCACCTAAAATGCATAATTTAACCTAAAAACACTAAATGATGTGAAACTAACATATTCAAGTACCAATTTTGGCTAGGTTATCCCTAAATAGGGCAATGAAATTTATGGGCCAGCTAACTTTGATTAGATCATTTCAAGTCAAAATGCTAATTTTGCACTTCGGTGCTCTGGATTGCTCTTTTCTATCAAATATCTTGCATGAGACATGTACCTTTATTATTTGTTGTTGGAAACATCCTAAATGGGAATATGGTTCCAATGCATCTGACATTGCCTTCCAATTCCTATCCAGTCAAATTTTGGACCAATAACAAGACATTCTTATCAATTTGAGTAATTTATGTACAAAGTGATTAATCATGCTTAAGAGCTAATTAACCCAAATCAAGAGCCGAATTAATAATTCCATGGAAAATTGTTGAATAATTGTTTTTAGAAATGAATATTGAATATCTGCATCATCAAGTGACCTCATTTCTTGGGAAGACATGCCTAAGCCATAAATACCACAAATATCAAGATTCATGCCTCCCATGTCTCATCAATGCCTTCCATGATGCCCTCCATGCCTCTTAATTGCCCCTTTTTATAATGTCATGATGAGGATAATTACAAAATTAATTACAAAAATTGAATTAATCCTCAACCACACATCTCAATCTCAAGAGGGATGGTTTAGGTTGATTCTAGACATTCTAAAAAATCTATAAATAAAGAGACCATGAACATCATTTCTAAGTCTTGTAGTGTAAAGTTATAATGTAGGATTGATTCCAAAAGCTTCATGACACTAGTGTTACCATGCCAAATTGATTCCAAACCAAGCCAAGCCACAATCCAAAGGTGCCAAGGGCACCTAAAACAACAAACATGCTCTGATACCTTCTTTGTTGGGGGATCACAAGAACAACACCTGTTTTGATCCCACTTTGTTAGGATCTTGCTCCTCAGAAAGAGCACAGTATGATTACCAAATATAAGCAATTATAAATGTGAAAATAACCAAAAATACAAGTAACTAGAATTCACCAATAGCACAAAATATGAGAGACAATACACTATCTTGTATTAACACTTTACAGAAAAGAATACAATAAAGAGCCACCACACTCTTCCACCTTACAGAGGCTTCCCACACCTCAAGTGTATAGTAATTCTTCTACAACACTCTCCTACCAAAAATGGTCCCAACAACCAACTCACAAACAGAATTGGTGTTCACCTCTCCAACTAGTCAGTAATAACCCTGCCAGTTCACCAAGCACTCTATAGTACTTCAAGTTGATCTCCCATGAACCTGCAACCTGTAATTCAAAAGACCATACTCACACATGTAGATCTCCTATGAGCTTGCAACAACCTGCAACTCAATGATCTTACACTTAGAAGGAACTTCCTTGCCTTCCTTATCTTGTACCAATTACAATACATGCCAATGGGTCTATAAATAGATCCCAGAGTTAAACAATAACTTAGACTCTTAATTTAGACAATTATCCTCGCAGCTCAAGACTCTAACTGGCCTTTACATGTAAACACTTTGTTCACTTAACTAACTGTCCGTGCAATGAGCAATTTTGGAACACACAGGTGACTGACGCCGATCCCTGCTTGCCTGGTTCTGCCGATGCCGGCGGACTCCCTACCATCGCCAGTGGCCTTCTACACTGGTCACGACCGATGTCGGTCCTACTGCCGATGCCGGTGCTCCTGGATCTCAGCAACCTTCTGTTCCTCTTGTTTGTAAAGAGTTGAAGCTTTTAGCTCCACAACCTAACAATCTCCCACTTGGAGATAAACAGCTGCAACCTGTACCTGTACTTATACTCAATCTAGTTTGCTCCCTTGGCTTTGTATCCCTCCTCAAGATCACTCTTGAAGACCAACCACCACAAACCTGTAGTGCAAAACCTATCATCCAAATCACCTGCCACATCCACATCTACAAACCATGTAGAAAATAACCTGAACCTGCATAGCATGTGCACCTGCTGCTAGTCCCTGTAAGAATCCACTGAACTACCCTCCAATGGTTCTCTCTCGAATTGGCTCCAACTTGTGACAACTCCCACTACTTGGGAAAACTCAAGTTTAGTACATACCATGCTCTCAACCTCATTATGTGAATCAAGACACCTGTTCTAAGAACTGTCCAACCATCGGCGTGCTAACCGGTCTCACACAATCATCCTGAAACAAAGTCAACATATGACCTACCATGTCTCTAGAACACACTCATGCCAAAGAATCTTGCTGCTCCCAGATTCTCCATGACATCCCTCTAAACTAGCTTTACCTTTAGTTCAACAATACCCTGTATATGTAACCCTGCAACAAGCACATCATACAGTAATAGGATAATGTAGCTAATATTATCCAACTTGGTAAAGAGAAACACAATGATCAAACCTTCATTACCCTGCAGCTAATACAAGACCATATACCCTGATCTTCCATCTCACATATCCATTTTCGCTCTTCTTCATCCTGAACATCCATTCATCTCTCAGTGCTTACTTCTAGCTGGCAACTCTACCCAAAACACCTATTTGGTTCTCCTCCAAGGAATCACATCCTCATCCATGCCAAGCTCCCACTGTTTCCTGGATCTACCTGTTCTGCTTCTTCAATAACTTCCTAATCCTATGCCATAAGTGAGCAACAATTAGTGTAAAGAAGGGAAATGATGAATTTAAGAACTTACTTACACCTTCAGTCCTCCATATGGGTGCTTGAGACTCCATGACAGCTTGCTGTCCACCCAAAATTCATCTCAGTAATCGATGCTGGTCACATCTCAGTCTGCACCCGACTGATGTCGGTTCCTTGCGATTGCCCCCTTGCCAACATCATTTTTCCCTAGTCGACGCCAATAGTTATCTGCCCTGAGTCACCGACGTCGAGCTTCACATAGCCAACGTTGGTCCCTGTCTGGACGCCAATGCCAGTTTTTCTGCCGACGTCGATCTCTGTGTTTTTCTTGTGAGACCTAAATTTTTCCTGCGAGCTCTTTTTGGATCAAATCCTTGTCCAAAACACCCTTACTCTGCTCAGAATTCTTTTGCATCTTGTGCTAAACTCTGTCCATCACCTTCTCCTTGAAAACCAAGGCTTTCCTATTCTTGTCACTAACATCGGATTCCTCAAGAAACGTTACCTTCTTCTTCTACATATAGAAATCACGATCCATACCTTCTAAATCCGAAAGCATACCCTTTGACTCAAGAACAAGCATCTCTTTCTTATCTATGTGACCAAGCCTATCAAGCCACATCTCTAAATCTACAGTTGAAGTAGACAACCCAAAAAAAAATTAGTAGTACAAGTAGATAGATAAAGCGTACCTACTTTCTTACCTCTAGCTACAACAAGTGTACCCTTGGTAACCTTCCAAGAGTCCACTGTGAGAGTTACTGTGCAACCTTCATCACCCAAACTTCTAACAGAAATCAAATTCTGCTCCAGAACTGGGACATGCATGACCTCTTTTAATACCCATGTGTTACCTGTCTGCAGTTTCAGCTTCACTTTCCCTTTGCCAACAATCTGACAAGGCTTACCATCCCCTACATAAATTTCTCCAAAGTCTCCCCGGACATACTCATGAAAAAATTCCCTATGTGGGGATGCATGAAAAGAGGCACCAGAATCTAAAACCCAAGATTCTACTTTATCCAAAGAACATACCAGAGCATCCCGTGCAACATAATCTACAACATCTACTTCTTCTTCATGTTCTTCATGCTGATCTTCACCCGATCTGCAATCTCTCTTTAAGTGCCCTTTCTTTCCACACTTCCAACAAGTTATTCTACCATACCTGGACTTGGATCTCTTGCCTATCTTGGACCTTGATCTCCCACGCTCTATCTTTTCTCTTTGCCTTCCTCTGCCTTCAACACTCAAAGCATTTTCTGATGACTCACCTGTACTTTTCCTGCGTATCTCTTCATTTAAGATCACACTTACAACATCATCCACTTTTAAGACTTTTGAAGGAGACACAGTATTAGAAATCTCCATTACCAAACCTTCTCAACTTTCAGGTAATGAACACAAGATTAAGAGAGCTCTAATTTCATCATCAAATACAATATTGACTGAACTTAGCTAGTTTACCAAACCATGGAAATCACTAAGATGGCTATGAACAGATCCACCTTCCAACATTTGCAAATTAAATAAATGCTTCATAAGAAATACCTTATTAGAAGCTGAGGGTTTTTCATATAAATTTGCCAAAGATTCCATCAACTCCATCATTGTCTTACACTGTGATAAGCTGGAAATCACAGATGATGCAAGACTCAATCTAATAGATCCCAGAGCCTTCCGATCAAGAACCTCCCATTCTTCATCTTTCATATCCAAGGGTTTGCAGTTAACCCCTCCCAATGGTAAGTACAAATCTTTTTGATACAAATAATCCTCAATCTGCATCCTCCACAATTGGTAGTTCTTGCCATTAAACTTTTCCATTCGTAGTTGACTGTCTTCTGCCATTGCTCAACTCCCACTCAAATAGAAACCCTATGAGTAACCTGTAATCAAAACACACTAACCAAATCTAATCTAATTCGTTAGTATCCCAACCAACAGCTTTGATACCACTTGTCAGGCACCTAGAACAACAAACATGCTCTGATACCACTTATCAGGCACCTAGAACAACAAACATGCTCTGATACCTTCTTTGTTGGGGGATCACAAGAACAACACCTATTCTGATCCCACTTTGTTAGGATCTTGCTCCTCAGAAAGAGCACAGTATGATTACCAAATATAAGCAATTATAAATGCAAAAATAACCAGAAATACAAGTAACTAGAATTCACCAATAGCATAGAATATGAGAGACAATACACTATCTTGTATTAACACTTTACATAAAAGAATACAATAAAGAACCGCCACACTCTTCCACCTTACAGAGGCTTCTCACACCTCAAGTGTACAGTAATTCTTCTACAACACTCTCCTACCAAAAATGGTCCCAACAACCAAATCACAAACAGAATTGCTGTTCACCTCTCCAACTAGTCAGTAATAACCCTGCCAGTTCACCAAGCACTCTATAGTACTTCAAGTTGATCTCCCATGAACCTGCAACCTGCAATTCAATAGACCATACTCACACATGTAGATCTCTTATGAGCTTGCAACAACCTGCAACTCAATGATCTTACACTTAGAAGGAACTTCCTTGCCTTCCTTATCTTGTACCAATTACAATACATGCCAATGGGTCTATAAATAGATCCCAGATTTAAACAATAACTTAGACTCTTAATTTAGACAATTATCCTCGCAGCTCAAGACTCTAACTGGCCTTTACATGCAAACACTTCATTCACTTAACTAACTATCTGTGCAACGAGCAGTTCTGGAACACACAGGCGACCGACGTCGGTCCCTGCTTGCCTGGTTCTACCGATGCTGGTCAACTCCCTGTCGTCGCCGGTGGCCTTCTGCACTGGTCACAACCGACGTCGGTCCTACTGTCGATGCTGGTGCTCTTGGATCTCAGCAACCTTCTGTTCCTCCTGTTTGCAAAGAGTTAAAGCTTTTAGCTCCACAACCTAACAGAATAATTTTTTTTAGAAATGAATTTTGAATATCTGCATCATCAAGTGACCTCATTTCTTGGGAAGACATCCCTAAGCCATAAATACCACAAATATCAAGATTCATGCCTCCCATGTCTCATCAATGCCTTCCATGATGCCCTCCATGCCTCTTAATTGCCCCTTTTTATAATGTCATGATGAGGATAATTACAAAATTAATTACAAAAATTGAATTCATCTTCAACCACACATCTCAATCTCAAGAGGGATGGTTTAGGTTGATTCTAGACATTCTAAACAATCTATAAATAAAGAGACCATGAACATCATTTCTAAGTCTTGTAGTGTAAAGTTATAATGTAGGATTGATTCCAAAAGCTTCATGACACTAGTGTTACCATGCCAAATTGATTCCAAACCAAGCCAAGCCACAATCCAAAGGTGCCAAGGAGAGATGGAGGTATCCAATCTTCCATTACCAAAGACTTCATGAGCACAAGCTGAGCAAGCCACTACAACAAGCATTTTCAAGCATCCAAGGAAGGTAAAAGAGGGTTTATTTTGAAATTTAGTTATGTGTTTCATTTATGTTTATTAAATAATCTCTCCCTAGTATATAGGCCTAGACATGTTATGCTAGTTAGTGTGTTTCTTTCATTTTGTTTTTGTTTTGCAACTAACATGGTACTAACCATCCTCTCTTGAGTCAAATTCCTAGATCACAGGCACATGGGTGAATGATGGCAAGTTTCCAGCATTGTTTCTCTTTCACATGGGAGAGATAGGCACCATTATAGAATCATGAGAGTTGGATATGACTGTGTTTAAAATTAAAATTGTCTTTTGACTCTTACACATGGTGACAAGATTGTCATTATTGGCATTGGGTCCTTCCATGTGAAATGATATGCCCCATTTCCCCTCTCTTATTATTTATTTCTTTTTTATTCCTCCATTATAAATTTTATAAGTATTAATATCTTCCCCTTGTCAATCATATTTTTTTAAATCATAACCCCCCCTCAATTTGAGAATTGAACTTGTGTTCAACTTCCAACTCTTCTTTAGACAAAAACCCATTGAAGATAGGATCAGTGGACATAAATCCATTAGTTCCAGAATTAGAGGATGGAAACCCTATGGTTCATGAGGGTGATCTCATTTATAGGTTCAAACATAGCTCCAAATAATATCCAATTTATGTATGGTTTTTTGTAGTTGCTCAATATGTATGTGAGAATTCTATATTTCTTGTAATAGATGTATTCACTTCAGAAAATCTAATATATTAGTTGGTGGTGTTCTTCCCCTGTATTATTCAATTCAAGTCCATTTACATATTTTTAGTATTTTTATTTATGAAATTCAAGTATACATTGTATAATATCCATTCGGGGATATTGCAATCACTCACTAGACAATCCATAACTTATACCTTTGGCAAGACAATAAGATTTAACACCAAATGAAATGAAGAGACTCAAGACACTTTTAAGGTAACCTGAATAATTTAACACTTTATTATATATTTTTTAGTCTATAATATCATATTCAACATCAAATATACCATTCAAAACCAATTTACCTATCAGTTTTGTTGATTTAGTCTCAAAAGACTCAAACTCCTATTTAACCCAATTAGGCCTAATTGCCTCAAAAGGACCAAAATAAGAAACACTTGTAAAAAATGTTATATAACAATTTAAAATTCATTATTATAGTCTCTTATATGTGATTCAAATTTTATAACACCTTATAATGTCTATTATCAAACAATTTGTTCAAAAACCCCTTATAAGCCTACTAGGCCTAATGATGCTCTAGTAGGTTAAAACCTAATTTGTATTGAAATTTAGATTATAAAAACATTATAAAAGTACATTAAATTTATTAAAGTATTATTAAATTCTTAAACAAAAATTTGGATTCCCACTCTAGAGGTTTCTCACAGAAACTCATAAAACTCTGCTTTAGTCTACTAGACTTAATTTCCCTCTAGTAGGTCAAAATAAAAAATAACACTTAAAAAAGGAAAATTAATCTTCAAAGAGGTATTAAAAGACATAAAAATGAATTTAATTGATCTTACTATACTCAAAATTTATGATTTTGGACAATTTCTTCTTTTCTCGATGTCTAGAAAACTCATAATTTTGAGTTCTAGCTACACATAGTCAACTAATATGGAGTTTGTACACTTTATAAAATTATAAAACCATTTTATTCACCTAATTTAATATCTTTTACATATTTATACAAATTTTTAATAATTTTCAAGGGTTAAAACAAAAGTTATGAACCTTTTTCTTCATACAACCTTGAAATTAGGGTTTTCTGCATACTTAAGAACCTGAGAGTAAATTTTTGATTGTTCATAAGAATTAATGAGTTTATATTCAAAAAAATGATTTAATAATACCTTAAAATATTTATAATACCATCTTAAACATTTTTATTTAATTAATGCATGATTTCACATGTGTTTTAAGTCAACTGTGTTCAATTGTAATAGAGACAAACAAGGTTTTTGAGGGTTTTGAGAATGAAATGTCAAAGTAAACTCAAGGAAAACTTATAAGACATTAATATTATAATTTTTAAAACACAAAAAACTTAATAAAATTAATATAACAAGATTCAACTGATTTATTCATGAGAAATGGCACTTTACAATACATACCCCTGTTTTGTCATGGTAGACTGCTCATCCATGCTCAAAATGGTATAAATTTTGGTATTTTATGATTTTATCCATATTTTTCATCAATAAAATGATTTATTAAATATTATCATGTTTATTAGAAGTATTTACAAGCTCAGGAAGTCCAATTTTGACTAAAGATTCTTATCAACTACTCAACCTTACGATAGTAAAAGGCCCAATATGAGATATTTAATAATTACATTTACTCTTTTTGACCTTGAAGATTAGTATGAAACTTAATAAGGTATAAAATACTCCTACCTATGTTACACACACCTAATCAACCTAACACAACTCAAAACAATTCACAAATAAACATAATTATTCCTACAGTTACATATTAGATATTTCAAATTTTAAATTCTAAATTTTAGATGGAAAACACTCCAAATGACCTAAGAGACTTAAAACATGTTAAAAATGCCTTATAAAGGATTATTTAGACTATAAATGCCTCATAAAACTCTTGAAACTACTTATAATGAACTATTTATATGTTTCTTAGGATGTTCCTCCATCAATCACTAGGGTACAAAAATAAGTCTTCATGTAGCTCTGTCTATGAATGTTTTTATACCTGCACATCCCTTTGATTTTCCTTTCTTTGTCCATTCAATGAGTTTCCTTTTCACTAATTGATACCCTACAAGATCCCATGGTGTACCATCTTATTTTTGGTTGGTGTTCCTTTGTCTATTCACCTTCAAGTTTACCATGTTTAGCTTTTATTTACTCTCCTTCATCAAACCCACACAAGCGACAAATAAGTTTTTTTTTTAAAAAAAATCATCTTTTGGACTATGAAGTTCCTTATCTTAAGTTGCAAACATTGACTTCTCCTTGAAGGTATTTTCTTTTATTTGATTTAACCCTTGCTAATTCTTTTATGCTCTTATGCTTACTTCATTCTTGATGAAATTTTTTTCTTTCACCAATTGTTTGGTGCCTAAAATAGCCTTATCATCATTAGTTTTTAAATCTTTTATGTTATCCTTGGAGACAACTCATTTATTCCTTGTATGCACTATTCATTTAAGATATTTCTATCTTTATTCCCTTCCATGGCAATTTGTTTCAATAAACTAACCTTCTCAATGAATCCCTCAAGGTATTCCATGCTTCATATAAAATATAAACTATTAATCAATCCATAAAATAGCTTATCCATGTATTCATTTGACAAAATCTATATTTTTTGGAAAAAATTAAATTCTTCACATGTGGCAATGGTTACCTTGTCCTAATTGGCTAATACATCACTTATCTCATTCTCATCCTGTTGTAAAAACTCCTTAGGATACGTAATCAACACTTTAAAGTGATCTTTATTATCTACATGCTCATCTTTCAATTGTAAGAGTGTATATGTCTTACCCCATTTTACTCAAAACTATAAGCATTCCTCACCCCATCATACATGGCCTTCTTTTCATACTACCATTGTCTACCTAGGAGCAAATGGAAAAAGTACATAGGTATTATATCACACATCACATGATCTTTGTAGTTCCCTACCTAAAACTCCACTTCATATTGTTCATTGACCAAAATGTGATGGCCTCTTTGCAATCATAAGATGTTGTAAGGATTAGGATGTGTAATTTTCTTCAATCCTAGTTTATTAACCATCTCATAATAAATAAAGTTATTAGTACTTCCACTATCAATGATAACTCTACAAACTTTACCTTTGTCTTTGCAAATTTTTTCTAAATAGTGCTTTCCTTTGAGCAGGTTTTGAAAGCTCCTTTTTTGGTTTGAATAGAATCCTTTTCATGAGTATAGATTCCACTTCTTCTAGTGCATCTTGATAAATATTTGATGCAACATCCTCTTATTTATCATCTTGAATAACATTATCACTCCCTTGACTAGTAGATGCATGCTATGGACATTCATTCTATGTCCAAATTTTCCACACATAAAACATCTACCACTGAAACCAATACTTCTACCTCTACCTATATCAAAAGGCCTATTACCTATATAATTATATCTTGGATTTGAATCCTACCTTGGTGATTTGATCTCACCTTCCTCATGCATCTAAAATGGTCTTTTGCTTTCATGTTATCCTCTTCCTCTAAGAGGTCTACTTCTTCCTCTTGCTTGCTGAGAATGTCTCCTTCATATATTGTCTTCTAATTTCAAAGCATATTGGTATGCTTCTTCAACTATAATAGGATAAATCAAATCAATTTCATCTTGAAAGAAAATTTTTAAACCATTCACATACCTAGAAATATTCTCCATGTCATCCTCAATATGACCAGATCTAATGGTCAATATGTAAAACTCCTTAGTGTACTCTATTAATGATTTCTCTTTCTATCTTATATTTTGAAAATACTTGAAAATAATAGATTGATAATATTTAGGAATGAAATTACCTTTTATCTTTGACACCATTCTATCTCAACTAGTTATTTTCCCACTTTCTTTCATTTTCCTCTCTGTTTGTACACCATCCCACCATAGGGAGGCATGGCCTTTAAATTTTTTCACTAAAAATTTCAATTTATTTTCTTATTAAACATTTTAATATTCAAAATATTTATCTAAGAAACTAATATAATCAATTAAATCTTCAATACTCAAATTTCCATCATACATAAGTATATCTACCTTTAGTTTTGAGGTTTCTCCCACTATTGCATTCACAAGCCTTTCTTCAGGTCCCTCTAGCTTTACTACAAATGGTTATTCTTCAGCCCCTTCATCTTATCTTTCATTAACATATCCAATATCTAATCCTCTGTTTTGTGCTATTTTGATATCTTATATCCTTCTAGTGATATTTATGATCTCTTCTAAGAGAACTGCATTTGTGGCATGTCTTCTTGCACCTCCTCTTGATCTAATTGCCATTTGTAAAAATATTTCTTTACCTACCTTGAAAAACATTAGGAATCCCTTATTTTTTAAAATCTTTGTGTTTTAATACCAAATATGATATCCCTCACCAGACTAACCATAACTTATACCCTTGGCAAGACAATTAGATTTAATACCAAATGAAGAGACTCAAGACATTTTTAAGGTACCTTGACTAATATAACACTTTAGGATCTATTTTTTAGTCTATAATATCATATTTATCATTAAATATACCATCAAAAACCAATTTATCTATTGGTTCTGTCTATTTAGTCTCAAAAGACTCAAACTCCTCTTTAACCCAATTAGGCCTAATTGCATCAAAAGGACTAAAATAAGAAACACTTATAAAAAAGGTTATATAAAAATTTAAAATTACTTATCACATTGGCTTATATGTTATTAAACTTTTACAACACCTTATAAGGTCTATTTTCAAATAATTTGATCAAAAATCCCTTATAAGCTTATTAGGCCTAATGATGCTCTAGTAGGTCAAAACCTAATTTGTATTGAAATTGAGATTACAAACACATAATATAGGTAAATTTAAGTGATTAAAGGATGATTAAATTCTTAAACAAATATTTGGCTTCCCACTCCAGAGATTTCTCACAGAAACTCATAAAACTTTGTTTTAGTCTACTAGACCTAATTGCCCTCTAGTTGGTCAAAATATAAAATAAAACTTACAAAAGGAAAATTAATATTCCAAGAAGTTTATATATACATAAAAATTATGTTAAAACCTTGAATTTATATTATTATACTCAAAATTTATGATTTTGGATAATTTCTTCTTCTCTCGTTGTCTAGAAAATGTAAATTTTTGAGTTTTATCTACACACAGTCAACTAATATGGAGTCTATACACTTTATAAAAGTATAAAAACACTTTATTAACCTTATTTAATCTATTCAAAAAAATTATAAATTTTTTTCACAATTTTAAAGTGTTCAAACAAAATTTATGAACCTTTTTCTTCATACAACCTTGAAACTAGGGTTTTGTGCATACTAAGGTACCCAAGAGTAGTCTTTTATTCATTCATTATTTCACACATGTTTTAAGTTGATTGTGTTCAAGTGTAACAGAGGAAAATAGGGTTTTCAAGGGTTTTGAGACTGAAATGTCAAAGTAAACTCAAGGAAAAATTATAAGACATTAAAATTAGACTGTTTAAAACACAAAAACCTTAATAACATTCATCTAATAATAATCAACATGATTTATTCATGAGAATTGCCTCCTTTTCAAATACATACCCCTATTCTATCATGACATACTACTCATCCATGCTCAAAATGGTATATTTTTTGGTCTTTTATGCTTTTATCCGTCTTGTGCATCAATACAAATTATGGATTCAATATTATCATGTTTATTATAAGTTTCTCCAAGCTTATGAAGTCATATTTTTACTAAAGCTTCTTCTTAACTACTCACCCTTAAGATGGTAAAAGGCATAATATGAGAGATTTGATAATTACATTTGCTCTTTTTAACATTGAATATTACTATGAAACTTAATAATGTCTAAAATAATCATACCTACATTTCACACACATAATCAACTTAATAAAACTCAAAATAATGCACAAATAAACATAATTATTCATATAATTACATATTAGATATTTGAAATTTAAAATTCTAAATTTTGGAGGGAAAACACTCCAAATGACCTAAGAGAATTAAAACATGTTAAAAATGCCTAATAAAATATTATTTATACTAGACATTCCTCCTTGAAATCTTGACACTACTTACAATGACCGATTTATATGTTTTGTAGGATGTTATTGCATCATTTTGCATTGTTGAAAGAAAAAAATTCAACCCAAAAACTTTAGATTAAATACCTACATTATGATAGAAATGAAAAAAAAAGAAAAGACATAGATAATCCTATGAACTATATGATTTGAAAACTCCAATCCATGTCAAAAAAATATAAGCCATAAACTCAACAACGCTTTTGCAACATTGATGAGGCCTTGAATCATGAAAATATTTTTAGAATTAAATCATTCTACTATACTAACAATTATTATATTTTTGACACAATCCAAGTTTTATTATGATTTTATTTGATGTATAATATGATAAAAATTTAGATCATATGCTACTTCATATCTCATTAAAATATTGGTGACATGTAATAAAATCATATTCTAGTTAATTTTGTCTTGATGTGTTATAGATGCAAGAGCATCCAAGGATTCATGCAATCTTGCATAAACCAAAAATATAGTGTCATGTGTTTGTGTTGGTTTTTGGGTTGTGGCTTTGTTGGTGTGAGCTTGTTACACCCTTAGAATAATGTTGTAAAAGTTATGCTTTGTCAAGGGAAAAATGCAAAAATATTTTGTATGTTTCTATCAGTCTATAGAGATTGTTAAGTCACAAACATTGGTCATAAATAGTTATTCAACTATGATAAGAATTAAATAATAAATGTTTTTGAGGTCATATTACCAAACACTTACAACCTATGCACCAAATTTGAGATCATTTAGAGTCACTATAAAAACATACTATTTGATTCTATTAGAATAATTTAAAGGATGATTATCTTCCTACATTAAGAATTGGATGATGAAATTTTTGAGATCATAACACTTGACATTTACAACCTCTGCACCAAAATTTAGGTCATTTGGAGTTACTAAAGAAATACATTGTCTAATTCTATAAAACACACGGAAGGAAGTTTCTCCTTTTATGGTAAGAACTAAATGATTTAATTTTGTGAGGTCATATAACCTAACACTTTAAACCTACATGCCAAATTTAAGATTATTTGGAGCTACATCGGTAGTGTACCATCTGATTCTCTCATATTACATTTGCAATACTTTACAAGATGATTCTCTTATTTCATTAAGATTTGGATTTCAGAAATTTTTGAGATGGTATTACCTAACACATGTAATATACAACCAAGTTTCATATTATTTTTAGTTAAAATAGTAATGTACCATCTATTTTTGTCATATTATGTCATATGTCTAGTCTACGACACTTAGAAAGATGGTTATTTAGTTTTGGTAAGAATTGGATTTTAAAATTTGGTGAGATGATATAAAATATAGCTTAAAATATATTCATTAAATTTTAGGTCAATTGGATAAACTTTGGTAAATTTATGATAGTTTTAGTAACTATCATTCGGCTTAAAAATGTCACTTGAGTACCCTAGGAGTTGTTATTGATAGTTTGGTATTTGATCATGAAAAATAAAAGATGATAAATGATGGGACAATATGATAATGACAAGGAAGTTGAATATACACCCCATAAATATTGTTATGTCAAAGGGATATGATACTTGGAGAATAAAATATTATTTTTGGAGTGAAGGATGAGATGTGAAGGAAAATAACTCTCTAGGAGTAAAACATAGAATTGTATTAGTTCATAAGGAATTGTATGAGAGTTTAGAAATTTTCATGTGATTTAATAAGCCTATAGAGGCATGTGTTTGAGTGTCATTATGATTTTGTATTATATGTAATATTTTTTATATGAATGCAATGAAAATTTGTTGTGTGTCAAGTCTAAGTATGTGTTGAAAATGTGTCCATGAATGAATGTCTAGCCTAAGAAACATAGAGATAATAGTAAACCTTAATTAGTTTCTGTGTCTATTAATTCCATCAATTGCTTATAGATCATTTTTTTTTCCTTTTGGGTTGAGTGTGTGAAACTCTTGTATCATTTTATTTTAGGCTATGAAAGAGAAGTTTTTTGAGTGTGCTACAAATTGTGAAAGAGAAGCTTGAATAAGTCTGTTGAGTGTGTGAGAGAAGTACTAAAAGTGTTAGGAATGTGATAAAAACTCTATTTTGAGTCTATTGTGGGTTGTGAAAGAGAAGCTTTCATAAGTCTATTGAGTATGTGAGAGAAGTACTAAAAGTGTTAGGAATGTGATAACAAATCTATTTTGTGTCTATTGTGGGTTGTGAAAGAGAATCATGATGATTGTGGAAAGATGACCCACAAAGGAGGAAGATCACAAGAGGTAGAAGAGTTGACAAAGATGTTTAAATGATTCCATGAAAGACTTTCCAAGTAAGACTATATGTGATGGATATGACTGCACAAAGTGGAGATGTTATATCTATGATTGAAGAGGATGAATAAGAGATGATTGTGGGGTTGTTTTCCCTAATATAAAGGTTATATGCCTTGTAAAAAGGACCTTCTAGAAAATAAAAGAGATAAACAAAAGCTAAGATGAAGGAAATATGTAAGTCTACTTGTGATTTTGATTTTTTATGTGGTAAAGAGAGTCCTGATAAGCTCATTAAATTTATAGTGGAGTTATAAGCTTCTTTTGAATATGAGAATATTGAAGACCCCATGAGGGCAAATATTGTAATTAAGAGACTATATGGAAGTTTAGTTGTATATTGGTATGATCTCCAAATGAGGAGACAAAAAAAAGGTAATAATAATTTGATAAGTTAGGAGCACATGGTTTCCAATTTTTATGGGTCATATTTTTCACCTAAAAACACAAGTGGAGTGGATGAATAAGTTTCATGTATTGAGGCTTGAAATAGAAGACAAGAAGAAGAAGATTTCCATGAAAGGAAAAATGAGAGGTGAGTTGTCATATGAGTAGCTCAAGTCTACTTTGAGAAGTATAAATGATAAGGATGTGTATTTAAATATTAAGGTTATCTTGAAAGACAAAAATAGGGCGAGGTTTCCATTTGAGAAGCCATAATATGTTTTAAAAAACTACAAGGAGGAGGAAAGTTGTGTGAATTCAAAATATGATTTTTAGAACAACATGAAGAAAGAGAGGTATGATCACCATATAGAGGAATAAATAATAATTAAAGAGGATATGGATGTGATATTATTTGAATTATAAGGAGACCCATTGTGTGACGATTGGAAAGAGTTTATGGTACCCCATGATGGGGAAAGTTTAGAACCATCCATGGTTAATGAAGGTAATGCATTTATAATTTATAATTTATATTTTATATGGTATAATGGCTGAGTACAAACAAGTAAATATACATGTTTGTTTGAGGAAATAAATAGAGTAAAATGAAGAGAGTAGCCATGAGGAGTTTTAGGTTTCCATGAAAGAAACAATAGTGGTGGTAAAAATGCAAGTTGATGCACATGAGGAGAGTATAGTTGTAGACCATCTATTTTGAGAAGAATAAATTATAAATAAGAGTGAAGAGTGGACAACCATGATGGTTGTTAAAAATGGACCCATGGGAATCCATCATGAGGGGAAATCTATGAGAATACTATGAGTAGTTTATAATATTTAGACAACATGTCCTTGCAGTGTGAAGAAGGGATGAAATAAGTCATTGTAGGCACTATTGATTCCCTTATTATGTTTGTTCAATGTGAAAGTACATCAAAGGATATGGATATTGAGACAGTGGACATGGTTTTACCAATAGGACTCAAAGGTGAAATTAATGTTGAATATGTGGGAGTAGCCCATATAGATGTTGGAAGAGAGACTTTTATGAGTCAAGGTTTGCATTGTTATGAAATGGACAAGGAGAGTGAAATATCCTTTGCACATGACATGGAGGAGATGAAATAAGGTGAAATAAATCAACCTATAGTTGATATGAAGAGTTTGAGAAGTGAAGATGAGATGTCACAAGAACTATGACATAATTGAAGAGTAATTGAGAACCCCATGCTTAGTGAGAAACAAGATAATAGAAGCCAATATGAAGAGAAACAATATCTAGTTATTATATCAGCCAATTAAGTTGTGAATATATATGAAGCACTGATGGGTAGTATTAAGTCTCATGTTTTAAAACTTATTTAAGACTATAACTAGTGTGCACATGTAGAAATGAAGATAATGGAGCATTAAAAACGGCCTTCAAAGGTGAAGAGAGTGAACAACTTTAGTTCATGATGTGTGAAGAGGATCTAATGATTTATATGAAAACCATAACATGTAGATAGTATGATGATGTTGTAATAGAGATGTGTATGTTACTTGACATATAAATGAAAACAATTAGAGATGAGAAGGAAAATACTATCCTTAATGTGGTATTAGAGAATATGGGTTATTATTTGGATGACAAAATATGTATTGATTTTGTTGTGAAGATTTTTCAAATCAAAGAGGAAATGACAACCATGAGAGATGAGATAAAAATAATGCAAAGTGATGGAAATAATAATCTAACAAAAATTTGGACAATATGGAAATAAATCCAATAAAGCTTTAGGAGGAGTTGGTCAGTCATTGGTGGGTTTAAGCCCATAAGGGAGAACAAGATGCATGAATAAACATCTTGGCAAAGGTGGTTGGATGATGGTGGGTTCAAACTAGAATAATGTGGAGATTAGAAAGGATGAGCCTTTTGTGAAGGAGAACAGACTATGGTGGGTTTAACCTTATAAAAAGAGTGAGAAGAAAAGAAAGGAATTGAAACCAACAAGGATATGGAACGGGAAGAGAAAGAATGAAAAAAAGTTTAATTACTCGGTTTGTTGGAAGGGAACACCATGCCCATTATAATTCATGGTCAATAGAGTGGTTTTTTCACTTATTCCATCTATGTGAGTATAATCTCACATTTTGTAAATCTCGGGTGTCTAATGTAGGAATATCTGAGGGTTCATGCAATCTTGCATCAACCAATAATAGAGTGGCATGTGTTTGTTTTTTATTTTTAGGTTGTGTCCTTGTTTGTGTGAGCTTGTTAGTCCTTTAGAATGATGTTGAAAAATTATTCCTTTGACATATGAAAACTATTGAGATATTTTATTTGCTTCTATCAGTTTGCATGCACTATTAAGTAAACAAACATTGGTTAGAAATGGTTATTCAAATTTGATAATAATTAGACGATGAAATTTGGTGAGGTCATACCACCTAAAATTCACAACTTTTTCACTAAAATTTAGGCTAATTAAATTCACTATGGAAACATACCATTCGATTCTAATAGAACACTTTGAAGGATGTTTCTCCTTCTTCGATAAAAATTAGATGATGAAATTTGGTAATATCATATCACCTAACATTTTCAACCTTTTCACCATATTTCAGGGCATTTGGAGTCACAACAAAAATTTACCATCTGATGATTCCATAAAAATTAGAATGATGTTTCTCCTATAATAAGAATTGTATGAGGTTATATTACATGACACTTACAACCTACTGCCAAATTTTAAATTTTTTGAAGCTACAACGGTAATGTACCATTTGATTCTCTTAGACTATGTCTGAGACACTTGGAAAGATGGTTCTCTTATTTCTATAAGATTTGGATTTATAAATTTTGTGAGATGGTAGTAATTGACATGTGAAATATACATGCCAAATTTTAGAATATTTGGAGTACCATCTATTTCTGTCAGACTGTGTCATTTTTATATTATGAGACACTTGACAAGATGGTTATTTGGTTGTGTTAATAATTATATTTTAAAATTTGGTGAGATGATAGAAAATGTATATTAAAATTTATGTTTTAATTTTTAGGTCAATTAGATAATCTGTGGTAAATTTATAATAATTTTATTAACTATCGTGCATCCTAAAAACATCATCTGATTACTCAAGAGTCATTAATGATAGTTTGACTTTTGATCATAAAAACTAAAATATTCCAAATGATTAGATGTTATGAGAATGTAAAATAATTTTAAGAAACATCCCATGAATATTTAGATGTTAAGGGGATATACTATTTGGATAATAAATGAAGTTTTGGAGAGAAGGATGAGCTACGAATGAGTAGATCTCTAGGAGTAGAACAAAGATTTGTATCATCTTAGGTTGTCTATTTCAGATTTGAAATTAGTTTTGTATTTTTTATCACTTTGTGAAGCATCCTACCTCCTTAAAAATAGGTTCCATTATTATTTTTGGTCTGGCTTCCTTTTTTCCCTGGTTTTTTTCAACCTTATCTAATATTCTTTTTTCACGTTATGATTTGTGTTAGTTGTTCAATCCTTTTTGCAAGATGTTTTTATCTCTATTTGATGCATATTTCTTTGGTATCAATGCATTTTGGTTCCTCTCTGAACTATTCTTGCTATTAAAGTTTTATATTTTATTTTATGATTCATTTCTCTTCTTCATTCTACCTTAACATTTATAGTATCCATTATTTTTATTACTCGTGTTATCCTTTTTTGAGGTGCTTTCTCATCAATGTCCTTGATACGCTTTGCCCTTACTATTAGACATCTTGATTTTTAAAGTCACTTTTATTATTCTATTAATACATCTTATTATTTATATTGAGACATTATGACCTTTTAACTTGAAAATAAATATGTATTTTCCTCCTTCCTTCGTGGTGTTCTCCATCCATGTTTGCATTCTCCTACCAGATGCCCTCATTCAATATTTCTCAAATTTATTTTTGTTGTTTTTATTATTTGCACATACTCTTAGCAAAAACATTTTATTTTTAAGTATAAAATATTTATTATTATTTTAAGAAGAGTCTTTTTTACTTTACTATTCAAATCACTAAAGTAAATTTAGCTATTCTTCTTTCTTGAAGTGGATAGACTTTACATTAATATACACTTTTCCAATATACACATTTAAAATAGACCCATTATTTTTCTTGACAAGTGTGTTTAGAATTTATTTTTTGTATTTTGGTGAAACTTGATTTATTTTATTTTATTGTCTTTTAATACCTCACATATACATTTTTTAAGTGACTTAGTGAATTTAGTTTTCATTTTTTGATTTTTAGGTTTGTGTGATACTTAATGGCACAATGACTTACTTTTTTTTCAAATTTAAACTCACATCGACTAATTACCACTTGTGTAAATTTCACATGCAATTTATTTTTTCCTTTAAACACTAAAAGTGAATTGTAGGTAGTAAGGAAACTAAACTTGATAAAAATGTTGCCACTAAAATTAAAGAAAAATGAAAAATAAAAAATGAAGAGGCTTTGGGTTTAATTAGCATGGATATGACCCCATAATTGCATGTATACATTAATGGTTTTACTCTTGTATCTAATGCTTAGTCAAAACTTAAATTTATTTATGATGTTTTGAATGAATAAAAATCAAGTTCAAGATCAACTTTTAGATTTAAAGTATAATGACTTTAATATGGATGATTTTTTTTACAAAAGTTTACTCTTTGCATTCTCAGTTGATTGGTTTATGTGTTAAAATTTTAGACTTGAATTTAATTCTCATTTCCATGGAAAAAAATCTTACCTATACCTTTTCAAAATTTTATTGAAAATATTTATTTTCAACTTGTTATTCCTACTTTCACTACTTAATTGACATTTGATTTATTTTTTACTTTGTTGCATCAAGAAGAAAAAAATTACTTCAATTTGGTGGTCTTAAAGAAAATGAACATGAATTTGTGTCTAAACATCAACACAAGAATGAAAAATATCGTGTCAATTCTAACACAAATGATATTAGAGTGGATGATAGGATTTTCAGATCAAGTGGTTGCAAAAGTTTGTGATAGACATAACACAACCTAATACTCAACACAATAGCTGTAAGCAAAATAAAATCACATACACGAGAATATTTGTACAAGATAAAAAATAGACAAATACCAATATTCAATTATAAAAGATCACAAATGTGAGATGTACATTTAGGGTATTGCATGTGTAACTCCTTATAAATATCCACTTAAAGTGGTCAAAGAGGCAAGAGTATAAGAATAATTCCCATACTAATAATAGTAAATCAAGGAAGTTACTCCCTATTTCTCTGATCAAACTATAACTCCAAGTATACCTAATCAAACTTATCCATGAAATTAAGAAAAATCCAAGTTTGGGTAAAATGCTCATAATAGATAAATGTGTGAAATAATAAATCCCTACTCTAACACCCCCCATAAGCATAACTTAGTTGGGTAAAATAAATGATTCCCAATAACAAGGCCTGCCGAGGTATCCATGTAAAAATAATCTCTCATTAATTAAATAAAAGTAGAAATCCCATAGGAAAAACTCACCCTCTCTCCTGCCCACCCCCACCCCCCTCCCAAAAAAAAAGAGAGACATAAAGAAGAGGCTATAAGGCCCCCCCTAAAAAAAGATGATGTTGTAATATACTGAACCTCAAGAAGAGCCTGCAAATGAAGACATTTGTTTTTAATAAAAGGTATAGTGAATATGTTTGATGTTTGATCTATCATCTGGAAATATCTCAGATCAATTATTTTCCCATGAATTAGCTCCTAGATGAAATGCATGTGAATCTCTATGTGTTTAGTCTGTTGATGTTGGAATGAATTCCTATAAAATGGAATAGTATTATGGTTATCATAGTAGATGATTATAGGTTATTTGAACTAGATACTAAAATATATAAGAATCCTTTGAAGTTAGATCTCCTTACTGATATAATTGATAGATCCTTTATACTCTATCTCATTAGATGATAAAATATAGTAGTTTTCTTCTTTCATGGCCAACTAATTGGACCTGAACCAATTGAGAAACTATAAATTGAAGTGGAATTATGATTCTAAATATCACCAACATGGTCTAAGATAATATAATTAGTCAAGTTGATGTCAATACTAAATTTTTAATGCATCCCAAATATATGTGTGCCATGAATGTAGTGCAAAATCCTCTTAATTTCTTTTTAGTGCAACTCATGGGGTTCTTGCATAAGTCTAGAGATTAGGCCCACTGCATATGATATGTTAGGTATAATATTTTTCAAGTAGATAAAGATTTTAAAAATTTATAAATACAAGGTAGCATCAACCAAAGGTGAAGTACAGTATGTCTCAAGACTAAATCTAGATAGAAAGGGAGTTAGAGTTGGTTTACAATCAACCATGTGAAATTGAACAAGTAGATCAAGATCATACTTAGGCTACACAAGAGTGATCCTTGAGTCAGACTGATAAATCTAAATTATAAGGAATTAATGTAACAAGTTAGAGTCTCTATGTTGGTTCCTAGTTGTACACCTCTTATGCTCGACCTTGCACACTTGAATAAAATGGCAAGCAAAGATGAAAAACCTGCTAATATATTATTTTAACAGGGGAAGGGTTTGGCATCTAGAATGGACTAAATACAAATAATGACTAAGAGGCACCAACAAAGGGTATGGTCAACTCTGTATTAATTCTAGCTCTATGCAAACCAAGGTGAGAAGACCTATGGGGTAGCTTGCTCACATGGAGAGATTCTAAAATTAAACCTCCATGGGGATTATTGCCACAAAGAGACACAAATGTGACCGGGGCATAACCAAACTTGCACACTCCACCCAGGAAGGGTTATCACATAAAATAAACAAAAGCTCTAGGTCACATACAAGCTACTAAAGATATATGGTTATATGACTACAATCTTGCTTATAAATTATTTTCAACAAAAAGGGTCAAATGGAAAAATTCAATGCTAATAATTTAAAGCACAAAATGCAAACACATGTTGTATAGGCAAGATTTTATTTATTTGTAAGGAAAATAACACTTGAAATATTCAACTAGATGTATTATTTACTAGGTGAAATAGGTTAGGACAAGTTAGAAAATTGGTAAAAAGGGTGCAGTGTGCTGGTGGTTTTCAAACAATAGGGTATCTTGAAGTATTAATGAAAATATTCCTTTGCAAAGATATAGTAAAAACTCATACGGATAATGAGAAATACCAAATGATCCTTGAAAGACTAGAACATACACTGAAACTAAACTTTCAGACACTTTTTCCTATTAAATCAATAAACCTAGGGTGCCCTAACAAGTTATTCAACAACATATCCTAAAATAATGTAGAAAGGGTTTATAATGTAGATCTATGCTCAGAATGATATCCAATAATGAACATAGACCCAAATGTCTAATTAGCATAACTTGTAAAACACATTACTGCACTTCATCAATAGGAAATAGCAAGGAACCACAAGCATTTTCATTAACTTGAAAAGAGATATTACATACACCTTTTTTTTAAATGCTACCATGGGGACAAACATGGTGAGATTTCTCCATGTTGGGCAAGGGAGACATAAATATGCTTTCAAAGATTACTAATGGTTATACACTTGCAACCACTTTAGCAAGGGAAACAAGATTTACACATAGTAGTTGATCCCAATTTTTTTTACAGAACCTAAACTTAAAGAAAATGAACAACCAAAAACAACAACCCAAAATAGAGGAAAAAACCTCTATTTATACACTTTTTACACCCTTATTTTTAAATCTAAGAGTGGGGATTGCATTTTGTAATTTTCAAAACTATACCAACTAAAAAAACCCTATTCCACACCTAGAATTTTCACCCATTTACAAAAAAAATCATTTATCTAACTACCTCTACAAAGAATGATGAATATTTGGAGAAAATCCTTTGATTTCTTGGCTAGAGATGCCTTTAAATGACCTAGAAGGATAATATACATGGTGAAATCCAAACAAACCGTTTGTCTTTATGTTTAACGGCCTAAAAATGCCCTTGACCACTTGCTTGCATAGCTGGAACCTCTTGGACAACTGCCCTTCTCTTTATGCATGTCATAAAACAACTCGATCTTGTAAATATTTCATGGGAATATTTTGGATCCATGGCTATTTGGGTGATCTTCTTCCACTGGCCCACCTTGGCCTTAAAAACCTATAATTTCTCTCCCATAGAGGATCTTGGACAAACACAACAATGAATAATGCAAAAGACTTAGGTCATTTTACCCTTTTTTTGGCTTCAATTTATTTTTCAAAAATTTATAATTTCACATTTGCTTTTTGAAAATTATCCCCTTTTAGGGTTCCCTTCATATTTATTTTTTAATGCATAAATGCATTATTTTCACCTTTTGACCTTTTGTTGAAATCTTGGCCCCTTTTGCAAATTTGTAATTTTCAAATTGCACAATTACAATTTGCATGTGTAATTCCCCTCAGAAGGTCCCTTTGAAAATTGTAGACTTACAAATTACAACATTCCAATTCATAGTTGTAGTTCCTCTCAGGGAATCTGAAACTCCAAATGCAATTTGTAATTTTTAAAAAGTGAAAATTCCATTTGGGGTTCCCATTTTTTTCAAAAGTTCCTTTTAGGGAATTTGGAACTTCAAATCCATTTTTCACTTTTGTAAAAGTGCAAATTTCACTTGGGGTTCCCATTTCCATAAAAATTAGCCTTTAGGGAAATGAGAACTCTAATTTCAATTTACAATTTTACAAAATTACATAATTGCAAATGACCTTGAATGTTCCCATTTGAACTGGGACCCCATGTTGACTGGTTTTGAATGGCAGAAATGGGAGATGTAGGTGAAATTTATAATTTGCACAAGTGCAAAATTGTATTTCTCCTCAACACCCCCCTGAAGCCCCTCTTGAGTTGACTTTTTCCACACTTGATTTGACTAGCAAGATTGGGAGAGTTGATCATAATTTACAAGCTGCATTTTGAGACCTTACTTTTTGCAATTTGCTTTTTCCCACATAGTTTTCCCAAGGATTTTGGGGGTCTCTTTCACAACTTTTTGATACTTGATTTTTTTTTTTAAATTTTATTTTAACTCCACTCCTACAACCTGAGAAGCATCCTATAGAGGATTTTTCTAGAAACTCGACTCATTCTATGTAGCCATTACTTGCCTTAATAACCAATCATTCTCCTTTATGCACAATGGGATAACACATCATCTATAACATATATTAGTACAACATAAATTTTTAATGACATCCAAAACATCAATCTTGCTGGCTTTAGGAGATGAGCTATTAATCCTAACATATTATTGATATAGAGACCCTTATTTATCTTTGATCCTATAAAACTAATTAATAACTTAACTATATGATTCCCCTTTATTTTTGAATCATCTAAGAGCTTTCTAAGATGTTGAACCCTATTAAAAATTCTTGTATGAGAGGAATATACAAGATTATGAGGCATTGCACTATATACAGAGGCTTGATTCCAATTTGTTCCTACATGTGATACTATATTGTTATATGATGGTCCAAGAGGAATACTAGTAATAACCATGAATATTATATATTTGTGACAACTCCCCTAATTTTTTCAATGGTGCAGATTGTATAATACTTATGACTTCTTATTTATGAATTCCCCTTAGACTTTGTATCGATTTATATTTCTATAAAAACTCATCCCCTTTTGATCTTTTTCACTTAGTTGACCAACATTCAACAATTGAAAAGATGACTTGTCATATGGACGTTGTGAAAAAGGGTGAGGTGGAAATTATATTAAATGGTCATTATCTATCTCCATCAAATGTTGATTCTCTTTACTTCACCCAAATTCTTGACTTTCCTTTTTAACAATCTATCCTCACTTAAAATTTACCTGTTCGCATTTCACCTTAGACACCCATGTATTCCTTGAATCTTTACAAGGTGAAAGCTTACAACCCTGCCTAGACATTTCTATGATCTTGACTTATTGATCGATTGGCTATAATACTCAATGCTCCCATTACCAAAGGAAAACCTCCTCTCTATATTTAATTCACATCATGTCATAGACATTCCAAAACTAAGCTTGTTTGAATTAATTTTATTTTGATGGCTTCTCTAACATTGGGGTAGGATCCAAACATAGTTTTGGTGGTACTGCCTTCAATATTCATGACTCATTTTATGTAAGGTCACCATATGCAGAATAATTTGACATAGAAGAAATATATTTCATAATGTTCTCCTTGGTATGTTTTAGAAGCACTCTGTGAACCACTGTAAGCCCTTCTCTGGAAGACACATAATCACTTAAATTTTACAAGCCTTTACAATAATTTTGTACCTCACATGCAATACTACTATTAACACACTCTTTTGGTAAATATCAGCTCATTCTCCCTTATGCGAGTTTGATTTAAAGAGGTTGGTCTATGTTGTTTTATGATAAAATGGTTTCCATTGAAAAAGTTTACAGATGGTACATTTCCTTCATGCTATCCAACTGGGTAGTCATACCTCACTATCGTTTCACTTTAAAAAATTTCCAACTCATTCATCTCTATGCCTATGTTTTGGGATGTGGGGATGGATATGAACATTACACTTTACACTTTGTATTGGTGTAAATTATGTGTAAGACTCCCCTTTCCACCATACTTTTTGTCTTCTCTCCTTCTACCTATGGGATCCAGAAGTGGAGCAACACTTTACACTTTAATAATTGTACTTTGGTAAGTACTTTTACACCATATTTCTCTCATTTAATTTATATATCCCATTTACAATTGTTTTCTTACCTTTATACCTCTGGTAGAACTCTCATCCCCTTTTGTAATTTTTCAAAGTTACTTTTGACTAGCTAGATCCCCGACTGAACTCCATGGTACCATTGGAAATTTATCTCAGTCAACCTAAAGTCAACCTATGAGACCTCTAAAAATATTTCCTTTGGGACCCACACACCTTCCAATGCTTTAGTTTTGAATGTAATTACTTCCTTATGTCTCCACATGGATTGTGCATAACTACTACATTAGATCTCTTTTGGGGCCATGTAGGAACCTCCACATTAACCCCCTTTGTCTAGCCTACACATTTGATTTTGGACACCAAAATTTTCATGGAAAATATATCATTAAGATCTTCTTTCACCACTATAATGGATGAGGAAGATCTCCCAATGATCAAAAGATAATAAACATATAGACCTAGAATTAAAAGCAAATCATCTTAGAGATAGATGTTTGGATCTAAATGACATAGAGTGAACCCTATATAAATAAGGAAGGAATCCATTTTTGAATACCAAGCCTAAAGGACATGTTTAATCCATAAATAGAATTCTGAAGGCTACACATAAAGGAATAATTCTAAAAAAATATCAGTGGCTAATCTACATAAATCTCCTCCTTAAGATCACCATGAATAAAGGCACTCTTCATGTCCATATGATGAATATCCCATTGATTGGATATAGAAATAATAAGTGTGAGTATGAAAATTTTCATTTTGGTGATTAGTTCCAAGGTTTTAGTGTATTCTATGCTAGACATCTATGAGAAAACTTTTATAACTAACCACGCCTTGAAATTTTCAATGGGCCCATTTGTTGCATACTTGGTCTAATATATCCATCTGAATCAAACCATTTTTCTTTGCTTTGGAAGAAGTGTCAAATCCTAAGTATGATTATTATTTAAGGATTTATACTCCTCATGCATGGTATACTCAAGAATACCTTATGCCTCATGAAAGTTCTATTTATTTAAGACGGAGGTGTATAAATCATGTGGAACACTCTAAACATGTCTAACTATCATATAAATGATATATGACTCATGTGTCTGCACTCTATAGTGTTTTCCTAGCCTAATATGAACATAAATGGATGGTCTAGGTAGAGAAACATCATCCTCTGAAGTTTGGATAGATGTGAATGGAGATGAGTCCCCATCACTACTCTCTATATTATAACTAGAAGAAGTATCCTCAACCTCTTGAATGTGCTCAAGCTGATCTAAATCATCTAAATCTAATCCAAATAAGTCTAATTAAGTGGGAGATGTGTCAAGTGCTGAGTATGTGGGGCTCTCTTAAAAATGAACACTTATTTTTATGAATATATCATGTGTGGTTGTATGAATAAAGAATTATTGCTTGACACCATCTATATAAACCAAGAATATGCAAGGCTTACTCTAAGATTTCATAGCCATGCATTGCTTATTATTTATATGATCCAAAGCTAGGGATCTAAAGACTTTGAAATGCTCAACTACATATTTCCTATTGTACTAAGTTTTAAAAGGAGTTACACCTTTTAAATCTTTGTGGGGAACCCTACTCTAAATGTATCAAGAAAAATTGATTGATTCAACCTAGTATTATGATGCAAGTGACTTAGAGTCAATCATACAATTTTCCATTTCTTTCAAGGATATGTTCTTACATTTTGTAACTCTATTTTGTTGAGGATTATATGGAACTGTAGACTATCAATTAATCCCTTCTACTATGCAAAACTAATCAAATCTATTATTGGCATACTCACCCTAATTATCAGTTCTAAGAACCTTGATAATTTTATTAGATTTTTTCTTTGCAATAATTTTGAAGTCTCGAAACTTGTCAAAAACTTTAGATTTTTATCTAAGGAAGTGCATCTATGTGTACCTTGATAAATAATCAACAAAGGTGAGAACACGCATAGCCCTTATGAAATATAGACTAGGAAAAGGCCCATATACATCAATGTTTAATAAATCTAATGATTGTGAAGCCCTCTAATCATTTCCTTTGTTGAATTTAACTTTGAGATGCTTACCAAGGGTGCAACCTTCACAAATACCCTTAGATAAATAGACTTGAGGTAAGCTTGTGACCATGTCATTTTTTTTAGTTGTTATAGGTAATGTATTTGAGGTGACCAAACACTCATTCCATAATTTTCTAACTCCATTTAAATGAGTCAAAAATGTATTTGAAGAAGAATCAAGTGAAAAATGTGAGAAACTATATAACCTGGCTAGGTGATCTACCTTCCCATTGCTACTATGAAATCATTATACAACTCTTTGATGATAAATAAATCTAGTAATTACTGTACCCTTAGGCCCTTACTAATATGAGTGATTTGGTACACTAATAGAGATTAGTTGAAAGAGATAGAACACTTAGAACATTATTTAATGTTCCTCCTTCCATTTCAACATACCTTCCCCTTAAAACTGATATAAAATTTTCATCACCTAAAGTGATTGAATACATGTGATAAGGCTAACAAATAAAATGTAACATGTGAATAACCCATATGGTGGGAAACACCTGAGTCAATAACCCATGAAGATGTTAGAATTATAACTACTACAAGAGCCTTGCCATTCTTTGTCTTCTCCCTTACCTTTTTCCTTAAAATAATCATGAGTTGATGAATTTTGATTGATAGACTTAGGAACACCTATGTCATTCTTTTATATAAGATGAGTTAAGTGATAAATTTATTTCTTCATGCACTTGTGCTCATCATATCCATTTTTAATGAAATAGGCACACTTAACCTCCTCTTTATTAAGTTTATCATTGGAAAAGGAATTTTCAATGGTTATTTTGGCATAGGTTGATTCTTTTTTATTTTATTGATCCTTTTTATTTTTATTATTCTCTTTTTTTGAAGACTTTTTTTCCAATTCCCAATAATTAGGGATTGAGATTTTGAGGACTTCAATGTTAGCATTTGTATTAACTTGTCTTACTCCAGAGTCAAGTTGGCAATAAATGCATTTAAAAATGGAATTTTCCATGTAGTTCTTAGAGCAATCATATTTATTATATATTTCACATTATTTCAAATACAATCTCTAAGACTTGAACTTAGTGAATAAATACCAAAAGGTGTTAATGTTTCTAGGACTAAGGATGATAAGTTTATTTTCCATTTTGTGACCTCTCATTACATCTTAATTCCTGAAGAGATTTTACAAAATGGTCTACACTTCATTGGGTGTTTTGATAGGTTATATATGAAAGAGGACATTAAGAGACATAGTAAGACAGAACAATCCATAGGCTTCATCACTATTATTGTACCACTTAATTTTTTTTTATATCTATAGTTTTTTCAGTTTCTAACCCCATTATAATGTGATGTAAACCTTTTCTCCTTAGAATAGTTTTCATTTCTATTTTCCATTCATAATATTTAAATTTTGGTAGAGGATTAATTGAAATTGTATCCATTGTGTAGAAATGAAGTTTGAAGTGGTTTTTAGTTATATTTTTTACAAAAACAAAGTTCCAAAATAATGAAAAAGTGACACAAACACAATACACCCCATGAACTATAAATGGTGAAACCCCCCAAATGTTGTAATTCTAATGCATAATTGAAAATATGTTAGGCACAACTGAGAATGCATCTTGATCAATCAATTCATGAGTCAAAAAAGATGTGATTTACAATGCAAAAAGAGGACATCGGGCTCAACTGATAATGAGTCAAATAAGAGTACACAAAGTGTGGGAAAGAAAGGAGAGAGAGGTTTTTTTATGAGGGGGTTTTCCACTTGTCAAACCAAACCTCACCGTTCGGTCTTCAACAAGCTAAAATATGAAGAGTTTTTACAATTAAAAAAATCCCTTTAAATATTTCCCACTATATATATATATATCCTTTGATAAAATCCACCACAATGTTTTATAAAAGAAATATTTGAGTGGGGGGCTTGACCCCTTAACCAACTCTAAACCAAAATTATTTTAAAAATACATTATAGCCAAGGTGGTTGATGGCAATATTTAGCTTATATTTAAGTAAATTTATAAAAGTTTTTAAATAAGAAACAAAAGGTTCTTAAAAAAATATGATTGCCTTACCTATTAAGCAGATAACTAAATAGAAGGGTGATTGTTAGAAAACCACAAGATTTATGTAGTGAGGAGACAACGAAGGGTGGTTTTGACTACAATAAATAATGTAAAGATTGAGTTAATATTTAGCAGTAGTCCATGTGCTAATATAGAGTGTAGACTAATCATTGGTGATGGAGAGAAGGAGAAACCATGGATTGCATGCATGAAATAATAGTTGAGGAGGGAAGAAGGATGTTTGGATGACATGCACCTATTGGATATGATTGGAGAAAAACTTGATGAAGCTTTAATGGTATCATCATTGGAGGAGGATTCTTAACCCAAAATGACACCAACATACTACTCCAAGACATATTCACCTTATGATGGATGTGAGAAAATACTTGGCTATATACACCATGTGATGGAATGGTAGAGTCAACCACAAATGGTAGCATATAACTACAGCTCAGAAGCAAGTATAATGGTGAGTGCTAGCTTGTGGAGTCATTCACAATGATGTTCTTCTAGTATAGAAAATGTGTTTCAATCAAATGTAATGAGCCTACATAAAAAAGAGATAATTGAGATAAATAAACAAAACCCATATGACTACATGCAAAAAAACACCCTACAATTTTTTTTGATCACTCGAGGTTTTTGAGATTTGAAGATAAACCTTTAGATTTTTGTAAATAAACTCAAATTTTATAATTAGTTAGTATCAAATTAAAATTAGAAAATCATATACTCGATTGACACTCTGATACTACATCAAAGTGGATGCCAAGATCTCTGGATCAAGTGAGTGCATAGGTTTGTGATAGGCACAATATAAGCTAGTATTCAAAGTAATAACTATAGGCAAAATGAAATCACATACATGAGAATATTTGCACAAGAAAAAATAAGATCCAAATCCCAATCTTCCATTACCAAAGCCTACAAATGTGAGATGTAAATATAGGGGAGTGCATGTGTAACTCCTCCTTAGAAAGTTCCACAAAAATTAGTCAAAGAGGCAAGAATAAAAGAGTAACTCCCATACTTGGAATAGTCGGTCAAGGGAGTTACTTCCTATTCCTCTAGTCAAACTTTAACTCTAAGTATACCAAAGTAAATTTATCCATGAAATTAGGAAAACTTCAAGTGAGGGAAAAAAGACTATAATAAATAAATATGGTAAAATAATAAACCCTTACTTTAAAAAATGAAAAAAATGAACAAAATTCTAACTCAAAGCCTAGTTAAATGTTAGAATTCAACTATTTTCATAAGAACACTCATGATGAAGATCATTGGTAGTATAAGTAATAATAAGACTAAAATATTAAAAAGTATTACATTAGGACTACTTTTACTTGGGATTTTCATACTTCTCCTCCTATTGAATGGATTGTTGATTTTAGTGATACTCAATGTAGACACCTAAATCTGACCACCAATAACCTCTAATCAAGCTTTTGGCCAATTTGCCCCAAAATGCATAATTTTGCCTAAAAACACTAAAACACATTAAAATATTTGAAATTGACATATTAGAGTGTCAATTATGGCTAGGGTATCACTACATGGGACAATGCAATTTATGGGCTAACTAACTTTGATCAGATTATTTTGAGTCAAAATGCCAATTTGCACCTAGGTGCTCTAGATTGCTCTTTCCTATCAAATATCTTGCGCAAGACATGTGCCTTTGTTATTTGTTTTTGGTAACATCCTAAATGGGATAATGGCTCAAATGCATCTAACATCACCTTACAATTCCAATCTAATCAAATTTTAGACCAATAACAAGACATTCTGATCAATTTAAGTAATTTGTGTACAAAGTGCTTAAACATGCTTAAGAGATAATTAAACCAAATCAAGGCATAATTAATAATTCCATGGAAAATTTTTGAATAATTTGTTTTGTAAATAAATATTGAATAGATGCATCATCAAGTGACCTCATTTCTTGGGAAGACATCCCTGGGCCATAAATACCACAAATATCAGGATATATGCCCTCCATGCCTCATCAATGCCTTCCATGATGCCCTCCATGCCTCTTAATTGATCATCTATCTCAAATATTGATGATCCTATTTATCAATTTTAATTGAAAAATTGGATTAATCCTTAGCCACACATCTCAATCTTGAGATGGATGATTTAGGTTGATTCTAGAAATTCTCAAAAATCTATAAATAGAGAGGCCAAGAACATCATTTCTAAGCTATTTTGGTGCAAAGTTATAATGCACAAATGTCTTCAAGAATCCATTGCAATTAGTGTTACCATGTAAAATTGATTCCAAGCCAAGCCACAAGCCAAAGGTGCTAAGGATAGATGGAGGATCCAATATTCGATTGCTAAGAACTTTATGAGCACAAGTCGAGCAAGCCACTACTATAAAGGCATTTGGAGCATCCAAAGAAGGTGAAAGAATTATTGTGTTTTATTCCTTAATTTATAGTTGTGTTTGTCATTTATTTTTGTTAACTAAGCTCACCCTAGTAATTAGGCATAAATATGTTAGCTTAACATGTTTTTGATTTGGTTTCATACACTATCACCATACTAATCTCCTCTTCTTAGTCAAATTCCTAGATCACATAATGGCACACCCAATGGGACTAGATGTATCCCACACATGAAGAAAATCATTTTGCAACTTTAAAATATTCATTTGGACCATTAAAACTATTGCAAATTTATTTTCTAACTCTATTTTTCCATTTTTATTTGCCACAGGTTTACACGGTAACCAATGTTAGCTAGTAAAACTAACATCAATTAGGTAGCTTAACCAACATCAGTTAGTAAAATTGACATCGATTAGAGAGTTATCATCAGTCACATTGGTATAAATAATGTTAGTTAGATAAATGTCATTGGTTATAAAATATAACCATCATCAGTTATGTATAATTGATGTCGATCACTATGTTTTTCTTAAAACATAGACCCGAGAGCTCTTTTTTCAAAGTTCATTATTTCAAACCTAAAAGAGCTTCAAGGATAAAGGACATACTAAAATTTTTGTTGTAGGACCAAGCTCGACATTTTCTAAAAAAAAGTTTTAGATCACATTTTTCATGCTTAAAAATCAATTAAGAACCTTGTCTTGGTGTTTAACAAAAAAAATTAGATGTTTATGGTGAATGTTTTCAAAGTTTGCAACAAAGACCAAGGGGTCAAATGAACACCACCTCATTTTCCATTTGGCCTTAAAAATGAACTCACTTTTTCAAAGCTTTTTATATTTACTTAGTTGTTTGGATTAAAAAGTTTTTTGGCAAAAAGAGGGATGTTGCATGTATGCTCTTCCATTTGTCCCCTTTAGGGAACCCTTGGAATCAAACGCACCATTCCTATTGCAAGTAGATTAGTCCAAAGCTTAGAAAAAAATTCATCTAAGAACTCCCTAAAAATTCATCAAAATTTGGGTGACCTTAAAATGATCCTAAAGTCTTTTTATTTTCATGATTTCTTTATTTTTATACAAACTTGGCTTGTGAGGGGGACTTCATCACCTCCTAGGAGTTATTTAGGAAAGCTTTGACCTAGGGTTTCACCTCATGGAATTGAATCCATTTGGATCCTAATTGGAGTTACACATGGGACGTAGTGGTATTTTGGACATCGCACTACACTGAGCGAACAATGGGATGTAGTGGTTGCAAAAAGGACTAGACCTTTTTACAACAAGCCAAGTGATATAGACCCAAAATCCATGATTTTATTTTGCATTGTTTGGAATGAAAGTCATTGTAAAATTGATTCCCCTAGAACATTTGGAAACTTGTTAGATCTTAGACAAATCCCCACTTACCATTGAAGTATTGTTGGTGCAAGGTATGCCTCAAGGTCCATGTCACAATATTATTATTTGAGATAAGGGGGGTGTAAAAACCCTACTATATAATGAACATTTACTTTTGGATGAACACTTAAAATCCTCTCAAATGATGTATATTGATGAATTCCAATAATACCAAATAACCTTGTCAGTTTAGGATCTAAGAGTGATTAATTAGTTGGTCTTATCCTAGATTAAAGTCTTGTTTGAAGTCAAATCTTGGTGTAAACAAACAGTTCAAACCAAACACATAGTCCTAATTTTACTTTGAACAAAGAGGCATTATGTTACCCACGTGAAAACATCAATTTTCCTTTAAAATTCATCAAAAGCTTGGAAGTCATATCATCCACTTTAGCATAGTTATGCTGCCCAATTGAGTCTAGACCTTTACCAAAGTTGTTTAAAGTCCTTCACTTATAATCTAAATTTAGAATTGCACCTTTATAAGTTCATAGGGTTAAGGGAATTTAGGTTTGATTTCTAATTTGGGTTGAAGGCCGTTTAAGACTCATAATCATTGTCATCACTTGATAGACTTAAGACATTTTGTGCTAAACACTTACACTTTGAGTTTATACACCACAAAATTTTGCATCAAGAAAAGTAGTGTTATGCTATCAAAATTATGGGAAATTGTCTTTGCCTTAGAGAGTTTTTGAAAAAAACTTTTTTGTCACACCTTTTGGGTAGTATAACATCATTACGCTACCCAAAAAAAATTCATAAACCCTCTTACATAGAGTTATAAATTTGTTCCTACATTTTCAGAATAATCTGAGTGTACTTTTGTGATCCTTTATCTAAATTACAGTAATACTGTTCACTTTTATCTAGCTTATTTGTCAAAAGAACAAAGTTTTATACCATTTTTTGTGAGAAAATAAACTATCTCTAAAAGTGCTTTTTGTTTCATACCTTATACCTAGTTGATCAAGTTCATGTCCAAGAATAAAATGCATATTGTTTGTTAGAAGTGTTTCAAATCCATTAGATTAAAACTTTCATCTATTTCAAAGTCTAGCTTTTGACATCGTTTGGCCAAAATTCCTAGTGCATGCCTTGTTTGAGCCTAGCTTTTGATGTTACATTTGGCCAAAAGACCTAGCAACTTTTAAATTCCTAGATTACACTAATTTAAAACACTTCCACCTTATATTTTTTCATTTTAATTTTCAATCCATTTACTTGCTTATCTTTTTATGAACAGTGAAACTTTAGATACTTCACGCTAGCTTGTTTCCTCACAAATCTTTGCATAAACCTTTTGATCCTTTTGATGAAACTAGACCAAGTTAAAACATCATCTATTTTAGATTTTATAGAAATCTTTGACCTTTTATCACAAAATATTGACTATGGATCCCAACATGTACTCCTACACTCGTAGTGAACTCATGTACAATATAGGGATTAGTGATGTAGTTGCACAAGAAGAAATGGTGCAAGACACCTATGCAGATAATATTGCTTATGAGATGGATTATTATCCCTCTTATAATACTCAATCAGGGGCACAAAACCAAGATCTATTGGCTAACTATCTGTTTAACACACCACCTTATTCAGAACAAGACAAGAACAAACTACACAATACCTAGCTATAATACCCATAATGGATGAGCCAATTCTTCAATAGTCATATTCTACTAATACAGCTTCCATGTATGATCCATTTTTGTTTGAGTAACATTTGATAGAGAATAAAGATGAGATTTTGGTTAGAGCCATAGAGGTAGGGGCCAATTTTCTAGTAGACTTCTCTCATGAAAATTTACCAAGTTTAGTAAGAGTGCCCCACAATATCATTTATGATCAACGGGATTCTTATAGCAATCCTATGGCTTTAGTCCAAACAATGTATCAAGACCCTAATATATCTAATCAAGGTAAAAACATCATGAAAGATCACTTTAACCAAATACAAACAACATATCAAACTTACCTGAATCAAACACATAAAAATTAGATGAACATAGTAAGTAAGCCTCTTATTGACCTAGTTCCTTCAACATGAGTGTTGATAGAGTTAACTAGACAAGAGAATTTGACTTCTGACCCATTCTTAAAAACTAATTCAATAGATAACTTAATGCATATGCCTATTATTGAACAAGTGTCTTTAGCCTCTACACAGAATAGTGAGCCAAATGTAGTAGACAATGTGCAAAAAACATCCAATCCTGATCAAAGTGGCACTAACACACAAATAACTAGCCAACAATGTGTGCCTATAGTTAATCCCTTGAGTAGATCATCATAACAGGGAATAGGAGTTTCTACACCCTAACCTCAACTGACTATTTTTTCAAGTTTACAACCTATAGGATTAGGTAATCAAATAATGACCAATGTCACACATCAATGATAGAATGTTATGAACCCTACTCCTCCTCAACAAGTAACAAGTAGTATTCCACAACAATAGGCACAATCTAGTGTATTAACACAACAAAGGATAAGCACATTTCCACCTCAATTATGGGCAACTAATGTTCTACCTTTTTTAGGTAATGATGAACATACCTCTTCAATCACAGACTAATATGCCAATCTAAAACCAAGCAATGACTAGTCAATAACATGCAAATATTAGTTAATGATAGATGCCAAATCTACAACCTATTTTCACTTTCTAATAGGGATTCATGCAACAAGGAGGTCCCCATGTTTCTCAAGTACCTACTAGACAACTGTTGGTTAAAAATATGCCACAAATTTAGAGATAGGGTCTTGGACTACAAGTTCCCACTCAACAGTAAGGTTCGATTAGTCGGCAGCATGTCCCTTTTCAACCATAATAGGCATAGTATAATTATATCCCTCCATCCTAACCATAAAATCCTCCAACTCAAACCTTTATTGCCAACCCAAAATAGAATATCATGCAACCAATTATGTAATTTTAAGTACATCTTAATCCATATATGTGTATTCTTGGTCCATTTCCCAACCAGACCAACGACCCCAATATGTATCTCTATCATACCCTAGTCAAAGTGTCCCACTTATGACCTCCCAACCATCAAACCAAACCAATATTCTCCCTCAAAGCAATGTTCCTTCCAGTTTCGTATCCCAAGAATTGTAACAGATGAAGGATGCAATAGCTATTATTCATGCTAGGAAACAAACTAAAAAGTTCAAATTGAATGACATGTGTTCTTATCCATTCAACATGGAGTATTTGTAGATGTCATTTCCTCCAGGAGATGAAACACCAAAATTTGACAAATATAAAGGGAAAGGTGACCCTAAGGCTCATTTGACCAAATTCTTTATCACATGTGAACCAATGGTATATAGTGACATATACCTTTTGCTATTATTTCTAAGGAGCTTGGCTAGATAAGCCTTGGAGTGGTTTTTTAATTTGGCCAAAATTTTAGTAACAGATTTTGATGATCTTTTTGATAAGTTTGTGCAGAACTTTTCTTATAATCTCAAGCATGAGATTTCATTAGTGGACTTAACATAATAAAATCAAAAAGATGGTGAGAATTTTGCAAGTTATTTACAATGATAGAGATCCATTACAAGCCATTTCACCCATAGTTTACCAGATAAATAATTAGCCATTGTGTTTAAAAAAAATTTTGCATAGTGAGATAGCTTATCATCTAGAACCACAATGTGCCCATAATTCCAAAGATATCATTGATAAAGGTTTATTGATCGAGCAAGCACTCATCAATAAAGGCGTCATCAAGCTTAATTAAACTAATCAAAATCAAGGTACTAATCAGAGAAATGGCCAACATTAACATCCTATTCAAGCACAAGCATCGTAACTGACACATGCCAATAACCAAGAAAGATCGAAGCTATTCAACCACAATAGGAATGTTGTGGGAAATTGAGTAATTGAATCTCATCATATTCAAATAGTTTAAATGTAACTTACACCACCTTTTTAGCTTACTCCTACCCAAAAACTTCTCCAACCAATGCTGCAAGCACAACAACCAAGACCTGCACAACAAATACAACAACCTTTACCATTACAAACCCCTCCTACTGGGAGAGTCATGCTTGCACATCATGTCTTGAGTAACCTAGGAGAACCTATTGATTCTATATTTCACAAGCTTTATACCTCTAATTTGATTAGTTGTCCTATACCAAAGCATTATCCACAAGGCATCCCTTATCCTAATTGGTACCGTGAAAATGAATTTTGTGACTATCATCAGGTCAATAGGCATAATCTATGAAGATGTGTCTAAATCAAGCATTTAATTGAGAATATGTTGGAGAATGAGGAAATAACATTGGATAATGGTGCTTCCACTTCTAATAAAACTCTTGGGATTTATCAAAACCCCTTTCCTCAACACAACAATTAGCAACAACAAAATAATTAGTAATAACAACAATAACAACAAGTGCAATAGCAAAATCAATAGTATCAAAATCAAAGGCCAAATCAGTAGAATCAATAAAATCAGTAGCAAAACTCACAATGATAGAATAATGGATAAAACCAAGGTTAAAAAGATAACAACCAAAAAACCTACCATGTAGCTGCACATGACTACAATAGGGTTGTAGGTTATATTGTAGGGGGTAGCTTTAATAAAATCTCCATTAATCCTAAACCAAGCACTAATCAGCCTAAACCATTGTTAAATAACAACATTCAGCCAAATTACATGGATAATCCTTCTTTGACTTGGGAGTGTATACAGGCAAACTAGTAAACTAGGACTTCCCCTTTTGGACCTTATATCGACAATTCGTCCTTGCCCCATGACCACATGCGAGTGCATCAACAATTGAGACTTGTCTTGTCTGGTCCCATACCATTTTCAACATTTGTTAGCAATAATGATCCAGTATTTAATCCTAATTATGCAATCACAACTCAAAGGTCAAAGATTACTATCCCAGACCCATAACCATCTGCCACTTTACCTATCATCCAACCAACCATTCAGCCTCAGAATAAACCATTCACTCCTGACCAAGATGAGAAGTTTGATATTGTGGAACAATTGTAGAATACACCAGCACAAATTTCTATTTTAGATTTGTTGTGAATGCCAATAATTCACAAGAATGTCTTGAATGATTTTTTGACCCAATCCACTATTTCTAGTGACATATCCTCTGATAAATTTCAAGCTTTGGTTAGACACCTAGCTCCAACCTAAAAAGTCACATTCAACCAAAGTGATCTGTCTTCCCTTGGCTTACTTCATAATAATCCATTATACATAGAAGTTTATATAATATGGCATAAATTGAAACATGTCCTTATAGATAATGGATTAGGCCTCAACATAGTGTCTCTAAAGCTCATCAAGCTTCTTGGGTACACAATGGTAGATCTCCAACCAAAAACAATAACTATCAAAGCCTATGATAATTAGGAAAGAGAAACACAAGGCACCATTAGTTTTCCAGTTATCATTGGGCCTTTAACTTATGATACACTTTGCCATGTGCTTAACCTCAAGTTATCATACAATATACTTCTAAGTAGGCCTTGGTTACATGAGATTCATGGAGTTATATCAATGCTACACCACTTTATCAAGTTTTCCCACCTAGGGATGGAAGTAAATATTTTAGGAGATTTATACCCATATAAACACTACAAGCATCTTGAGGCTAAATTTCAAAACTATAATTATTAGTACAACATGAATCCAAGTTACAAATAGGATAAAGGAAAGGCTATACTTATTGATCCTTCACCAGATAATTAGATAGATCCCAATACCTTGGATTCCCTTTTCCACATGCCACCTCCTGAAGCTTTTAATCATTTCACCATTTTAGATAATGGACCGAGAGAGTATGTGATCCATGATACATTTCATATTTCCAATCTTCCTTAGAATCCAAAAACCTTTGGATGACCTAAATTCACCCCACATATGCATTAGAAACAAAAGAACAAAGATAAGGGACCTGTCACATTTATACTAGCATTGGGCCTAGAACTTGACCCTCTCGAAGGGGATGAATCATGGTTATACAATGATAACCATGTTGATTGTTATAAAAATGCAAAGTATCCTATTCCTAATAAGATCATGAAGCATCAAAATTATGAAGGAAGAGGCCTTGGACTGAATCAACAAGGACCCATCGAGCCAATTTCCATGACTAAGTATGAAAGACCTTATGGACTTAGATTTAAACTACTTGGGGGTAACCCCACATATCATATCCAAACTCCATCACTGGTGACTAGTGATGATGATGCTGATAATGAAGCAAAGTTTGATCATATCCCCACATTTGATGACATAGCTAAAACCAACCTATTTGATAACAATGCCATTTGTACCCTTACCCTGGCCATTAATCACAACCCTTTGCCATTATATTATCTCCAACTGATAGATTAGGACCAACAAGAATCCAATCTGCCGATTTATGAGTTCCAAAATGGTGAGGCATTCTATGACTTTTTAGGCTTAGAGACAATGTTCTATTGGGAGATCACAAATCAAGATTCTCAATCACATTAGATCTTATAGCCTATTTTGGAGTGTGAGTGAACACCCTTAGTCAAAATAAAATAAGTAAAACATTGAGGTCCCAAAGTTAAAACCTCTTTAAGGTGATTTATGACCAGGGAAAAAGTAAAGATATAGGCTAGCCTAGTGGTGAAAACCTATTTCAGGTGCCATTAGATGGGGGTGTTCATTATTCTTTTAATTTAGACCTTGAGACCACCAATGATGAACTTGCCTATGGATCTGAGTTTAGATTTGATCAACAAGTATTTGATCAAATCTTTCAAAAAAAATTGACTATTTTTGTCACATGGCCAGATATCCCATTAGGGGACTCAGATTCATCATGCCTAGGATAAGTTGAAGAGCAAGTCCTAACGAAGGACCCTAACATAATTCAATAGTTCAAGTCATTGCCTACTATCCTAAAAGATTGTTCGAACCTTCTAGTTAAAGATACAACAAAGGCAAATATCAAGATTCCATCAGACTTGAAATGGATAAAATTAGGCATGTCCCTCATCGAGGAGGAACATGATGTATTTACAACTCTATTGAGAGAATTTATAGATATATTTACATGGGCCTATTCTGACATGCCAGGTCTAGACCCCACCTTCGTTCTACACCACCTTGTGGTTAATCTTGATGCCAAACCAATAAAACAAAAGCTATATAAGATGCATCCTTTCATTATTATATTGGTAAATAAAGAGTTGGATAAACTCTTAGAAGCTGGATGTATCCTATTCATTGATTACTTAGAATGGATCTCTAATGTGGTACCTATTAGTAAAAACCTTGAAGGGATCAAAATTTCTACTGATTTTTGAGACATCAACAAAGATTGTCCTAAAGATGATTTTCCCTTGCCTAATATCGACATGATCATTGACTCCATGGTAGGTTATGAAATGCTTTCACTCATGGATGGATTTTTTAGGATACAACTAGATTAGAATAACACAAGAAGACCAACATAAAACAACATTCACCTCTCCATAGGGAACATTTTTTTATTAGGTAATATCATTTGGCCTTAAGAATGCTAGGGTTACATATGAAAGGGCCATGACTATCATATTCCATGATATGTTGCATGATATTGTTGAATACTATGTAGATGATATATTAAGAAAATCCAAAACCAGGGCCAAACATCTAGTAGTACTACATAAGATATTTGAAATATTAAAAGAGTACAAAGTCAGACTCATTCCAAATAAATGTGTGTTTGATGTAACTTCAGGCAAATTACTTATCTTCATCATTTATCATAAAGGTATTGAAGTCAATTTGACTGAATTTCATGCTATAACTGAGATGCTGCCACTAACCAATTTAAAGCAACTTCATAGTTTACAGGGTAAGATCCAGTCAATCTGATGCTTCATCTCTTAGTTAGCAGATAAGTGTTATCCATTTACACACATTTTGAAGAAGGGAGCTACATTTTACTAGGATGATCACTACCAAACAAATTTCAACAACTCAAGACTATCTTATTAATCTACCTATTTTACTACCTCCTATGTTAGGAAATCCATTCTTATTATACCTATGAGCTACTAACCATGCTCTGGGGGCACTCTTGGCTCAACATGATGAAAATGGAAAAGAGAATGTTGTATACTACCTAATTTGTATCTTGGTTACATATGAACATAACTATGCACCTATTGAAAAAGCTTATTTGGCCATGGTTTTCATAGCTTAAAAACTATGCCATTACATGTTGAATAATAAGACCATGTTCATTTCAAAGGTAGATACACTTAAGTATCTACTATCTAAAATAACATTGCAAGGTAGAATGGCTAAATGGATCATGCTTCTTAGTGAGTTTGACATAGAATATGTCAATTAGAAGGTAATCAAGGGACAAGTTCTTATAGATCAACTTGCTGAAGCACCTCTCATAGACACACACCCCTTGAAGAGCAACCTTGGAAGCTATATTTTGATGGTTCATTTACTACACATAGATCAAGGGTAAGCCTATTATTTATTACACCAGAGGGCAATCTAATCCCTAAATCATTTAGAATCAACTTTCCTTGTATAAATAACATGGCCAAGTATGAAGCACTTGTTGTAGGACTTTGATAAGCGGTGCATTGGAATATATCTCATCTCCAAGTTTATGGTGATTCTTAGTTAATCATCAATTAGGTCACAGATCATTTTTAGACCAAATATGACAAGTTGGTTCTATATAAAGCCATGGTTTATGCTCTTAAGCAAAGAATTACCAACATTCAGTTTGAGCACATACCAAGGGCTTATAATCGAATTATATATGCCATGGCTACTATTGGCTCTCTAATTCAACAAATAGATAAAGCTAGAGAGTATTAGTTTCTCATTGAGAATTAATCAGCACCAGCTCATGAACCTTCAACCATTGCAATGATTTATGATATTATTGGTCCTAATTATATCTGGCACTCAGACCTTTACAACTACCTTCATGACCAAGTTCTTTGACCTAACCTATCTCAAAAACAAATCAAAGCCTTCATTTATCATTCCACTCATTATAATATACTTAGATCCACCCTTTACCATCATAGTTCTGATGGAACTCTACTTCATTATTTAACTTCAATAGAGTCTACACTAGCATTAAAAGTTCATGAAGGAGTATGTCGAGCTCATTCTAGTGGGGCAATTTTATCTAAAAAGCTCTTGCGTATTGGTTATTATTGGCCTATAATGGACATAGATGCCACTGCATATGTAAAGAAGTGTGATAAATGTTAATGACATGCTAATCTAATTTATGACTCAACAAAAACTTTGAAACTAATGTTGACACCATGGCCATTTTCTACATGGGGACTTGACCTCATTGGGAAGATCAACTCCACTTCATTTGATGGCCATAAACATATCCTTACCACCATCAAATATTTCACTAAGTGGGTTGAAGCTATACCCCTCACTTACATGACTAAAAAGCAAATTTTCAAATTCATCTTCAACCATCTCATTTGATGCTACTGTATCCCCTCTGACATTATATCTGATAATGAAAGATCATTCAAGAAAAAGGATGTAGACCAACTATTTACTAAATATAATATCACACAACATTTTTCTACAACATATTACCCTCAATATAATAGCCCAGCTAAGGCATCCAACAAAACCCTTATCAATATTCTCAAAAATATTATCAACGATGCTGGTTGTGATTAGCACTTACATATATTCCTTGCCCTTTGGGCATACCATACCAATCATAGTACCCCCATGGGAGCCACTCCATACTCACTTGTTTATGGTACTAAGGCCATCCTTCCCATTGAGGTTGAATATCCTTCACTACACATCTCTTTCAATCATTTCCTAGATGATCATGACTATCGAGTAACTTACCTATAAGAGATAGACCTATTTAATGAAAAACACATAGTCATGCTCAATAATCTTTAAGCATATCAAAACTGAATCAAATGCAACTATAATTGACATGTTAAGTATAGAACATTTGAACTTAGTGATCTTGTTCTTAAATAAAACCAAAATAATACCATGATTAAGAAGAAACATAAAGGAAAATTCAAACCAAATTGGATAGGGCCTTTCATCATTATTGTAGATTATGGATCAAGAGTATATAGGCTTGCCACACCAAATAGAGATAAACTTCCTAAGTTGATGAATATTATTCATCTCAAGTGGTACTATGCTTGAGCACTAAGGTGTATTGTCTATAAATACTATTTCAATTATGCCATTTTATCATTATTATTCTTTATACAAATATAATCCTTATCTATCCTCTTAGCCTTATCCACTTTCTGCTTCTGACCTATCGGCCCAGTGTGTTCTCAAGCCTAGCCTTTTTGACCTTTTTTTTGCCATTCATTATGCATTTTCAACATCAAGGTATTTGATCAATTTCATCAGTTGGTTTAAGTAATTCAGATAGAGATCATATTTTGGGATAGTGTGATAGAAGTTTTAGTAGTTGCATCCTTCATTTTTTATTCCTTTCTTACCATTGGTCTTGCTACTAATTATAACCACCTTTGAAAAAATTAGTACCATTGATCTATGCCATTATGTCCTATTTATAACCACCTATGGTAAAACTAGGGGAAACATTAAGCTTTGACGTACCAACTTTCCATTTCCTATGTCATACTATACCTTTTTACCAATTTTTTTTTTTTTGATTGAATTGACTGCTACACTAGTCAAATTCCTCCACTATAAGGGTAGAACTATAGTGACTTGAGGTCTTACTCTAGGACTATGTAGATAGCACTTGATACTTGTTGAGGTCAACTCAGTCACCCTTTTCCTCATGCTCTCCCCATTTTATGAGCAACTTAAGCCACACTCTCACCATTTTGTAAGCAATCTAAGCCACACTCTCACCATTTTGTAAGCAATCTAAGCCACACTCTCACCATTTTATGAGCTTGAACCATTTAGTGTCTCATCATTGTTGATTGAGTTGAGACACTCCAAAATAATTCAAAAAACATTTGAAAAATCATTCGAAAAAATAAAAACATTGACCACTTCTTTGCCTTAAAGGATTCTAGGAACCCTTACTAAGTTACAAGAAAATCACTTGTCATTTATTTGTCCCATCCTTTTTGGCCTTTTTCTCTCATGCACTTACCATTTTACAAGAACATTCCTCTTCTTATCTCACATCCATTCTATTTTTTTTTTATCAATTATCATATTCTTCCCATTCCTTGAGAGATATACATTTGGCTTGAAGTTTTTTTATTGGATATTACATCCATAGAAATATGTAGGTAGCGTTCCCTTGCCTAGTGCATATGGAGACAACTCAGCCACCCCCTTCCTTTTATTCTATTCCCCCATTTTGTTCATTTGTTTAGTTGTCACCTATTTTCTAGGGGTAATATTTGTATAGTTTTTATTGCATTATTTGTTTGTTTATCTATCTATTTATTTTCTTTCAACACTATTGCCATGATATAGTTTATGTGTGTTCATTGGGTAATTCTTTGTCCACACTTACACTTGAATCCATCCTTATTCATATGTTTACATTGTCATCATGGTTTCTATCATTGGTGCATTATTTTATATTGAGTATAAGATTACAGGAGTCAATCCTCATGCATATTTCAACCAAGTCCTCATGATGTTATACCATGATGCCTACCAACATGTGCTACAACAAACCTAAGCTTAAAAAATTCTATTCAATAATGGCATCATCTCTTTGGCATTGACATCTCGATTCACTCTTAATCATATCCCAAATAAAGTAATTAACCACAAAAGAATTTCAACCTTTATTAGTTTGAATGAGCATCTTCCTACTAGTAGGTTGTTCCAATTCATCATTACTTCCTGTGTTAAGTTACCATCATCATTGAACAGGTTTATCATTATTGATATAATCAGGGTCTAATGATTATAACCACCTTTGGGAAAATCATTACACACCATCCCACCTGTACTTCTCAATGATTATAACCACCTTTGGGTAAATCATTGTGTTGTCACCACTTTACTTTTTCTACCAATATAGGGGCATGTTATTATCTTATTTGTCTATCCTAACTAGGGTAGCTCCATCTTCTCAATAATTATAACCACCTTTGGGCAAATCATTGTGTTATCATACCACATTGCCCCTAATAGGGTACAATGTTTATAACCACCTTTGGGAAAACCATTGTGCACCATCCCACTTAAATTCCCAATGATTTTGACTACTTTTTCAATATCATTATGTTTTCATCCCATCATCTTTCTTTTCTTTGGTCCCCTCATTTCACTTCTTTTTGAGGGACCATTTATCGACTTACTTGTGCCAACCATTCCCTCGAGGGGGCATCATGAAATTAGTTTATCGTCATTACAGTTATAGGCATATATGACCTTTTCATTCTTTGAGAAGATGTTACTATGCTTATAGCTTGTAATGCCTTCCCAAATAGGGGTAAACTATAGACGCCTAAATTTGGTGACTAATAACCTCCAATCAAGCTTTTGACCAATTTCCCCTAAAATGCACAATTTGGCCTAAAAACACTAAAACACATTAAAAGATTTAAAATTGACATATTCAAGTACTAATTCTAGCTAGGGTATCACTAAATAAGGTAATATAATTTATGGGCTAGCTAAATTTGATCAGATCATTTTGAGTTAAAATGCCAATTTTGCACCTAGGTGCTCTAGATTGCTCTTTCCTATCAAATATCTTACATGAGACATGTGCCTTTGTTATTGGTAACATCCTAAATGGGATAATGGTTCTAATGCATCTGACATCACCTTTCAATTCTAATCTAGTCAAATTTTGGACCAATAACAAGACATTCTGATCAATTTAAGTAATTTGTGCACAAAATGCTTAAACATGCTTAAGATATAATTAACCCTAATCAAGGAATAATTAATAATTCCATGAAAACTTGTTGAATAATTTGTTTTGAAAATGAATATTGAATATCTGTATCATCAGGTGACCTAATTTCTTGGGAAGACATCTCTAGGCCATAAATGTCATAAATATCAAGATTCATGCCCTCCATGCCTCTTAATTGTTCCTCTATCCCAAATATTTATGATCCTATTTATCAATTTTAATTACAAAATTAGATTAATCCTTATCCACACATCTCAATCTTGAGATGGATGGTTTAGGTTGATTCTATACATTCTCAAAAATCTATAAATAGAGAGGCCAAAAACATCATTTCTAAGTTATTTTGGTGCAAAGTTATAATGCACAAATATATTCAAGAAGCCATTGCAATTAGTGTTACCATGCCAAATTGATTCCAAGCCAAGCCACAAGCCAAAGGTGACAAGGAGAGATGGAGGTAGCCAAGCTTCTATTGCTAAAAACTTCATGAGCACAAGCTGAGAAAGCCAATACTACAAAGGCATTTAGAGCATCCAAAGAAGGTGAAAGAATTATTGTGTTTTATTCCTTAATTTTTAGTTGTGTTTGTCATTTGTTTTTGTTAACTAATCTCTCCCTAGTGTTTAAGCCTAGAGATGTTATGCTAGTTAGTGTGTTTCTTTCATTTTGTTTTCATTTTAGAACTAACACCATACTAACCATCCTCTATTGAGTCAAATTCTTAGATTACACTCAACACATGCCATACAATGTTTATTTATTTACTTCTTTATAACTAGATCATTTTAACAATCATTTAAGTCTTACAAATCATGCTTCTTTCAATGTTGAAGCCATAGGATCTATTCAAATCCCTAATGATGAGTTACATAATGTTTTGCTTGTTCCTAATTTAAATTTGAATCTGATTCCATTCCTTAATTATGAAAATAGGGCTTTAAATTAAAATCATTCAAAAATACTTATTATGTTAAACCAACCAAGAATTTTTTAAATATTGTTGCTATCACATTTCTAGATAATAATAACTTATTTAAGTTAATTGAATTCTCTTATTCATCTTCTACCATTGGTTTACTTTATTATATTTACGGTCGCTTATGGTAAGAAATATTAGGACATGTTAATTACCAAATTATTTTACTTATGAATAAACTCAATATGATGCATGGTTTGCCTAAAATTTATCCTACTGATTCTATTTCTAGTGGATGTATGACTAATAAAATACATTAAAATCATTTCCTAAAAATAAATCTTAGTGTTCGACTAAAATAAAAACTTTAGTTCATATTAGGTTCTATGTAAACTCCTTCCATTAATAGTTAACATATGATTTAACTTTTGGTGATTATTTCACTAGACAAGTTTGGATTTTTTTCTTAAAAACTAAAGATCAAGATTTAGATACTTTCATTGAAATTCATGCTTTTGTTGAAAAATAAATTGGATATTTTATATGTATCTTGCGAACTAATAATGATACTAAATATGTTAATAATTATTTTTCTTGACTATTATAAGAAACATGGTATTAAACATGAAAAAAATATTTCTTATACAACTGAGCAAAATGATGTTGCCTAATGTAAACTTAAGACTCTCATTGAAATATATAGGTGTATGTTTCATGCTAAAAATATGAACTATAAATTTTGGAATGAATATATGAATTGTTTTTTTATCTCCTTAATATGACTCCCATGAAATTTGTCTTAAACATTACTCTTGAATAAACTTGGAGTAGTCAAAAACCTAATTTTCAAAATATGCATGTTTTTTATTGTGATGCATTTGTTCGTATTCCCAAAGAAAAAAACATAAGAAATTAGATTTAAAATATAAAAATATTATCTTTTCTGGTTATGATGAAAAATATAAGGCTTATAGAAGTTATGATCTTCAAACTAAAAAAATTAAGATTAAAGGAGATGTTAGAATTGTTGAAGATGGTGTGCTTAATTTCACTTCTACTTTGAATTCTCTCAATATTATTTTATAAATCTTTTCCTTTGAGTAAATTAATGATTAAATTGATGTTTTGCATATTGATGTTTATGATCCTAGTCTTCCTACTCGATCTTCTAGTATTGCTCCACCTAAAACTATACCTAAGAGGGCAAATCCAACTATATAAGCTTCTAGTGTTGATGTAGATATTAATAATACTCATAGACCTAGGAAATAATTCTTCAACTATGTTTTTATGTCTACACTTATGAACAACAATGATCCATAAATAATTAAATAATCTCAAGGAGAACCTCAATGGTAAAAATCCATGAATGTTGAATACAACTCTTAATCTCTAATCACCCTTGGGACTTAGTCCCTCTCCCTAAAGGTCAAAATTTAGTGAGTTGTAAATGGTTATTCAAAACTAAGTTCAATTTTTATAATCAAGTAGAAAAATAAAAAGCTAGAAGTTTCTTTAGGTTTTTTTAAATCAAATTGAAGGATTTAATTATAATGATTTTTTTGTTCCCATAGCTAGGATGCCCATAATAAAAGTTATTTTATCTCTAATTGCTCATATAAATTGGTCTCTTTATCAAATGGATGTTAATAGTGCTTTTTTGAATGGTGATTTGTATGAATAAATTTATATGTCTCAATCTCCTAGTTTTATTTAAAAAGGTAGTGAGCATTTTGTTTTCAAATGAAAGAAAGCTATTTATGGTTTGAAGCAATCACCTAGAGAATGATACTCAAAAATATATCATTTTTCTAATATCTCAAGGCTTTACTCACAACTCCAATGATCTTAATGTCTTTTTCAAAAACACTCCTAATGGAATAACTATGTTGATGCTTTGATCATTTCTGGTATTAATATTTCATTGGTTTCTTTCACTAAAAATGATTTAAATAATACCTTTGAAATGAAATATTTAGGTATTTTACATTATTTTTTAGGCATTCAAATTTGGCAAGAAAAAGATAACATTTCCATTTCTCAATCCAAATATGCATATGACTTGTTAGCTAGGTTTAATATGTTGAATTGAAAACTTGTTTCTACCCATTGTGAACTTGATGTGAAATTTATTAATGACTTGGAAACTGAAACTATTTATCCCACTTTATATAAGAAATTAATTGGAAATTTGTATTACCTTACTCATACTTGTCTTGACATTGATTTTTCTCTTGGATTGGTTTCTTGTTTTATGCCAAAACATCAAACTACTCATCTTAAAGCTACTAAAATATTATTTGTTGTATTAAAGGTACTTTGACTATTAGCATTGATTATACCTTGAATAATTAATTTTATTTTTTAATTTATTCATAATCATATTGGGCTGATGATCAAATGATCATAAATCCATAAGTGGTTATTATTTTAAATTGAGATTTGCCATAATTTTAGGGAATAGTAAAAAATAAACCAATGTATCATTGTATTTTACTGAAGCTAAGTATACAGCTTGTAATCATGTTTCCAAGGAAGCCATTTGGATTAGAATACTTATTCCATATTTAGGCCACACTCAAAATTATCCTAAACAAATTTTTGATGATAATCAAAGTGCCATTGACTTAGTAAAGAATTTGTTTTTTCATGCAGGGTCTAAGAACATTGAGATTCATCATAAATTTCAACATAAAATTCTTGAATAAAATCAATTTACTCTCTCTTTATATCCTAATCAACATCAAGTGGTTGATATTTTCACTAAGCCATTATGTAAAGATAAAATTGTAATCTTTTGTAAAAAGTTTGGATTAAAGAAATTTATCATCAAGGAGGAGTGTTAATAATGTTTCCTCCCTTTTTTTTTTTTTTAAACCCCAAATAAAATTTAAGGTGGAGCGTTAGGATTACCCTATACATGGGTTAAATTTTTTTATCCTAAGTTTTAAGTTATGTGTGGGATTGTTATTTATGTAAAAAAATTCAATTCACATAAATCTAGATTTTATGAAGTGTCACACCTCTTTTATCCTTTTTTAGGGAATCTTAGAATTACATGTCACATGTAACTCCATTTCACACACTTTTTCATCACCTTATGGGGATTAGAGACACTATGCACAAACTAACAAGGTGGTGTAATTTCATGATAAAATTCTTTGTAACTCCCTCTTATTTCATGCTTTTAATGTTAGTTTTCAAATATCTTAGCATAATTACTTCAAATACCCTATGGTATTGATGAAATCCCATCCATTATTGGCACTTTGAAAACTTTTAAAATGAATACATCATTTTATGTTGATATGAAAATTGGTCCAGATCATATTACTAGAACATACACCCTTCAATCCTTGAAAGTAATGATACACAAATAAAGAAAAAATGAGTGGAAACTAAAAAATGATAATAAACAAGCTGAAAAATACATTAATGCATAGTAAAAATAAATTAAGAACATACCTATCCATGTAATTCATAATCACCCTAAGCCACAAAAAATTATACATGAAATATGCGTTGTAACCAAACGGCCTTATGGCATTGACAAAATCCCATCAAATATTGTAACTTTGAAAGCTTTTGAAATAGATACATCTTTTCCTATTGTTTTTATCGTAGGTAAAATTGAGTTTTAAAGGGACCTACCAATATAAAATAACCACCTCAGTGGCTAGTAACATATACCAAAATATTAACAAACATAGGAAGAACATATAAGTTCACTAGAGAGACACAACAAAGACACAACATAAAAATAGCTGAAACACAACTTACATTACATAATAAATAAATTTAGCTATGAATTATTTTCAATTATTCATAAGTTTTAGCCCATTCATGTGTCATGATTTGGAAGTTATTCTCCAAAACTCTTACCATTTTTTTCCTTAAAAATGTAATAGCCACTCCTTTAAGCTTTTTCTTAGGCCTAGGGTCCTCACTTGTGTTAGCATTTTTTAAAAACATAGATAATCCTTCAATGTTTTGCATTACATTATTCATCATAAATTTACTAAAGCTAATTAGAAGATTTAGTTTATCTTTGAGTTCTCTATTCTCTTGCTCTAGATTATTAATTATGTCAATCATAATCTCAATTTGAGAAGCCATTTCCACTTCCCTCTCCTGAGTGCAATACAGTCCATCTTTTTTATTGAATTTATTTACCTCCTATTTCAATCTTGAATGGTACTTCATAAACTAATGAAGAAAGGCCTTATTAAATTTTACCTCATCCTCCAAAATCTCTAATTTGTTTTGATTTTTATCAATATCCTTAAAAGATTTCAAATCAAAGTTTGCTTGAATTTGAGAATGAGGATCCCCTATTTGTACTTCGACATGGTCATCATTCCCTTTGCTACCTGAAGTATTTAGATTTATGCCTTCCCTATTTACAGATAAGTGAGAATTAATTTATGTATTTTGTCCTCAACATTAAGCTAGTCCATCTCATTTTGAGTATTCTTTTTAATGCTAGTATCCTTGTCCATCTCCTCAATATCAATTACTGCATCTAAATCTTGTAACATCTATTCATTAAAAGAACCCTCTTTCTTATTTTTTGTCTAACTATTATCTTCATTCTTCTTTGGATTAGGTTTGACACTACTTCTTAGCAACCCTTTAAGAGGTATAGAGGCTGAGACATTAACCTTGACATTTTTATTTTTAGAAATAAAAAATTATGGAGTAGGGTTTTGAGCTTGGAAAAACTTATATATGAGTAAAATTACTAGATCATGTAATGGCTTTATTTTCTTACCCATTTGGACTTCTTTGAATGAAAGTTCCAAAGAGTGCATGATATAAAAAAGAATACTCACAAGAATGTTATTACACTTATAATTTAGAAAATGGAGATGGTAATAATGCACCACTTTATATCTACCATCCAGAGTTACACACCTGATTATTTGCTCTACCACATCATCAAATAGAACAAGAAAGTCCTCTTTTTTGAATCCTCCTTGGAAAATTGTACGCTTTTCATCCCCCATAATAAATTTGTCCTTTTCTTGGTCAATATTCATAATCAATTTTCTTTATTTATTTTCTTTAATTTAAATCCCAATAACCCTTGAAATCAACTTCTCTATGATTTTAACATAGATGTTTTAAATATTGACCACTCAATCTACCCAATTTTTACAAATTATTGGGAAAGATAAGTATCATATCCACATATATGATCAATTGAATTTGTTAACTCCCCTATATGCAAAATTCTCCATACCTCCATCTTCTTTATTATGTGATCCACATTCATTGGTTCCACATAGTTCAAACCTCCTCCCATGGCTGAATACCTATTTGCAACCTTACCAAAACCCACCCTTGGAATACTAGCAAACTTAATGAATTCACTATGAGAAATAGCCTTCACATTATTACAAAATTGGTTGACCATGTAATAATGAACAAAATAATACCATTTTTGGATATTATTATGAGTGTCATAATAACTTAGCATAATGAAAACACACATTTCAAAGATTGTTCTTATGTGTCAATACTTATCTAAGATCTGACTCCTACATAAATGAATTGTTTTTGTCTTTGTTGATAATATCATTTATGTGATTAGGGGGAATCTCCATTTTATTCCAAACTTTGAATTCTTTTATTTCTACCCCTGTATTAGTAAATGAATCATCAAGCATATTACCCTCTCTATATTTGTGCTAGGAGATGAATTTTTCAAACCCTTTGCTTATATGAGTAATTTCATATATTATATGTGATGTATACTAAGCAACCAAATTCTTCTTATTGATACAGTTAATGATATTGAGAGAGTCTCCCTTTGTATAAATGAATTGGTAACCCAACTCAAGAGCCACCTGTACCCCCCACAAGGCCACTAAAGCTTCTAAGAAATGATTAGATTGGAATCCCATAATTCCTTCATAGACTAAAATAAGGTCCCCATGATAGTCTTAAATAGATCCTCCACCTCTTGAAAGCCTAGGGTTTCCTTTAGAATACCCCTCAAAATTGAGTTTCACCCAACCTAGTTGAGGAGCCAAATATCTTACCAATTTTCTCAAGGATATCTTGGGATCCACCAAATGAATGTTTTCAAGGTTAAGCTTCCATTGTTGAACAATGATTTCCTTGAACGATAAGAAAGGATACCTTTTTCCCCATCTTATATTTTTGAAATTTTTAGATAAGAGGGAAAATATTTTATTAGATACTCTAATGAATGATCTTTTCTTGTCCTTGAAGATTGTATTGTTGTGTTCCTTCTAAATTCACCATAGAAAATGAGGGAAAGCCAATTTCTAAATCTCCTTGAGTTCTTGCTTAATAAATGGACAAAACTAAGCCTACCAAGCCTCTATTAGAGATGAAGGAAGGACCCAAGAAATTTTGAATTTTGAAGCAAAGAACCCCAAATGTGGAAAGAGAATATATAGTCAAGGAAGATATGATTAACAGATTCCCAAGCATTCTCACATTAAACACAAATATTTACCATATGAAGACATCTTTTACTTAGATTATCCAATGTAAGATTATTATTTTGGAAACTCAACCATCTAAAAATGTTGATTTTTGAAATTGTATTTTTATTCCAAGTCTTACCCAAAAGATTTCTCCTATTTACCAAATTTTGAAGCTTCATATATCTAGAATTAAAATGATATATTCCATATGATGAATCAATCCAAATTAATTCATCCTCCTTATGTAGATTTGTAATATAGTTATCCTTGAGAATAAAATTAAGATAAAAAACAATAGTTACTGAAGCAACATCAACATTATCAAGGGTTAAATCTTTACACCTTTTTTTACCATTGCAAACCTATATATAATCCACCATCATTTCCCCAAATGCAGAAGAGATTGGAGGAAAAACATGATTCCAAGGAACAAGAGGCTCCACTAAATGGTTTGGAAGCCAATGATCCTTCTAGAATTTAATGTTATGACCATTACCTAGCTTTCACTTATAGCCTTTGAGTAAAGTATCCATATTCTTGGAAAAGAAATTCTAGATTGTGAAACATTTGATAAAAATAAGCTCATAAAAAAAGGATAAAAGGTAATTGTAACCAAGATATTTGGCACAAAAAATGTTTGCCCAAGGAGAAGGTTCTTTGAAAAGTTTCCAACAAATCTTAGAAACCAATGCCTTATTCATAGAGGAAATATTTATAATACCTGCCCTCTAAAGGCTTTCAAAAGGCATATTTTGTCCAAAGCCACCAAAGGGAATTTGTGAATATCTTCTACACCCATCCATATGAACCTTTTTTGAATTTTGTCAATTTTTTCCTATATCCCTTTGGGCATTTTAAATAGAGACATAATGTAGACATGGATACTTTGTAAAACACTTTTGATGAGCAACAATTTACTTGCTTGAGAAAGAATAGCCCCTTGCCATTCCAAAATATTCCTTTGAAACATTTCAATTAGAGGGTACCAAAATTTAGATTTCATTTTCCCCTTAAAAAGAGGCATACCTAAATACACTAAGGGAAGTTCCTTGATCTGAAAATTTAGAATATGAACAATCTTTCTTTGATGGGGAACTAATGTATTGATAAAAATAAGTCACTTTTGGTGTAGTTTATCAATTATTTTGAGAGAACTGCATAATTATCTAGAATTAAATTAATTCCTTTTATCTCCCTTATCAAAGCCAAAGCCAAAGCCAAAATGATCATGTTATCAAAAAATTATTGGTGAAGATACGAGCCCTTCAAGCCAGTTTAAAACCCTTCAAACTACCATGTTAAACCACATTCAGAAGGTTCTTACTTAAAGAGTCTACCATTATAATGAATAAAAATGTAAACAAAGGATCCCCCTGTCTAATTCCATGCTCACTCTCAAAAAATCCTACTAGGAATCCATTAATAATAATAATAATAAATATTGTTGTTAAAATGCAATTGTAATCAACCTTCTAATATGCTTATGAAAACCAAATTTATTTAGAATAAAATCCAAGAAACTCCAGTTCACTCTATCATATGCTTTAGCCATATCAATTTTAAAAATCATACCTACTTATTTACTTTCTACCATGGAATATACCATTTGATGAATAATAATTATACCATTCTAGATTTTTCTTCCTAAAACATATCCTCCTTGATGAGAATAAATAATTTTATTTAAAAGTGGATTAATCCTTAACACTAAAATTTTTGTAAAGATTTTATAAAAAAATTACACATTATGATTAGCCTAAACTCGTTGATTTGTGAGGCCCCTATCCTCTTGGGAACAAGAGCGATAAATGTATTATTAAGTTCTCTGAGTATTTTTTTGGAGTAAAAAAAATCATCTACTACTGCCCATAAACCCTACTTAATAATATCCTAGAATTGTTGATAAAAACACATATAAAATCCATATGGTCTTGGCACTTTGTCTTTGTTCATTGAGAACATTGTTGTCTCTATTTATTCTTCTATTCCATATCTTAATAAACTAACATTATCCTCATCAATAATAAGAGTTGGGACATGCTGAATAAAATTTGTGGTCAATTCTTTGGCATGGACTGAGTTGGGAGAAAAATATCTTTGAATAAACTCACTACTTTCTCTTTAATTAAAATCAGATCAGTATGAAGAGAGCCATCCTCATCAAAAAAAATATTAATTATGTTGTGAATTATATTCTTGGGCATGGTTAAATGAAAAAAAATTGTATTATAATCTCCCTCATTTAACCAAGTAGCCCTTGATTTTTGTCTCCAAAAAGAATCCTCTTGATTCAAAATGAAATGATAATCTAACTCTATTTTATGTTCCTGTTGAAGTAAATGTTCATTAAGGCCTTGGGTAATAATACAATCTTCAAGATAAGTCATCTTAGATTTAATATGATCTTTTTGGTAGAAGATATTACCAAAAACCTTGTGATTCCAAACATGGATTTTAATTTTGAAATTTTTTAATTTTTGAGAAAACCTAAACATATCCATACCCTAGGATTGCACATTCCATCATTCATTTATTCTTTCCAACAATTTTAGGTGATCAAAATACATATGCTCAAATCTGAAAGCAGTCTTATGAGTTTTGAAACTGGTAAGAATATTAAGCATCAACAGATTATGATCTGATCCAATCCTGTGGAGAAAAGATAAATGGAAGTCCTGAATGTTAAACTAATTGGGATAAATAAGAGTCTGATCCAATCTTGTATGAATAATATTCTTACCAATCCTTTTATTTGACCAAGTGAAAGGAGAACCTCTTAGTTCAATATCAAACAACCTATTTATGAAAATAAACTTAGTCAAATCCTTGATACTATCAGATAAGTATTGGATACCTCTTTTCTTTTATCCAACATAAAATGGGGTGTTGAAATCACCCACAAGAATCCATTTAAAATATTTACAAGTATTTATAAAAGACACTAATTCCAACCACAATCTTCTCCTACCAATAATAGTGTTAGGTGCATAAATATTTGAAAAAATCTAGGAGATATCTTGTGAAAGATCAGTAAATAAAACCACTAGATAGTTTCTATTTTCAATAAATATTTCACCTTTAACTCTTTTATCATCCCATAAGGTAGCAATACCTCCTAATTCTCCCTCTGATTCTACACTAACAAACAAAGCTTCCTTCTAAAATTGATGTTTTGTTATCTATAAAACATTACTAGCCATTTTTATTTCTTGAATAGAAAGTATAGTCAGTTGATTAGTAATCCTCATATCTCTAAAAAATCTATGTTTTCTAGAATAGTTTAGACCCCTAATATTTTAGGACATAACCTTCATTGTTCCTATTTATTTCCATTGCCTAACGGATTCTCTACTCGGTTTGAGATTTAGAATAGATTGATAACCATTGGCTATATCATTCTCAGTTTTACTCTTTCTTGTTTCAAATGATGAATATCTTCCTTTTTATTATGTAGACTTGTATATGCCTAATTATTATACCCATTTGAAATAATAACCTTATCCTCTCTAGCATAATCTGATTCAAAACTTGGTGATGTACAAACTGAAGATATCCTATTATAAAACTCCTTTTTATCCATTTATTCCTACAACCTCAAGTTATCCTGAGCTAAGTCAAAAAGAGATTCTTTTACTGGTGAAAAAATTGTTAGGGAAACATCTCCAACTTCACCTTCCTCTAAATCTTCCAAACATTGGAAAATATTACAAACCATCAGAGAAGCAAAATGAGTAGAAGCATCTTCAGTATTTTGAAACTTTGTAATCTCCTTATCCATCCCATTAACTCTACATTGATTTTGTTCTAGAATTTTATTTGATAAAGGTATATTTTATCTTCCTTAAAACACTTCTTTAAAATAATCTTGTACTACCTTATTATCCTCTAAAGAATTGACAATATATTTTGTAAAGTTTTTTACTAAAGTTGGCATAATAACTGATGTAGAAGCATCTTGGATCCTCATAGAAATTGGAATGTTTTTTTTGGAGGAAAGTGTGCTTGAGAGATAAGATGACTCATCAATTTAATCTCTTTTGAAATTATATTTTATTTATTCATCCATTTATTTTGATCCTTTTTAAAAACAAAAGCATAACCCTTTTTTATAAAGGAGGGGCAATTTCTTATCATATGTCCCAGTTCCTACATCCTTCATATTTTAGTAATGAGTATTTGCAATCAATTTTTTGAATACTTTCTCCACTTGAGTAATTAATATTAAAAAAGGGTGTAATTCTTGATCCATTCTTGCATTCGCACATAAATGGGCATGTACCATGCAAGTTCTTGATTTTGTAGCAGAATCAAAGGCAATAAGATTGCCAAATGTTTTCACTATATTGATGAACAAATCTTCTTCCTAATATTCAAGAGGTAGCCTAGGAAGCCTCACCCAAATGTTCATCTTATGGAATATCTTATTGTTCAAGATCAAAGCCTACTTTCTAGTTTTTTTAGAAGTCCAAATCTGCCCATAAACCAAGGGCCACCTACTAACATATGTGCACTATGTTCATCATTGGTACATTTTATCAGGAAAAAATCATTATTAAGAGCATATATATCTGAAGATCCTCTTATCTTCCAATGGATCTTATCACAGGCCCTAAAACATTCAATATTAGGTCATGGCACCAAACATTTACCCACCAAACAGGAAGACCACCATAAGGATGCCTTGTTTTTCAATTCATCCAACACTATAATGTGAAAACTTCTTGCATATTTTGAAATGGGAGTATATATACCTAGAAAAAATTTCTTGTATTCTCCAATCTTTCCTTTGAGCTTATCAACCCAATAACTTTTATTGGGTCTTACCAAATGGTTAGAGAAGGATGATGGTTCTAGTTTATTCCCCACCTGAGAATCCTTGATAAATAATTGAGCATGACTGATCTTACCATTTGGAGAGACACACTTATTTACCAAGGGTTTATGTTGAGAAAGCACACTTTTCAATCTTTCCAAAATATGCACCTCTGACCCACTTGAGTCCCCCTCACTGTCTCTTACCCCATCAAAACTTGAATGCTTTAATTTTCATACTTTTCCTCGATCAACTTTTCCTAGAGATAATTTTTTTCCTAAGGAACACTTTATTTTAAATGATTAAAATCATATTCCTACATATAATATACTTTAATCTACAAACAAAAATTGAACATCATTACATTTTTTGAAAGTAGTGATATATAGAAAAATAAAAGAATAAAAAATGAAAAAGTTGAAAAATACATTGATGCATATTTTAAATTAATTAAGGACATGTTCATCCATGCTTTTTACTTTGTGAATGCTTTCAATTTTTAAAAACATCCTTGGCATCAATACTATCATTATTGAGACATTTTCTTCCATTTCTATTGTCACAAGATTAAAAATGATTGCGTAGGGACAATAAATATGCAAAATTGAAAATATGGAAGTTCTAATGTTCACCACCCATTTAACATTATATGAAAAAATAAAATGTAGCTTGTGCATAAGTTAACCTTTTTAGAAGAAAGACTAGTCATGTTATGAATTAACTTTGCATAAATATGATAATTTGGCTATAAAGAATGCAATTTTTCCTTTTCAAAATATTTTTAAATGTTATTATATATTTCAATCAATTTCAATAATCACTACCTAGACAACTAGATGCAACCAAAACCATTGTAATTAAGCTAAAGTGTAAAATGGAATATAAAAGTACAATATTAAGGGGACATGTTAGGCCTGTATGTGTCATGGATGCATTTTACAACCTTGTTAAAACCTCACTATATATGCAAGAAATAATTTATATTGACCATTATTGGAAAGTTATTTTACAAAAAACAAACAAACAAGAAACCAATGCTATTGAGCCCATGGAAACCAATGAATCTAATACATAAGAAAATGACTCAGAACTAATTATTGAATCTCTTGTGCATGGATTTGGTGAAGCTCATAAAATAAAGGAGTTAGAATATGATATTATTAAGATTTCTCCATCTAAAGTTATCAATCAAATAGTTACATTGAAGGCAAGTTCTTAGAAGAAATGAACTTCCCAAATTTCTATTATGGTTGTATCATCTTGATGATGTCACATTAAAATTTTCATATAAAAATATTTCAAAATGGGATCTCCTCCATCAAGAAAATTATGTTGTGACCCACATCATTAATATTTTCTATTAAAATTATTATACATTAGATTTCAAATTGTGGTTGGATATGTATACAAAAAGGTGGATTGAAAGGAAAAAAAATTATGATAGAGATGTCAAAGATAAAGAAACATAGATAAATTTTTAAAATATTTAATAGGCTATAAATATTATAGATGCATTCAAACATACCCTAACTATTTAGATAATTCACTAAAAATATATTTTTGCAATGATAGGAAAATTAGTATCACCAATATTTTTTTCCACATTAATAAGTGTTGAACACTTGTGGAAGCCATTATGCCATGCCTTACAAAAATTATCTTACAAGAAAAAGAAAAAGCACATTGAATTATTGAAGAAGGAAACATTTATAATATGATTAGAAAGAATCCAAGTATTTACACTAGTTATTTTAATATTGGATCTAATGCATTTAGGAAAATGATGTTGCAAAATGAAAAATTATTTGGAAAACTTTTGGATTGCTTTTTTTTGACAAAATTCTAAAATAAAAGAAATGATCACTTTTATTTCATGGTTTGTGTACATGGTGCACAAATATATGGACATCATTCAAATACTAAAATTAAAAATAATTGTAGACATGTATATATCTTTTGATTCAATATTGTTTGATGCAAATTTAGTCAAAATGAAAACACGTCATCATACAAGTACTTGTAAAAATTATAAAAAAGCCTCATTAATGATTCAACTTCCCATTGCATCCAATGCAAAAAACCACATTATTAGAGCCTTTAGACTATAATTATGAAGCATATAAAGAAAATGCCAATATTTTGTTCTCTCATCTTCCCCATAAAACTATAACAAAGACACAACATTTTAAATGTTCTTGCAAGATGAAAATTTGTCTCAAACATAATACATACTTTTGTTGTAATCTTACATTTCATGACTTGTCATACTATTAAAAAGACATCTATCTGATATTTGGATAAATTATTTTGCAATAAATTTTCTAAATTTTGGTTTGCAAAAATAAATGCACTCTTAGGTTGTGGAACTAAAAGCTTCACCAAGATGCAAACATGGAGGAGGTTGCTGAGTGTCGCAGTGATCAACGTTGGTCAGGCCAATCGACGTCAGTCAGGGGCAGACAGGAAACTGCCGACATCAGTCATAAATTGGCCAACATTGGTCACCTCCAGATAGACAGCAACCAACGTCGGTTGCCTGTGCGGTTCTAGAATTGTCAGTTGCATGAATAGTTAGTTAACGAACCAGTTTTTGCATATAAAGACTAATTTTAGTCTTGAGCTACATTTCTAATTATTTTTTGGCATGGGATCTATTTAAGAGACTCATGGGGCTATATTGTAATCATCCTTCAGCTGTAGAAGGATCTTTGAAGGATCAAAGAAGGGATCCTCAAGAGGGAGAATCATAAGGACTTGGTGAGGCAAGGACAAGGGTTCTTCTGGGGGTGTAAGATCAAGTTGATTTGTAGGTTGTGCAAGATTAGGTGGGATATCTACATGGTATGTAAGATTAGAAGATCTACATGGTAAGTAAGGTCAGTTGATCTACAGGTGTGTGTGCGTGCAAGGTCAAAGGAGATCTATGGGGTAGCAAGGTCAAAGGAGATCAACAACACAATAGGTAGCAAGATCAGGTGAGATCTACTTGGAGTATGTGTTGTACCCAGACTTAGAGTATGTGTGTATACTTAGTGGTACTAGCAGTATTGATACTGACTGGTTGAAACACCAACTCAGTTATTGAGTTGTTTGTGTTTGTAATTAAGAGAGAGAACTCTTGAGGGAAGATTACTAGTACGTCCTAGAGGTGTGGGAAGAGTGTGATCTCTTTATTTTATTTCCTTCTGGAAGAGTATTAATACAATTGGGTATTGTCTCTCATATTCTGTGTTATTTCTGATTTCTAGTTACTTGTTACTTATGGTTAAATTCCGTGTTTAGTTGCTTATACAAAGGTAATAAATTATGCTCTTAATCCTGACAAGTGGTGTCAGAGCTTTATGTCCCAGATCCTAACAGTTGGTATCAGAGCTTTATGTTCTAGATCCTAACATGCACAACTCATTTTTAATACATATGTTATTGTAAAATATTTCATATCCTATATTAAATTGTTTGACTATGCATTAACAAATGCTTTTCATAAAGTATGTGAGAAATCTGCATATAGTAATTAAAAAAGTATATTTTATTGAAAACTTTATAATACTCTGCTTGAACATTAAAAAATGTCTAATAATCAAGCAATTCACATTATGATTTCAATGCCATTATAGTATAGTTCAAGGAAAATAATTTTTATCAACACATCACCATTGAAATATAAAAAATTATCTTAAAGAGACCTAAATTATTAGCACAAGAACCTAATGATTCAAAATACATAGTTTGGCCTTCTTCCATATAAAATTACATTGTAAGATTGACACGTTAGATCAAATTCTCTTCATTGAATATGTAGTGTATTATCTAGGAATATTTAAAAATGATATGAAATGAAAAAACACATACATTATATGACATGTTAGATATAATAAGCACATTTACCCTAAAAACTACTATAAGGTAAAAATGATATTATTCATACCAAAATATATATTGAAAAAACATTTAAATGAAAATTTTAAACATGAGCCAAAGAATACCTTTCTCATAAGACACAAATATATGAAATAGAGATCATGTTTATTGCACAAACTTTATCCAAATGGGAAAGTATTATTATTTATATCAAAATAATTGATAGAAATTCTAAAATGGTATTTGACATTAAAAATGATGATGAAACAGAATAATATCTTGATGGTGTCAAAAAATATGAAATTAATGTTGATTTTCATCATATTAGAATTAGAATATTATTTGACATTAAACCATAAAATAAATTTGAAACAAGAAAACAACCAATTCTCATAAGTAGAGAATAATATATTAATTCTTGGAAATAATTGAATATAGAGTCATAATTCATAGTCAAATACATTTCAATAAGGAAATGAGTGGATCCAAATACACCAGTCTATTTTATCTTAACAGGAAAGCACGAACAAGGAAAAAATTCATAGAAAAAATAACATACCAAATAATAACGTGCTTATATAACAAGCAACTTGATAGTGACCCTCTAAAAATAAATGGAATTATTGTTTCCTATACTAGGAAATCTGCATACAATACAAATGGCAGAACTGCACTTTCTATCTTTTAATTTCACTTTACATATACTAAAAAGTTTCCATTGGGATCAAATAATTTATATATCATAATAAAACATTTAGATTGATTTCATCTCTTGCTTATTTATGAAGTATATTCATTAGGATGTCAAATGATTTGCAATATAGACAAGAGGCTTTTCTAAATTAATCATGCACCCACACAATCATTTGGAAATTTTGATATTATTTTTGTTGGTGATTTATAACAAAATAAAACCTATTCAATATAAGTGGATTTTTAACTCTCCAATTATTCATGAAAAATAAATTGCATGAACATTTTGAATAAAAAATGTAAAATGATTTTATCTAAAACAGGTCATGACACAAAATGATATGTATTTTTTATGTTATTCTAAATTACATTAGAAATTTCCACAAAACTAATAAGGAAATTTTATACTGGAATTTATTATGCTAAAGATCTCCTCCCAATGATCTAACCTTCATCTATTTTTTTCATTAAAATAAAGATGTAGATGATCACAATAACAATATTATTTCCCTTTTGAATAGAGAAACATATAAATTAAATGCAATTCATGGAAAGAAACTGGTTTTATTCATGAAAAAATTCCAAATAATGGGAATTTTTTTTGGATTAATATAGTAAATTTAAAACAAAATATATTAGTTGTGTTGATTTGTGTAAACTATGACATGCAAAATGGCTTAGTAAATGGTGTAGATGGAATCTTCAAACAATGTACACCTAGAGAATTAGATGTTGTTTAGATACAATTCAATGAACCTAGAATTAGAATATTTCAACATAATAAAATATGAAACTTGTACATTATTTTTTCCCTAAATTTGGACTTGTATAAAAAAGACAAGGGTCTATGCGAGGAGAGAGGGTTTATGTGAATTGATAAGCTCCAAGGTTTATGTGCAAGTTCACGTGCTTAGTGGTTGATGGACCAGTCAGTGATAGGAGAAGGTGAGGGGGGCTCAAATAGGTCAATGACGAGGAATTAAAAGCTTTTGAATATTGGGCCTTCTCCTTTTAAACCTATGGTAGATATAATGATAAAGGACCCTGAGAGGTCACTGCTAGATTTATATTTTGATGTAATAATTGAGGTTACTAATGCATCCTTATTATCTATGGTTTCTCAATCCTTGGGGAGTGATATTTCTAGGTAGGTTCTATTTGAAATCCCCAAAAATAACTTATCTTAGGTGGATAAGCTAAAAGGAAAAATAGGGGAATATAAGGAAGTTTGTGCTACCAATGAGCTGGCCATTACCAAAGACCCATGAGGGTTCAAGATTGAAATTATAGATGCTCTAAAAAATAAAGCCTCTGCTAGATGGGAACATTCTATGGTGGGTAGGTTATTAGGTATGCACCCTAATATTGATCAATTTAGATTATGGGCTAAGAGTCATTAGAAGCCTAAAGGTTCATTAGATATTTTTGCCTTGAATAATGATTTTTTTTTATTAAATGCAACAATAAAGAGGATCGTGTTAGTATATTGGTGGATGGTCCTTGGTTTATGGGTAGAATAGACATGATTTTTAAGGAATAAAAGCCAGGGTTTGAACCAAAATAAGAAAATATAAATATGATGCCTATATGGATTAGGTTTCCTAGGTTATCATTTGAATATTGGGAAGAATATATGTTCATTAGCATAGCCAAAACATTTGGGAAACTTATAGCTTTTGATTTAGCTACTACAGCTAGAACCCACATGGTTCACACTAGGTTTTATGTTAACACCTGTAAGGATCAAGAACTTTCCCCCTTCATCATCTTTAATTCTTTGATTGAGGAAATAATTTGAAAAATAGAATATGAAAATTCTATTTTTAAATGTGAAGGATGTAACAAAATGGTACACATGACAAGGAATTGCCCTTCCATCATGAAAAAATGGAATGGTCGTTTTAAAAAAAGATCAAAATACCTAGATTAGGAAATCCATCTCAATATAGAGGAACTTACTGAGGATATTAAAAAAAGTCAAAATAAAGACAAAAAAATTTCTAATACCCCTCCTAACAGTCCACTCCAACATCCAGTGCAAATGGAAAAGGACCTTTAGAAGGAAATCAAGCCTACTAAAGTAGGGAGCCTTTGAAAACTTGATCATAGTCAGACTAGAAGAGATATCCTTCTAATTGGGAATCATAAAGATACCATTTATATAGAAAATAAGGTTTCAAAGGCATCATAGGACTACCTTGACTTTCCTCAAAATGAACTGTCAGCCAAAAGAACAACTCTCAATCAAATAATGAGATTTTTTATGATAACATTCCACTCAAGGCATTCATATCACCGGTCCACCCAAATCCATTTCATATCTTAGAAGGGTTAGAGGAAAGGGATCAATAGTTTATTCCTCTATTTGTGTTCTACCTTCAAGGCCCAACACCTCCTCCTATACTCATTCAGAGTTGGAAGAGGTTAGTAGGAAGGATAATTTCAATAATAGAGTATCGGTTGTAGTTACATCCCTTAGTATCAGATAGGAGAATATTTATAGGGAAAATGAATTCCCTCCTAAAGGAAATAAAAGTCAGGAAGATACAGGTCTTATAAATAAATCAAGACTCCAAAGGATGATAATAAAAATAATCAAATAGAAGAAGAAATTGCTAATGACACATAATTAATGTTAGAGTTGAAACCAACAAGAGAATACATTAGTTAGTGGATTAAACTAGATCAATGAAGGTTATTACTTGGAACATCAGAGCCCTGAACCATAACAAAAAACATAGAGTATTCAAGGATCTTATCAAGAATAATCAACCAACCATTCTAGTTATTCAAGAAATTAAAATGGCCAACAATGTCCTTAATGATACAAAACTTTAGCTCTAGAAGGAAGCCAAAGTTTCTAGTGTGAACTCAAAAGGGACCTCTAGTGGTGTTGCAACTTTTTGGAATGATAAAGAGATAAATGGTGAGGTTTTGGTTATGAACAAGAATCATTTATCTATTCTTTTATACTATAAAATTCAAGATGATTCATGGATTTTATCTAATATTTATGCTTTAAACTCGATGATAGCTTGTAAAAATTATGGTACGAGTTGACCTCTTTTAGAAAAGTATAAGCTAATATTAATTGGATGTTGTTTGGAGACTTTAAGACCCTTATTTGTGTCAGGTAATAAAAATGAGGAGTTTAATATCACTCGAACAACATGGAGGATCTGGTCGAATTCATTAGTCTCAACAATATGTTTGATGTTGAGCTCAGAGGTTCCCCTTATACGTAGTCAAAAAAAGGTTGGAAATAAATCTCATTCAAACTCACCTAGATCATGTTCTAATTGATACTAATTGGTACTATGCTCAAGATTTTTGCCTATCCTTTCTTCTGAGAATAGGCTCTAATCACAATCCATTGGTCCTCAATGTCCTTACTAGATTTAAAACTTAGTAGTCCCCTTTTAGGTTATAGCACGTGTGGTTATCTCATCTAGAACTGATAGACATAATAAAGGAGTCATGGAGTATGGAGGTACCAGGATCTACCATGTATAAATTGATGCGGAAGCTAAAAAAGGTCAAGAAAGAAATCTACATCTAGAATAGGGAAGTATCTGGCAATATGTTTTAATAGAAAGAATAATTTAGATAGGATCTCTAGAGTATTGAAATTTTTATTAACTCCTAGGGATTAGAGTCTCCTATGCTCCAATAGGAGCAAAATATTTTGGCTGAGTATTATTCCATCCTTAATCAAGAGGAAATGTTTTGGAGATAAAAATCTTGTACTACTTGGATTAAGGAGGGAGATCACAATACTAAATTCTTTTGTATGGTCACACCCAAGCACAAAAGTCATAATAGGTTCAAAAACATTATTGATGAAGATGATTCTATGAATTTAGAGCCAGTTATTATAAAGAATAAAGCTATTAGTTATTTCAAAGAACTCTTTATAGAGAAATCTAAAATTGATGGAAACATGGCTAATGATTTTCTTCAACATGTACCTTCCCTCATTTCCTAAAAAGATAATAAAACCTTACTTAATCACATTACAAAAAATGAAATTTAGAATTTGTGTTCACTATGAATAAAGATAAAGCATCGGGTCTAGATGGCTTTTTGATAGCCTTCTTTTAAAATTTTTGGGGTATCATCAAACATGACTTCTTGGCTATGGTGCAATAATTCTTCTTGTTAGGGAAATTGCTTATAGATCTTAATAATACCTTCATATCCCTCATTCCTAAAAAATGGGGGCTTCTAAGTTTGAATACTTTATGCCCATCAGCATGTACAACTCAGTTTACAATACCTTTACTAAATTTATAACTATGAGAATGCAACCTTTAATGAATAAAATCATTTCTATTAATCAAGGGGGTTATGTCTAAGGGAGACAAATTCAAGATGGAATTTTGGTTATGAATGATACTATCCACTCCATGGAAGAAATCAAAAAATTTGGCATGCTTTTCAAAATAGATATGGCTAAAGCATATGATAGGGTGGATTGGCATTTTCTAGATTTGGTGTCAGAAAAATTTGGATTTCATAAACACATCAGGTTGTTGATACAAAATTGCATTTTTTTTGTAATGTCATCTATTATCATTAATGGCTTTCCTTATATTTTTTTGGTAGTGAAAGAGGCATAAGATAGGGTGATCCTTTATCTCCTTTCTTATTTATTATTATGTCTAAATCCTTGAGCAAAAACCTCTTGGTTTCACTCAAAAATGAGGTTTTGAAAGGTTTCAAACTAGTGTCCAATATTCAGCCTTCCCTTCATTAGCAATTTGTGGATGATATGATTATTTTATCCATAGCCTTGGTGAGGGAAGCCAAGGAACTAAAATTCATTGTCATTAGATATGTTTAGGTTTCTATGTAATTAGTTAACTTCACCAAGAGTTCTTTATTTTTCTTGAATACTCTAAAGCCAAGGCAACTCAATATTGCTAGAATTTTTAGCTGCCAAATCAAAGAACTTCCCTCAAATTATCTAGGCATGCCTTTGTTTAAATCTAAAATGAATGAGGTATTTTGGAACCCTCTCATCGAGAGGTATCAAAAAACACTTGATGGATAGAAAGGTGCTCTTTTCTCCTAGGTTGAAAAAGTAGTCTTACTCAATAGTGGCATGCATATTCTTCCTATATATCTAATGTCCCTATTTAATATGCTCAAGAAAATTCAAGATAAAATTGATAGAATTCAAAAGTGATTTTTATGGATGGGGGTTAAATATACATTCAAATTCCACCTTGTGGATTTGAATAAGGTTAGTCTTCCAAAATCTTGTGGAGGTTTGGGCATCAAAAATCTTTCCATAATGAATAAATCACTTGTCACTAAGTTGTGATAGCATTTTCTAAAGGACTATAATCAATGGAACAAGATATTATATGCTAAATATCTATAAAACAACACCCCTCTAGATTTTCTATATGAGGATAACTTTATCAAAGATTTTGCCATATGGAATTTCTTCTCCAAGAACATAGATAATATTCTAAAAGGCCATACATGGAAATTAGGTAATGGCATAAGCATCAAATTTTGGAAAGACCCTTAGATCTTGAAATACCCCCTAGAAGTTCTTAAACCTTGGCACCAAATAGGCCCCCATTTTTCTATTATTATTGGTGAGCAGGTAGCAGATTATTTCCAAGAAGTTAATGGTAGAAAGTGTTGGTAACACCTAATTATTGATAATGTTGAGCTAACATAGCCACCCTTGTCTTAGATATAAATTTCCTACTCAAAGGTATTCATATACCCAATTTTTTAAGGAATGATCAATTAGTCTGGGATGATTCATCAGATGGTATTTATCAGGTTAATTCAAGTTATTCACTTTTTCAACCAAATTTTATAGAGATTAACATGATGGTGAAAGTGTGTAATAAATTTCTTATTCTAAATATTAAAATTTTCCTATGGTTGAGTGTTCAGAAAAGGATCCTAACTATGGAAAATATGTGTAAAAGAGGGATTACCTTGGTGAATAGATGTGTCCTTTGTGATAGAGCTATTGAATCTATCTTCCACATTTTCTTAGAATGTGCCTTTTCATTCAAGATCTAGGGCATGTTGTATAGGAAATTCCTTGTTAGTTGGGGTCACCCTTTTTCTCTATTGGATGCATGACTTGCCTAGAATATCCCTTTTTCTCACTAAGAACTTAAAACTTTATGGCAATTTGCATTCCCTTATCTAATTTGGGGTTTATGGAAATAACATAACAATAGAATCTTTAGGGATAAGAGAAATTTGTGTCTCAAAGTTGCCAATTTTATATGTTCACTTATTTTTTAGAAATTCAAAAATATTAGTTAGGGGAAGAAGCAACCTTTTTCTCCATCTAAGGGATTTATTTCTAAGGAATGGTGCATCTCCCTAGATGATAGATCTATGGTGGATCCCAAGATTATCCTCAAGAAAAATGTGAGATGGTTGGTTCCCCCTCCTAGTTGGATCAATATTAACTTCGATGGGACATCCAAAGGCAATCCTAGCATTTTGGGGGTGGAGTGGTGTTTCAATATAATCAAGGGTTTTTCTAGCTACATATGAAGGATCTATGGGTGTTCAATTGAATCATGTTGTAGAAGCCTTAGTAGCTTTATGGGGTGTCTAAATGGCTCTTAATTTGGGCTTTCAATATATTATAGTTGAGGGGGACTCCCTCAACATAATAAATTACATCAACAAGAACAATTATTTTAGTTGGTCCATTACTCACATTATTTAGGATATTCATCACTTGGTAGAGAGTTTCAAAATTATTAATTTTTAGCACACCTACTAGGAAGGTAATATGCCTACAGATTATTTTGCCAACAAAGGAGTTAATGCTAGATAGTTAAAAGTTTGGAATGCTATGGAAATCCTACCTAATAATGTTTATGATAATTTACATAAGGATAGAATTAATCATAATCATGAAGACAATGCTTAAGATTATTAGGTAGAGAATGGTGCACATACTTTACAATGATTATGTTTTAAAGGAAGGCACAGGGTGTATTTTGGGCATTAATCATTATAAGTACATCACTACCAAGTTTGTCTTGGATAATTCAAGACATATTAGGATTTATTTTTATGTCATTCTGAGGCAAGGGAAAAGCTATATTTTTAGTTTGAAAGTTTATGTGGGTCTGCAGTTTACTATGGATGGGCATTTGAAAAGGCTAGAACCTTTATTTGCAAAAAACATCAGGAACAAGCTAGAGTTTTGGGAAATCCTCCAAACTGTGGTCATTACTAATTTCATTGATTGGATTTTTGGTATTGACATGCATCTATCCAAGAAACTTGATAAAAATTGGAGAATTAGAGTGGTCTTAATAAAAAAATATTTTGGTGGAAATTAGTGAGGAGATCATCACTATAGTCACATACCTCAAAATTGAAGAGTGGAAATTCAACAAGCTTACTAAGAATTTTGAGCATGAGGAGAAATTCCTAGTGGGCAATGAGTGTCTCACACCATTTGAAGGGGGTTTTAAAATAGAAGACCTTCCTTCTCTATTCAATGAGGCTACAAAACATTTGATAAGGTATGTGACTCTTGATGGTCATTATAAGGTTATACATTTATATCATTTTCCATTTTTAAATTACTTTCGACATAATATTCCCATTAGTATTCCATTTTACATCCTTCATTTGATGGAACAATCAATTTTGGAGGTGAAGCAATGTAAGAAAATTAAGGAGCTATTTCATCAAGCAGTTATTTTCCTTATTTACAATTTTTTTCAATCTCTTCATCCAGAACCTTAGAGTATGGTTGATGAGCATAAACCACAATGAGCTCCTCTAGGCTAGTTTTCATCTACTTATGCTTGTATGGAGGGTTATAGTTCTCTACATCCTCCCACAAATAGGCATTCTTCTAGATTTCTTCATTGTAAAACTAAGTCCAAACCCAAACAATAGTCTGAGGCTTCTCCTTTTGAAGTACACATAGAGAAGTCTTTTTAGTAGGATAATATTTCTTTGGTTAACCTTGATGAGCCCTGTGTTAACCAAGATAATCATAAACCTAGTCTTGATATGTCTTATTTTGGGTATGAGAGGATTTTAAATAGGGATTCTCGTAGTAGAGCTAGGGAGGTTGGGCATGAAGACAAGGGTGCGCAACCTCCCTCCAGTAGTCATAACATTCTAGATCCTAAAAACATGTCTAAGTATGAACAAGCTAGAATGTTTAGAATATGAAATCAATCTTCACAAGCCATTTCTTAGATGTTTTATGAAGTACCATACCCAACTGAAGCAAGTTGTCAACAAGTTCAATCAAATAGATTTTATACCAAAGAAAAGGAGGTTGATATTTTATCCCTTTTTGAACCCCTTAAGGATAGAGTTAATTCCCTAGAGAGGGAGAAAAAAGACCTCAAACATAAGTTAAACATCCTTGTTAATTTTAGCAAGGTTATTATTACAATGCTATGCATAGCATGGAAGTCATGTCTATGTGTTTCAACAATAAGGGTGGTACTTCCAAAGGAATAAGACCAAATAAGAAACTCAAAGGCATCATTATTATCAATGAGGATGAGAACATCAACATGATCATTGATATGAACCTTAATATCATGACCAAATATTGGAGAAAGGCATATGATAACTAAAAAATATTCAACAGTTTAGTCTGATTTGGGCTATGTGAGTGCTATTGTTTTACTATGTCTCTACTATATTTTTGTTGTTTCTATTGTTCTAGGGTCTTTTAGTTGTTTTAGAAGCTATCATTTCTTATGGCTTGTGGTTTTACATATGTGCCATACTATTGTATGGATAGGGTATATTTAAAACCCACTTTTACCTTTAATAAAAACAATGTTTACAAGGGAAAAAAATGTTAAAAAAAAAACACGTATGATAAATGAAAAATTTCCAATGAAAATAACATGCACACAAACTATTCATAGGTCAAAAGGACTTATAATAGTTGGATTAGCTTTTAATCATGTTGGTGTTAAATTCCATGGCCTTATTTACACTTTATCTTTCCCATGTAATAAGAATAAAATAATTATATCTTGTAAATATATTGAATGAGGAAAAATTTGTCATATCAAATAAATTCAACATTGAAATGCATAGGCTACAAACTTCTATGTGATGGATGCAACTTTACAATGTTGGCCTTTGAGGCTATAACAGTTTTTTTATATGCTCTTTGAATATACAAAGCTTGAAATTCAATATAGAAAACATAATTCATGATCATGACGTCTTGAAATCATATGTGTTGTGATTACAAGAAATTCATACTATGAAAAAACTAAACAACACAATCCTCACACAAAACTTCCATTGCTTTTCTTCAATAAATTTGTGTATAATTATGATATAAAATAACATAGTTTGAAAAAACACTAAAACATTTGGTATCTCAAATATGGAGACTATCACACATGATATATTGTATTTAAATATACCAATATGAATATTTAATATATACTTGGTCCAATTGATCTAATTATTTTTATATTAAATCCCATATAAATAATCACATCTACTTTACCAACTGATAACAAACTCATACTTGTCAGAGACTATAACATTGACGTGATTTAGCACATAAAATGTCAAAAATAGATTATTGACATGATGCATAAACATAATCTCTCTAAATAGGAAATATGCCTATAATACATGCAAGTAATTTCATATACCATTTTGGGACAAATATAGATGTAAATAAATAACATACAATCAACATATTTGATGAACATTGGGATGGATGCTATTTAATTTTCCTTCAATTTTATATTTTTTTATAAATCATTGCATATTAAAAATCATGTCATAATGAAAATAGAACATACACTTGAAATAATTTATTTTTATTTTTATTTCTCTGCATATACAATTTCTTCTTTTCGTTTACTACTTTGTTTGTATGAATACAAAACAACTTTATAGTTACTATCATATCATTAATGCAAAATAAACACCTTTGGAGAAATAAACTTTCATATAAAGATAATCAACATCAAATGAATAAAATAAGGCAAAATGGTAATTTATAACATCTTATGTTGGCCATTCATTTATGTTTTTTTACAAAATATTGTGTTCATGTCATTATCACAATGCTTGAAACAAAATCAACATGTATTTAAACAATCCTACTGACCATGATACTGATAAAACTAATCAACAATCACCAAAATGATAATGATTTTTTATTTTGCTTTTCTAGAAAAATCAACATATTCAAAATTACTTTTGATTTACTTTGTAGATCATAATATTTTATAGTATTTAAAAAAAATGTGTAATCTAGCTTAGTATCAACAAATCCATCCTTAAAATTATCCATGCATTATTATATTTATTTGATACATCATTGTTTTTATTTTCTCAATGTCTTTTTTACATTTTTTTAAAGCATAAAAACATGGAATCAAATAAACTAAATAAGCAAAGAATAGGCATAAAAGAGAAAAAACTATCAAAATTTAATCTTATACTAATGCCACATTATATATAATAATACCAAACTCAATTTATATGATAGTTTTTATAAAGTCTATAAAGAAAACCTCAATTCTTCCATTTTAACAATTCTATTGTACTATATATCTTTGTACAATCTTTATACTAAAAATGGAATTTTTTAAAATATGTTTATAGATCCAACATAGGGAAACATATCTTAACTTTGATAGTTGATTTGTCTACCAAACTATTTTTCAATGTTATTAAAGGGGATGTGTTGGTAATTTTATGGTCTTGGTTTCACAAAGAATTTGAATTCACCCAAAAATGTAGAGATTGTGATATATATCTTATGGACAAGATTGGCAAAATGAAAGTACTTTTAAACATTAAAAATAAGTTAATAGAAATATTATTATCATGACTATCACCTATGACCAATTTTTTCATTTTACATTTTATAATAGAAAATAAAACTTAATATCAAAGAGGTGACACTCAATTTTTCCTTATATTGAAGCTAGTCAAATATTCTTAATGGGCTCATTTTGAGCCAGTGTTATTGGTTACAAGAAAAAATTTAAACAATACGAACTTTATTTAAAATATGGTGAATCAAAAGATGACATGGATACATTAATTACTATTTCTCAAACATTTCATTTATTTTATACATCATTTTCAATGTTATTTCCTTACATTTAACATATACATACATGTATACTCTATTTTATGCAAAATACTAAAATTTAGAAATTATTTTATAGCTTATATAATCAATGAAAACTATAAGGACCTTTACCATAATCTTAAAAAAATTACTAACATCAATAGATACACCAATTTTTCTCTTCAAAAATGTTATCATATATGGATCCAAAGGCATCCTTTTGCTTTTTGAAAGCTAATTTGATTTCTTTTATACATTGAATGATAAGTTCACAAAAGTATATTTACAAATCTTGGCACAAGAAAATGTTGAATAAATTACTTATTCAATATTCACCACTTACCATATAATTTTGGCTTTTAATAAGTTTTAACATGTCTTATTCCTTATTGTGACACCCAAAAACATTATTTCCTAGGTCAAAGGACTATTGAAAGAAAAAACATTCTTGCATATCCCTTTTAACCAATATGTAAAATTTTGGTCAACTAATTTTGATTGTTTTTTCTTAAAAAAATGATCTCATAAATTACGTAAATTGTTGACAAAGAACATTTTAATCATATCAACATGTATTACAATGTACTATACAAGCATAAAATAGGAAAATTGATTACATTTTTCTCAAAAGGCTCTTTGAAGAGAATTATTCACTTAACTAAAATATTATTATAAAATAAAAAGAGGAATTTTAGCTATTTTTTTCTTGTTACATTGCTTTTAGATATATAAAATCTTCACTTTCACAATGAAAAATAACATTATGTCTATCAATAAATACTAGCTACATTTTTGAACTAGGTATGTTCAGTACTAGAAAAAAAATCATATCATAAAAATATTTGAACATTTCCCTTCAAAGTCTCTAACCTCAACAATTTTTTTATTTGTGCAAGTATGTTTTGATTCCCATTCTATCAATGTATATCAAATTCACTTTTTGGGTGTGCAATAATGGTTGAGGAATTTTAGTCAATTTTAGTTTTTTAGTGTGTATGAATAGAAATTAATAAAATGTAAATCATATAAAGATGCAATTGTTTGAATCTTTACTAAATTTTTATTGCGTATTTAAGTTGTCTCACAAGGAGTGCATCTATAATTATAATGTCTCTCACATATATTATTCACCTTTTACTTGTTAACACATATCTATTCATGAGATTCAATTGAATCCTTAAAAGTATTAGACACTGCATATATGAAATTGTAAGCATATTTTTGGGAATATTTTCAATGACTATATGATTTATCAATGTTGAAAAATGCATCATTCAATTATTTCACATTTTAATTAAAAGCATTTAGTTATGTAACTCGTAATGAACTTGACATGTATGCTCTTACATTTATGCATAATTTAAATATTATTATCCTTTTCTAAAAGGATTATATTCTAAATATTTTTTAACAATAAGGAACATAATTTATTATGTTTATCCAAAATTAGAGTCTCTTTTTTATTTTTTATTTTCTTCGTTTTGCCATTGTTAAACAAAGTTTTTACAAAATTTCATCGATTTCAATGGTTTTCATCTATAAATGATTATCTCAATTCTTTTTATTATTCTATTGAAAATTTAAAAAATTAAGATGCATGAAAAATTTATGACATACATCAACAATCCAAGTTAAAGAATCACCAATGGTCTTTGTAATAACAAAAATATCTCACTACATAATAATAAACATTGTCAATAAATATATATCTAAATTTATTAAACTCATATTGTATGTTTTTAATGATATTTTGGGGTGAAATTCATCTTTTTTAACTCTAAAATTCAAATTATTTATCAACAAAAGTGTCTTAGAATTACTAGATGTCAAACTAGATATGTTGTGAGTGAAATATTATTGTTAAAAAAGTGTACTGAATAGCTTCAAATTTGAAAAGATATGATTGATGGTATAAAATAATGTATACCTAAAATAATATTATAGATAAAACATACAAAAAACTTCTCAATTCAAATTAAGGCACCACACTACCTTTGTGTGCAACTTTATTAAATAAATAAAACTATCTTGAACTAATTATAAGGTAACTTATAATACAAGTAAAATCTTAAGATTAAAAATATAATAAAATATTAATATACCACTAAGTGAACTAAAAATATAATAATTCAACTAAAAATTAATTAAATAAACTGGTTTTAACTCATTATAAATAATTGGTTATCATGCAAGAAGTCTTTTTCATAGTAAAGTCAAACATACAACTAAAAAGTAATCCTAGTCAACCTAGGTGCCCAAACTAAGATATTAAATAAAATTAACTAAAATTTCATTTATATAATAAATAAATGACTCCCACCTCTTTGGTAGTGATTGGATAATATTTTAAACTCAAATAAGTACTCAAATGATGAACTATAGTTAACTGGAGTGAACTAACAATTCTATTGTTTTTAAGGAAATCATTGACAAGTGTCCAAAAGTGACTAAAAAACTAATTAAAGTCATAAATAAATTAAATAATCTTTTAAAATATTTTAAAATACAAAATATTTTAAGTCTAAAAATAGAACTCAAGTGTCCATATTGACATCATACTCAACATTCCCCCCTTTGATGTAAAGATGTGAGATTCCTATCATCTCCTTGAGTCTTCCATGAATAATTTTATAGATATCAACCATATTATTTGTGTTAAAGATGATGTAAGGGATGTATATTTAGATTCATTATCAGATAATTCAATTGCAGCTTATTTCTTTAAAGACCAAAAAACCAACCCACTTTCCAGTGTGAAATAATAACCTAAAATTGACTTCCTGTCATCAAGATATCCTCCCTAATCTAAATCTATGTATCTAATTAGAAATAATGAAATTTATGGTCTGAAATGAATACCATGATTATAATTACCTTTTATCATCTAAAATTTTCTTTACTTCTTGTAAATCCCTAGTGATGGTTTTCCCATAAATTTAAAAACTAGTGAAACCCCATTACAAATACCAAGTCTTGTTATAGTGAGATAGGGTAAATTTTAGTGGATATTATTTATTAATTCATGAATATTGTAGTTTTATAAATAGACATTTGGATATTTTATTGGGTGGTGAACAATGTGGATTCACCTAAATTATTTGGGTGTAAGTTAATTTCTAGGTTGTCTTACCTACTATTTAAATAAATTTCATGCCTATAAATATAATTCATCACTCCATCAAAAGTCAATATGATATTATTAACCATTATATGTAATATATAATCATTTGATGATCAAATTTCTAGCTAATATCAATATATCTACCATCTAGAGGAATATTTGTCACTCACTAGCATAGTTGTCACTTACCCACCACATTGTCACCTGTCAAATGGCACATATGTCATTTGGTAGTGTAGATATCATAAGATAGCTATGTTGTCATAAAATAGCTATGTTATCGAGTGACACCTATGTTGTCGAGTGATAATAATGTTGTTGATATAAATGTTTTCAAATTATAATAATGTTATCAAGTGACAACATTATTATCGAGCAATAATAATGTTATTGAGTGGCAACAACACTGTCGAGTGACAACATAATTACCAAATGAAAATAAACCTATCACTCAAAATTATGGTTATTATGCAATGTCATTTACCATAAAAGGCTTGTCATCTAATAAAAATGACACCATATGTCATTGAGTTTTCTATATATTTGTATGTCAGCATACCTTCTACGATAAGTTATGTTTCACATATCCATTCACCTACATGCCTAAACATCATTTATTAAATTTCTCTAGTCTTTCAAAACACATACTTATAAATTCACAAAAAAAACCCAAATTCATTTCAATATGGGCTACTAAATTTTACCCTGTAGTGAGATACGTCAAACCTCCCACCATGATTATGGAATTATTTTCATTAGTTGAAGGATTTACATCCTCCCTCATAAGCTTTTAACCATTCACAATTGGGGTGTTTCTAGACTTTTAATCTTGAAGATTTTACTTTTTAGCATTTCTATTCATGATTGGTTTGATAAATGAATATTTCATCTTTATTTTGATGGAATTCCATTCCAATAAAATATTTCATAATTATAATATATTTCATATACAACTCTAATTTCATAGCTTCTTTGAAGCTACTCAAAATATTTATAGAGCTACCTATAAATATCAAGTCATTTACATATAGAGAAACATATAAAACATTAGAATTTAATGCTTATATGTAAAGAGTTAGGTAATTTTGACTTATTACAAAGCCTTGATATAATAAAAATTATCAATTCTTGAGTACCAAGCTCTTAGATCTTGATGCATTCCATAAAGAGCCTTCTTTTTTATTTGATGAGGTAAAAACTAGGTTTTAAAGGGACCTAGAAACACAAGAGTGCAGTACAACATGATTAATAAGCTAAGAGCAAGCTGAGAAGCCAAAAAGAAAAAAGTAATAGAATAGATAAACATAGGTCCCAAGGCCAAGGTGGGACCAAAGAAAAAGAAGTTTTTAGGTACCCAAAACTAGGGGTTTTAAGGTCCCTTAACCAATAGTGTACAAATAAGTTGCTAAAAAGTAAAGTTTGAAGGGTGAACTCCCTTTGTCATGACATCTCAGAGGGCACTCCAAAAGGTCCACTAGAGAAGAAGGTATTATACCATCAAGGTCTTATACATGACATCCATATAATAGAGTTACATCTAGAGGGGTTTATCTTCCCTCTAAGGTTTACTACTTGGCAAAGATCATCAAGAATCAAAGGATAGAGCATTGTTATCCTTGGCACAAGGGGGCTGAGGTCCCCAGAACAAGTTGTGAATTAAGACCTCTATGGTGGTCTAAGTTATGAGAGAGAGGTTCAATCAAAATCTTGAATCATCAGGGGGAAGACAGTGTAACCATTCCAGGTCCCCAAATAAATCCAACTTATCAAAATCCTTAGTGTGGTGAGAAAATGAAAAGAATAAGCACAATATTAAAAATCACCAATACAGATAGACATGTGAAGAAAAAAAGGTCATTTTCATCATCTAATTTTTGAAATATAAAGGCCTGGGTCCACTAAGGAAGATGTGGAAACAAACATCCCCAAATAAGTGAGTAAATTTTGAATTTGAATTTTTGGACACCAATCCCAATAGAGAAGTCAAATTAGTTCAATCAAGACCAACCAAGTAGGTGTGATAACAATCATCCCCAAGGAGGTGTATACATTAAAATTTTGAGTTCTTGGGAGAAAATCCCATTAATGAAGTCAAATCAATCTATTTACCATATAACCAACTACTATTGATGCCAACAGTCCAAAAGTGATGGTAAAAAATGGTTGATGCCCACGTGTCCATATCATCCATCTAACATGAAATCCATATTTGAGGTGGAAGGGTTGATCCTAAGGCCTTATCAAGAGTAAGAAACTAGTGGGAAGCTTCAATTATTCAAGCCAAGGGAAAGATAACACTTCATCCTCCCAAACTAGTGTAGTTGACTTCATAAACCATCCAAGCAAGGTGAAATGAATAGACAAAATCAGGAAAACTGTTATAAAGACACTGTCTCATTTTCTTGGCTAGGAAAATATGGTTTGAAGCCCAAGAGCTACAAGTGTGTGGCATATATCCAAATTTAGACTTGGAAAAGGACTGCAATAAACCACAGTTCATTGGCCCAACTATAAATAGTGAGATTTCCATAGCAAGAAGATTTAAGAATAAAGCCACAAAATCTCTTCTATTGGAAGTTGAAAAACTAATTTTCTGATAAAACTAGTAAATACAAAAAATAAGTTATCAATAAGTCAAAACACAAGCATTAACATTTTTAAAAATTGATATCAGCTCCATCCTTTACTCTTGTCTGAGGAGTCTCAAGTTGAGCTTGTCAAATAGCAGGAAGAATAATAACATTTATCTTGCTAATTCAGATATCTTGGTCCAACACCCAATAGAAACTAACAAACACCATACCACAAAAATCCAAACTAAAAAAACTTGGATAATTGAGGAAAGCAAGTTTAAAACTAAAGAATGATTCAGGATTCTTAATGGAATCCTTCCAACTAAGGGCATGAAAATAAACTATCCAAAGGCCTTTTCTCTCCTAATCTAATAGAGGCCCATGGTCTTAGATATTGAGATGTTAGGGTCCCAAATAAGCTTTCCCATTGAAGGCTTAGATAGTTAATTACCTTTTAACAATCAAAGAGACATGTCCAAACCAACTACCGATAAATTTGAGTCATTATCATAGTAATATCCATCCCAAAGGGTATCATATTTTTCCTATTTCTCCTTTGGTATTCTTGAAATAGAGAAAACACCAATGCTGACCACATCCACCCCCAAAGTCAAAGACAAAGAATATTTTTGAGACATTTCTACCAGTTCAGTTCTAGCACCATTCTCAAATGAGTCCATGACACCTATCTCTAGCATAGGCTCTCCTGGAGAGGGGCACAAATATTGGGGGGATAAAGGTAGTTCTATCCCAAGCTCCTTCACCACTCATATCCTGCACCAAGGAGCTACTTCTATCTTATGATTATTATTCTCAAGCATAACCAGAGCAACAATCCTTCTAAGTTCTACATACATTTTAGGGTGTTCTTTAAGATCCACCTCTGACCTTGATAAAATCCTAATTTTTTCTAGTAAATCCTCCATATCTTCCTCAAGTAGTACCTCATGCACCTCCTCCTCTGTCATCTCCTCATCATCCTCATCCTGCCCCGTCTCCTCTATCAAATCTTCCTCATCAAATAACTCCTATAGATCCACCTCCTATAGCAAGTCATACAACAATTCCTCCAACAAGTCCACCTCCTCCTCCAAGTTCTCCAATAATTCTTTCATCATATTTTTCATCAATATAAAGATCCTTCTTCAACTTATATACCCAAAATTATTTAACCTTTACCTCAAAACCTTTTGGTTGCCCCATGTATACTTCTTCATAAATCACTCCATAAAGGAATGTAGTTTTAACATAATTTTTATGGATTTTACATCCTTTATGATAAGTTAAAGAGATAATTAGTCTTATATTATCTTGAAGTTCCACATGTGCATAATTGTTCTCATGGTCAACCCCATATGTTTGTACTAGATTTTAGTTTTTGGATTGTGCCAACACTCTTAACCTTGGTATTATAGACCCACTCTATAACAATGAAATATTAAATCAAATGAGACTTAAATAAAGTACACATATAATTTCTCTCAATTTAATCCATCTCTAATTTCATAGCATCAACCTATTCTTTATTTTCCCTAGATTCTACATAACTTCTAGGTTCATTAGTCACATATAAAAATGAAAACATAGTGTTTTTCATCTTAAACATCATAAAATAAGTTACCTTTATAATATTTTAATATTTTGATCCTAATATAATAATTCTAAACCAACATATTATTATATGGATGAGGATTTAAAAAAAATACTTTTTATTGCTTGGTGTTGATGTAGATGGACGACTAGTCTCTTACAAAGAGCTAATATTATATCCTATTGAACTAGAAACTTGTGTAGGACTTTGTAAGCCATAAAATAAAATTAAAATTTATGACTCCATTAAATAATTAATTTTTATCTACATTATTATAATTATCATACATATTATTTTAAATAAAAATACAAACCCCTCAAACAATTATGGATTTACTAGTAGTGTTATAAAACTTTTATGCTTTAATTTTATCATTATATCATGTGAAATTATGATAATTTTTTTTAATATAAATTACATAACCATTTACTTTTATTATGGTGATTTTCATCTTTTCATTCCCTTTAGCTTGGATGGACTTTCCATCTCCTAATTACTCTTGGATTTTGAAAGAATCATTTGACTTGCTAAAATAATCTTTATTACTTGTCACCTAATTTGAGCAACTTGAATCAAGAGACAAAAAATATTTTATTCCTAAATTTAAAAAAAATAAGTGAAATAATACTCTGATCCCACTTAAAATTCACTTTTTCATTTTTATAATCCCTCTCTTCTCTTTTTTTATTGGCTTGATTCTTATCCACTAATACCCAGCAATCTTATATCACATGTCCTAGTTTTTTGTAGTAATGACAAGTAAAGTATTTTTTCTCTTATATATGATGTTTGATTCATATTTTACCTTTGAATTTAAGTTTTTAAAACTCCCTTGATTCATATTTTTATTTATCTCTTTGGTATTTAAAACCTTTTCCTTGGTTTCAAGTGATTTTTCTATACCATGTTATATATCTCCTACATATTATTTCATCTTATCCTCATTGGACAAGAGAAAATTGAATAAGTAATCAATAATTATAGTGTTCATTTCTTTACAGTATTTCAAGATTGATTACAATATGCAACCATATTTATCTTAAAGATCTAAAAAGCTTTCTTACTATAACATTATCTTGTATAGTTTCTCCACAAACCTTTATTATATGTACTAAATCATTTAATTGTATGTGATAATATCCAACTCCTTCAAAATCTGACATTATCAAATTCTTTAAAAAATTAAGATGTTTTTTATTATTAAAAAAAATATATCTATATTAATATAAATAAGTAAAAGTACAATTCTAGTCATACAAAAAAAAGGTGAAAAAGTCACACCCCACAAGCACAATCAAATTGAGGTCAGAAACCCTCAAGATATATCAAGTCCAATAGAGGGTAAAAAATGACCACTGAAAAAAACATGACATCAATTTGTCAAAGGTGTGTAACAACCAAAAATATGTACATAAAATAATATGAAAGTAAAGAGAATAATTATACTTCAACAATGAACATGATGCCTAGAGGAGGTGGATACTATGAATTGTCACTCTATCCTCCCTTGAGTAGAGGATCTTAATCCATAGGTAAGGGATCCCGACCATCATTCTATTGAATCTTATTTTTGTCTTCTTTGGATATATCAAGTGAAATAACAAGATTAAATCATGGATATTTGTCCTACATGGGATGGACCAAGTTTCTTCTATCACCTACACCTATAGTGAATCAATGAGTCCAATCAAGCCATGGATATGACCAATGAAGAGGTGGTCGATGAGGAGAGAGGCTCTTGCACCTATTCTTAAAACATTATCAATGTATACCAGATCCTATATTAGGAGTTCTGAGTTTTAATTCTCTTACCTAAATAAATCCTTGATATGAATTATCCAATGTGTTCTATGCCTCATGTTCATTCTTATATCCTATAATTTTTGGATGAATGTTTGGGTCTATGGCACTCTGAAGATAAAAGAAAACTTGTGCATCTCTCTTTTATTCATCATTTTTAATTTTTTTTTTATATTGTGTCAAGGTATTAAAATATTTATGTGGTGTGTACCCATAGATAAAATTATTCCAAACTCATTTTCATACAATAATTCTCTTCAATTTATCTATCCAATACTCAAAGTTATCACCTTTGAAGATAATAAAATTCATGAAAGTAGAATTCACTAAAGCCATTGTATCTTCTAAAAAAGACTTGAAAAACCTTTTGAACCTTTTTTGAATATGGATATGATAATAAATTAAAATTTTTAATTAATTTATGGAGTGAAAATCATCTTTGTTTCACTCTAAAATTTAAACTATGTATCAACAAAACTATCACATAATTACTTCTTGTCAAACTAGTTGTGTTATGAGTGAAATTATTGATCAAAGTGTTTATAGAATAACTTAAAAATTGAAAATGTATGATTGATAATATTTATACCTGAAATAATATCATAAATAAAACATAAAAAAATATTCTCAATTTTAATTAATACACCACATTATTTTTGTGTGCAACTTTATTAAATAAATAAAGTTATCTTGAGTTAGTTACAAGCAAACTTGTAATGAAAGTAAAGTCTAAAATTCAAAATATAATAAAATATTCTTAGAAAAATAATTTAAATAAAAATATGCTAAATCAACTAAAAATAAACTAAATTATTTTATTTTAACTCACTATAAATATTTGGACATCATACAAAAAGCCTCTCTCATAGTAAAGTCAAACATGCAATTAAAAAGAAATCCTAGTCGACCTAAGTGCCCCAACTAATATAGTTAAATAAAATTAACATAAATTTAATTTAATTTAATTTATATAATCAATAAATCATGCCACACATATCTATGAATGAGTGGATAATCTTTTAGACTTAACTAAGTACTCTATCATTAAACTACAATGAACTAGAGTGAATTGGCAGTTCCAATTATTTTTTAAGAAATCACTGTAACATGTCAAAAAATGATAAAAAAAAAATTTAAAGTAATAAATAAATTAAATAACCTTCCAAATCACCTAAAAAACTAAAATATACTATGTCTAAAAATATAAATTAAGTGCCCATGTTGGTATCATACTCAACAACTTTAACCAATTTATTTTGTGTACTTAACTTTGTATGTTTTAGAATTATGTTCTATTTATTTTTTTAAGTAATTGTTTGAAGGGACCTACACCTAACATTAATAATTTATCTAAGGTTTGTTTTAAAAAATATGGTTAAAATAAATCAAATTACTAATTTTTTGAATGCCTAGACGTACCTTTGTAAAATGTGTTTGAAATGCAAAATATAAAGGTTTCTTATCCTTGATCTAGATTAATACAAACATAAAAACATAGTCTCATATACCATAATTTTAGATAAATAATTAAATTTATTGACATAATACATTTTTGGCATGGTATAAATGCAATTAAACTAAAACAATGAGCAATAACACAACATAAAATTTTAGTCAAGAATCTAGAAAATGATTTTTTACAATTTTGCATGAGATTTACATTTAATTATCAAATATAATTTAGTAAATATGTCAAATTATAAAAATATATAAAAATTCATGGAGGTTACACTTTTATTATGTACAAATAAATCATGGCCATAAAATTTTATTACTGTCTCTAGTATGCTAATAGTTAATAACCATTTATGCAAAGCAAAGTTTCAATGAGCATTCCTATAATAATAAAGGAAATTATAACTCTGAAGCATAAGTAACCTATGAATATTAGTCATGCAAGTGCATAATGATTAAAATTAAAGATAATTGTTTTGAATATTAGGTGCATTGAAAAAATGTGATAATAAATGCAAAACCATTTTTGCATACTATCTAAAATTATAGAGATGGACTCAAAAAAATCCTATCTAGTATCTATAATGCAAAAAAAAACTAAATCAAATATAGATAAGCAAGTACTCATTTAAAAATAGAGTTATATCACTACAATTTAATAAAAAAAATTGAAATAACAAAGTATCTCCCATGCAAAAAAAAAGAGCTACTAATCTCTAAATATCTAGTAGATTTTGAATTTGAATAAAAAATACAATACCTTTCAAATCTCATTCATGCTTCAATTATGTGAATTAATGGTTGTTTACATGGAATAACCCTTCAAAATTTGGTTGATATAAATTTATTGAGCAATACATTTATGGCCTTGGTCACATCCAAAACTCTTGATCATCCACATGTCATAATCCCATAGATTTGAGATCACAGAGGTCACATAGTATTGAATTTCACTTTTAATGTTCATTTTATATCTCATGAATGCATTGAATTATCAATTTTAATTTTATGCATACTCATTTTCAAATGTACTTTATATTCACATCTCAATGTTTATCATGACCATGTGGTGATCCAGGAGGATCCCCATTGTATCAATATCGATCTAATATCTTTATAATACTTACTTTATTTAGTTTTTAGTTTAATAAAAAAATGGTCTTAATTTTTATTTAAAACATCCACACAATGTAAAGCTCATCGATAGATTTTTGTTGCCTTTTATAGTTCAAAAAATTAATTTTGTCTGCACAATATATGGATGGTCAAAGATGGGAAAATAATCAAAGTGATGTGTCATTTTGACATGTGGCAGTATACATGGTCTAATGAATTTTTCAAAAGGTAATTGAGCCATAGCATTTAAATCAATGGGAATTACCCCCAAAATTCCAAAGATGTAAAATGTTAGATCCCAATTCCTCGCTAAGAAAATTTACTTGATTGTTCATGGATTTTTATAGTTGGTAATTTGATTTGATTATTATTACCTAAGCTATAATTCATATGTTTTTATGTGATAGTTGAATGGTGCTTTGGTTTCATGATTTCATTACTATAAGTTTAGCTATATTGTATATTCTTTACATTTTTATCATGTTGATTTATTATTTTAACAATATTTTATATATATATATATATATATATATATATATATATATATATATATATAATGATGTTATGGACTAAATACCTTCTTGTCATGAGTTGGATGTAGGAGAGATTCATTCCTTAGAGCATAATGAAGGGAGAGTATCATTAGAGAGTGTGGCATATATGGAGGTGTTGGGGGATGATAGAGGAATGGATATAACCTATGCACATAGCACATTAAATAGTATTCATTAAATACATAATTTGAATGGTTAGATTTAGTACATTTTTTATGTTGCCTATATTTAGAAATTTTTTATGCATGTTAGTTGTATGTTAGCTCAATTTAATGCTCATGTGGAATTAATCTTATATGAATGCATTATGGATATTAAATTTAGATTTAATTTAGAATGTTCCTATGTGGTTATGTCATTGTATTCATGATTATTAATTTTTTTGACAACATAATTTTACGTGAATAGTATCTAGGTAATACCATACTTAGACTAACCATCATGTCTTAGTAATGTTGAGAACATAAATTAGTTATCTTTATGATATTCAAGAATATCATTATAGGGCTTTACACCTAAATATAAATAGATAAAAAAAGATATTAGATAATATATAGGATGTAGTAATGACATAACAATTACATTATTATAATAACCATCGTATTTTGATATAATATTTGTTAATTAACCATTTCAGATTTAAAAGATTATTATTGACTTTATATTAGTCATATTTCTCGTAAGTTATTATGATTATTTATTTATACAAAGTGATTACTTTTTATTAAGTCATATTATTAATAAGTAATTAGAAAATAAAAAATAGGAAAAGTGGAAGAAAACACAAAAAAGGAAATAAAATGAATAAAAACAATAATTAATGTTTGGGGAAAGATAGATCTTTTTCTTTCATGCTTGGGTGAATTAGAATAAAGCATCATATAGGAATTAAAATAAACAAAGTAATTATATTTTATTACAATTGTGTTATAATTAGAATAAAATAAAATATTTCTAGTTTTGCTTTGAGGTGAATTAGGGAAAAGTAAAAAAAAAAAACATATTCATACAATGGAAAAAAATAAGAAAAAGGCAGAGTAGCACGGCATAAGAGAGAATAAGAGGAGAAGAGGAGGAGAAAAGAGAGAGCATGAACTGAAGAAGGGGATAGCAACACGTTGAGGAGGAGAGAGATCAAACTTAGAAATGGATTTCCAGATCATGCTTCTTCATCTTGGACACTATTACCAAGTACGTGGCACCTTTGATTTGTGGATATATATGTTTTACTCAGAATTATGTGTGTATATGTTGAACTATGTGTGGTTACTATTCAAATAGAAATGATATATATTCAGACTATGTATATTCATCTAAAAAATAAAATAATGATACATATAGGTATGAACTATATATATATATATATATATATAAACCAATAATCTATTTAAAATGTATATATGTTGCAATAAAGAATGTATCTGCAATTCAATATAAAGATCTACATGTTTATATTCAATACATATAAAACATAAATGATTATATATATATATATATATATATATATATATATATATATATATATATATATATAACTAGTGATATTCAATACATCTAAAATCAGTGATATATACAGTGATTTGCATGTTATATTCAATAAAGAATGTATATACAAATGGTTAGGTTTATTAATAAAATAATTATCTATGTGTAATTCCATTATCAAACCATGAGATTTAAATGTGAATGAATGGGGTCATGATAGTAACAACTGCGGAAATATATCTTACATAATGATGTGCCTTTATTCTATAGGTTGTGGTAAGGTTGAGTAGTTGAAAATGGTGGTACATATTTATATGAATAAATCCAAGGTTACCGATAGGGATGTCAAATATTCAACCCATGGTATTTATCAAACCCAAAAATTCCCAAATCATGAGACTTTATAGATACTATATAAATTTGTAATATTAAAAATAACTATGTGAGAATGGATTGTGTATTTAATGTTCATCAAAATAAGTGATATAGTTTATTTATTATGTTTTATAATGTCATAAAAAAACATGATGTCTTAGTACATTATTGGGTTCATTTTTTTAATCAAAACCATGGAGTAAAATTATATGAACTGGTCTCATTTGTATTGCAAAATTGTGAAGAAATGAACATAGGAGAGGACTATGTTAATTAGTTATTTAAATAGTGAAAATATATATGAGTGGTGTATGGGTTGACATTTAGAATTACATACAATTTATATAGATAATAAAACTATAGAAATTTATTGGTTTGAAGTATTTAACCCTTTGTAAAGACTAGAAATGTATTTTAAAGTACAAGAGTTTTATGTAAAATAAAGTCAAACTTGTAACAAAATATATAGGATAATATGCATAGACAGTTATAAAAAATTGTGTCAGTGTTTGAATGTTATAATTAGATGGCATTTTGATATGGATATAAAATATCTATTGACTATGATAATCTTCTCATTAATATTTTGGCTATATTAATATTGTATAATAGATCGTCAAAGTAATTTATGAATAGGAAAGTTATAATGATTAAGTCTTTGATTAGATTTGTAAATGACTATTGACCTTTATATATTGTTTGAGAACCTATATGTTATATGTATAATAAATATATTTATTATATACAAGTACTCATCTATATGAAATATGTCGATATGAGGACTTAAGTACTCGTATGCATATATAGCATATATTAGTACATTGGGAGGTGTGTTTATATTCATAGTTTTATTGTCTATTAAAAACTAAGTCATAAATTCATATAGAATAGAACATTATTTATACATGGATACAGCCTCCTAAAAATTTAACATGTTTAAATAAAATATTGTATTTTCGTGAGAATTATGACTTTCTTTAATATGACTGACTATTGAAATTGAGTAGTGTGTACATAAAAATTATGAACTATGATATTATTGCTAGTCATAAAATGCACTATATATTTGAATATACTTATATAAACTATAAATATGTAGACTAAATATAGGCTATACTCAATTAGTATAAATTGTGTGTGTTATGCTTATTACTATTTATGTGATAAATAGTTTAGTGGAGATTCATTCATATGTTTAATGGACTAAGTGTATGCATTTTGATTATTCCTTAGTTTAGCATATTTTATGCCTACTATTAGGAAGTAATATGTATGAATCTATTGGTTATATTTATGTTAACTAAATCTTACATTTATGGTACTAAGTAATTAGTGAGACAGACTTCACTAGCTTACTAGCATCACCAATACCAGATGAAGGTAATTTGATCAATTGGTGTGTATGAATTTGACTGATCCTAGAGATCAATAACTATTTAAAACTTTGGCCAAAGTAATATTAATTAGATATTTTCATTTCATATGTATGATTTACATGTTTGTGTGATATCATGTTAGAATGTATTTATTTATGGTACACTTCATGTTCTTAGAAATCATATAGCATATGAGTACTAGCTTGTCTCTCTAGATTCCCACACCATCACTATCTACTCATTTGTAAAGGGAGGGACATTACCTAATGAATGATTGTGTAGGGGATCAATGGTCTATGTTGATGTATAAAATCACTCAAATGATGCTCTCCCTCCCTATAGTAGTACTTAATTGGAGACTACACTTGAGATTGCCATAGATACTGGAGTTATAGAACTCATGCTCTATGGAGCTTTGTATCTCGTATATTGTATTGTATTTATTATTATTTAAGCATTATACCTAATGATATGTAATTATTTACTTATTTTACCATGATAGTAGTGGCTACATGTTTGTACCAGTTGTGGCTAAAAATCTATAATTATTGTCTATATTTAATTATGTTGTGTTTCATCTGATGGTAGTGATCAGTGACAGATAAAATTTACATTTTTATATTATAAGTTAACATGCTTGGTATATTATACTTGGATCACTAATTATATTTTCACGATGAAATATAAGTGAATACATAGATTAAATTTTTTAAAAAATCACATTTTTTTTTAAATAGATCCCAATAAGGATGTTACATAAAACACCTAGATAAAGCTTTAAAATTTTATTCATGGGCATAAAGTCAATTTCCATGATATAAGGACTTAACATATTAAAGGCTATGACCATTTGACATATAGATATGAAAAATCCTTAGGATATTTATACCCATTTATATGGGATATTCATGTAATGGCTGATTTTTAGCCTTAAATATTGTAAACAAAAATCTCACAATGGGGATAAAAGGGATAGAATAAGCCCATAGGATTATGTTAATCCCATTAAAATCAATATTGGGATAATTATAAATCCTTTTTAATTGTAAATGGATTATTATCTAACCCACCAAATGTGGACCCCAAACAAGTATATAAAGGCATGGGGTGACATTTGGAGGGTAACTTGGAGCTTATAGAATGTGAAGAGAATTAAAACTAAAAAACCCAAGAGACATATATTCTTGTGATCTTGGATATGTAGAGGGACATTGACATGCAGGTTTTAGAAGATTTATTTTTGATGTAATTCAATATTTTAAGTTTTGCATCAAGATATTAATGGATCAGTCATGTTGGAGCAGACTGAGGATGTAGACAATTATCACGACTATAAACAAATTTGTGTGTTTATTTGTTAGCAATATTTTCAATTTTTCTTATTATCTATAAAAATCAATTCAAGTGTTAATAGTTTTCAAATTGCGAGAAATTATAAGAATTTTAAAATTTTGGTTTTTATAGATTGTTATTGAACAAATTATTTTGAATCATAATTTGATAATGTCTACAGATCAGTTTGGTATCAGAGTGGGTGATCTGCACCAAATAATAGTGTTTCTTGGATTGTAAGTTTTTTGTGTATGTTAACTAGATTTAAATATAGGCATGGTGAAGGTGAACTAGACTAATATGATTCTAAGATTGGTACATGGAATTATAGGTCAAATAGAAGAGATGGATGTAAAATGATTCCAACAGTCTTTCAGGGAAATGAAAAGCATGGTGAAAGAACTTTACCATGAAAGAAGGTGTATAATTAAATGTGAGGATGAAGGTAAGGGTGAAGAGGATAAGCTTTGCTTATTCTCCTTCACATCCTTCTTCCTCAGGTGATGATAAATCATTGAAAGCACTTGAATCTCTTCCTTATTTAAAACTAGACATTAAATTTGAATTACCAATATATAGTGGACAATTGAATGTAAAGAAATTGGGTAACTGGATTAACTAGATTGACATATACTATAGGATTTAAAATATTGTTGATGAAGGGGAAAAAATTTAATTATCTACTCTTCAAATTGGTGGAACAACACTTGTCTAGTGGGAAAGAAAGGAATAATAGGATTTGGTCAAACAAGGTAAAGTGACTTCCTATATAATGAAATTGTTTACAAGTTAAGAAAATAGTTTTTTCATTTAGGCTACATGCAATGAGCTATGATGGATTGGCAATCTCTTAGACAAACTAAGAGAACAAGTGTAAAAAATTATACATAGGAATTTAGGAAATAAACTTTAATTTTAAATATACACTTATACACACAAGAGACAATGTTGAAATATATTTGTGGGTTACATAGTTATCTGTGACACATGATACTTTTTCTAAATCCTACTAATCTGTATTCTCTTTGTGTATAAGATACCCATTTCGAAGCTAGGGGAAAATGACTAAACAAAGATTTCTTAAGTAAAATAATAATCAATCTAAAATCAATGATAAATGCCCTAAAGGAAAAGGAAAAGGTAAGCAAAAATTTACATGGTTAAGAAAAAATATGAAAAGCCATTATGTAAGAATTGTAATGAAAAACATGATGAAGAAAAGTGTTGAAAATTGCATCTAGAATTGAAACCTAATAAATTTGAGACTAAAAAGGATAAGAAGGCAAATTTTGTGGTTCAACATGATCTTGGCTCTGATTCTAGAGATGAGACAAAGATCACGATAATGAGTCTATAAGGTAATACTTCTTCCTCATATAACACTAGTACTTCTCATATTACTTCTTTTTCTAAATCTATACATGAAGAAAAGAAAAGGAATGAGTTATTTTACTTAAGATTTGTTTCTTAACACACAAAAATAGATCCTCTTTTTTATAGTGGATCTCAGACTAATTTGATTTTTGAGGAGGTTGTTAAAAAACTAGGACTTCAAACCAAGCCACATCCTAAACCATATCTACTAGGTTGGGTATGTGATGATGCTAAACTACAAATGACAAAAACATGATAGTTAAGGTTTGCTATCAATTTTAAGTTTATTGATGAAGTTGATTTAGATGTGGTTCTATTGGATATATGTGGTATTATTTTGGGTAGTCCTTATTTATATGATAGAAAGACAATATTCTACAAGGAATATAAATACATGCTTATAAAATATGGGGTAGAATATATTATCAGATCCCATTGTATGAAAACAAGTTTATCTTTGGTTTCTATAGGGTAGATGAAGAGGCTTGTAAATGCAAGCAAAATGTATGTGCTCATGGCTATTAAAGCTAAGCATGAATATCATTCCAAGGAATTTGAAGCATGTACTCATAAGCATAAGAATGAATTGATTCAAGTTATATCTAACTATGATGATATGTTTCAGGATCCATAAGTCTTTCCTCCTAAGTGAGGAATAAAACATGAGATACAACTACAATAGGATGCTTCTCTCCCTAACATTGGTATGTATAGGTTGTATGTGGTAAAGAATGAGGAAATCAAGTAGTAGGTGATGGAGTTGCTAGAAAAAGGGATCATTTTTCCTAGTACTTCATTGTGTGGTTTGAAAATTATATTGTTTCCTAAAAAATATGGCACATGGTGAATGTGTGTGGATTTGTGTTCTTTAAACAAAATAATGGTAAAAAATCATCACCCACTTCTTCGTATTGATGATTTATTAGATCATTTAAAAGATGTAGTATTTTTCACTAAGTTGGACTTGTGAAGTGGTTATTATCAAATTAGGATAAGTGAAGGTGGTATTTGTAAAACTAATTTTAAGACTAAATTAGGATTGTTTGAATGGATGGTCATGCTATTTTGTATTTTTAATACACCTACTACATTCATGTCAGTAATGAATGACATGTTTAGACCACTTATAGATAATTTTATGATTGTCTACTTTGAAGACATATTGATATTTAGTAAAACTTTAAAAGATCATGTTCCTCACATTACAAAAGTCATGGATACTTTACAAGAGGAGAAATTATATATGAAGATATCAAAATTTGAATTTGGAAAAACATCTTTGGTTATTTTTGGGTTATGTTATAAGGAATGAAAACCTGAAAATTGACCCTACAAAAGTTGCAACCATAGTAAATTGGCCAAAACCCAACACTGTAAAAGAGGTTAGGAGATTTATTAGTGTAGTACATTATTGGATAAATTTTATTGCTAAATTTTCATATGTTTCATCTCCTTTTCATGCCTTGACTAGTGTTAAATAGGTCTTTCTAGTGGAGAGGAAAAAAATAGAAAGCCTTCGACCCATTAAAAGAAAAAATTAACACCACTCCTATCTTAGCACTTCCAAATTTGCAGCAGCGATTTAAAATTGAGACCGATGCAAGTGAATATGATATAGGATAAGTTTTGATGTAGAATATAAATCTAGTTTGTTACCATTAAAAAACTTTCACAGGTATGATAAAAACTATCCTACTTATGATAAAGAATTGTAAGCTTTGGTGTAGAGTGTAAATTAATGAAAGCATTACCTGATGGGCAAAGAAAAAGTGATTCATACTGATCATCAACCTCTACATTATATCTAATCATAAACCAAGCTAAAAAAATCAAGACATTTATTATGGATGGGTTTCTTGCAATAGTTTCATCTTGTGATTAGGTATAATAAAGCTATACAAATCGAGGTTGTTGATATGTTATCTACACATCCTATTATTACATCAGTTATTTTACAAAATAATTATTTAATTCATGGAAGCTACAAAGAACATTATGTTAATGATGGTGATTTTAAATAAGTGTGTGAAGACTTGTTGAGTGGTAAATAAGTGGAAGACTTTTACTACCATGTGCAAGATGGACTTTTATATCATCTTAAAAAACTTTGTAATCTATAGGATGAATGAGTCCATGTGGTTAGAGAAACTCATACTTATCATATATCTGGTCATTTTGGTGTCAGTAATATAGTTGCATACTTATAGATATATTTTTATTGGCCCCATATGTAATGATTTTTTTCTAAATATGTAATAAGTTGTACTCTTTGTGCTATGAGAAAACCTAGTAATAGCAAGTTAGGTTTATATACCCCTCTCCTTATTCCTACCTATCCTTGGGAAAGTATTTATATGGATTTTTTAGGAGGCTTACCTATGACATGAAGGAAACATGATTATCTATATGTGGTTATGGATAGATTTAGAAAAAATTGTTTGTTGGTTCCTTGCACTAAAAAGGTTACTAACGAGAAGATAACACACTTGTTCTTTCAGCATGTCTAATTTCATTTTTTTCCTAGAACCATTATATCTAATTGAGATTCTCAATTACCTGGGGAATTTTAATCAAATTTATCAAACTTGATGGACACTAAGTTGAAGAAGAGTACTACATTTCATATGTAAATTGATGGACATATAGAATTGGTCAACTATGCAGTGGTACATCTACTCCGAGGCTATTGTAAAAAACACTCAAAGATGTGGGATGAACATTTATATTATGTGCAACATATTTATAATCATGCAGTTCATTCTTATACATAGAAGTCTCCTATTGAGGCTTGTTTTGGATATCTACCTAAGTCACCTTTAGACTTCTCATTTTAAAAGGAATTAATTATAGATGGATGAATTGATGTTGAAACGGCAAAAAAATTCATTCAAAAGATATAATTGATTCATCAGACTATCACAGAAAATGTAGAGAAAATTTAAGAAAAATACAAAGTTATGCATGATAAACATTAGATTGATCATCATTTTCAAGTCGGTGATCAAGTTTGGATTCACATTAGTAAGGAGTGGCTTACAGGTGAAGGTAAAAAGCTAAATCCAATTCGATATGGTCCATTCATTATTTTGGAAAAGATTGTTAATAATACTTTTCAATTAGATTTATCATCATACATGTAGATTTATTTAGTTTTATATGTTGAGAAATGAAGTTTTATGAGCCTTCTATGATCAATGATCATGATTAAAGTGTTTCTATACCTCCTATTGATGACTTTGCTCCTGAGTATTTGGACAAGTTGTAGGAAAATATCATTCTTGATAGTAAAGTGAGGACTTTGTGAAGAGGCGATGTTAAATATCTTTGTGTGGGTCTAAAAGGGACACATATATGGAAGGATAAGTGGATGAAATTCAAAAAGGTGAGGGATAAATACCCTCACCTCATTACGGGATAAAATGAATTTTAGAGGTCCAAAAGCTCCTTAGTGGGGAGGAGTGATCCAGGAGGATCCCCACCATATCAATACCAATCTAATATATTTATAGTACCTACATTAGTTTGTTTCTAATTTGAGACAAAAATTAATGGTCTAATTCTTATTCAAAACATACACAACATAGATCTCATTGAGAACTTTTTGATGCATTTTATGGTTCAAAAAATGGAGTTCATATGTGCAAGATATAGATGGTCAATGTTTTGGTTAAAGATGGTCAAATAGTCAAAGTGGCATGGCATGTTGACATGTGGTAGTATAGTGGTCTTATGAATTATTTAAAATTTAATTGATCCATGTCATTTAAATCTATGGGCATTACCCCTAAAACACAACAGGTGTTTATCACCTAGATAAATCCTTAAAAAAATTATACATGGGCATAAGTCAATTTCTATGATATAAAGCCTTAACATATTAAAGGATATGACCATTCAACATATAGGATATGTAAAAGACTTAGGATATTTAATTGCATTTACATGAAATATTCATGTAATGGCTGATTTTAAGTCTTAAGTGTGATAAACAAAAATCCCACAATGGGAATAAAGCTAAAAGGGCTAAAATAAGCCTATAGGATTATTTTAATCCCATTAAAATTAGCATTGGATAATTATAATTCCTTTTTTAATTGTAAATGGATAATTATCCAACCCTCCAAATGTGGAGCCCAAACAACTATATAAAGGCACGGGGTGACATTTGAAGGGTAACTTGGAGCTTATGGAATGTGAAGAGAATTAAAGTTGAAAGAGCCAAGAGACATATATTCTTGTTGTCTTGGCCAAGTAGAGGGACATTGACATGCAAGTTTTAGAAAAACTATTTTTTATTTACTTCAATATTTTAAGTTTTACATCAAGATAGTAATGTATTGATCACATTGGATCAAACTTGGGGACCTAGACAATTGTCAAACTCTGTAAACAAACTTGTGTTGTTGTTTACTATTACTTTTTTTAGTTTTTCTTATTTTTCCACAAAAAACAATTCAGGTGTTAATAGTTTTTAAATTGTGAGAATTCATAAAACTATTGATTTTTTTGTTTTTATAGAACATTATTGAACATTTGAATCATAATTTGATAACATTTACGAATCATGTGGTGAAATACTTTTTCATTGTGTATTTAAAGATCTCTAAATTTTCATCACATTTTATCTTTAGTCTATACACTAAAATAAAAATTCATGGTAGGTTCTTATTGCCTCATATTCACAGAGTCATAGAGTGTTTATAAGATTCTCATTGGAATTTTCTATTCTTAAAATTTATGGAATTATTAATTCCATTTTATATTTCATTTTGTACATATATTCTCTCCTTCACATATCTCATACCCATGTGAAAACATCTTGTGAAATAAGTTCTTACAGGATCCACGTCTTTATTAACTTTGATCTTTATTATGTATAGCCGAAGATATGCATATATAATTTATCAAAAACACATAAATAAAAGTGTTAATGTATTTAATTACATATACACTATTATGTGGTTTTAATATGCACTTGTAATATTAGTTGCAATATAATTCTTGGATAATCATTAATTGGTGTACAATTATCCACAAACTATTATTAGAGAAGAGTATCAATAAGGTTATTGATTTGATTAAATTTTTATATTAATAGTAAACTTATATATTTAAAAAGACTTATTCTTAAAGTTAAATACTTTCTAAACAATATCTTGAGGTAATTTATTATCTATATAAGAGCATATAAATCTAGTGGTTAAGGTAATTATTGACCACATTTGACCCCAAGTCAAATTTGGGTCACCCCCTATAGGTTTAAAATTTATAGAGGTTTATAATGTATTTCATGGTATTGTCATGGTATCTAGTGGTCTTAAATTATTCCATGTGGTCATAGGTGTCCTTGTTTAGCATTGTCTAAGTTATGGACTTATGTTCACTTGTTTAGTCTTATGGTTAAGTACAAGGTATTATATAATCAAACTTGGTAAAAAGTATAATATGGTATAAATTAATTTAAAAAGATTATTTGGATGTCATTTATATCATATTATTATTCTCTAACCTTTATTTTGCTTCTATATGTAAACAATGTCAATTTGGCCACCCTTTGGTCTATGAAGAAGAATTGGACATGCCACCTCAAGGAGATAAAATTTAAAGTGGTGCAATCGATGGTTGAGGATAAAGATGTGATTTAAAAGTGGTTATGGGCCCACTATGCACTGAATAAAAAGTAAGACAAGACTAAAAGCTTATCGACACGGTTGACAAGATACCACCTTTAGATAGTGGTTAGGTCCACTTTATTTATTAAAGGGATAGCGTGCCCAGAGTCACGATCATGGACAGACCCCATGATTAGTCATAATAAGACAAGACTAAAAGCTTATCAACACGGCCGACAAGATACCACCTTTAGATAGTGGTTAGGTCCACTTTATTTATTAAAGGGATATCATGCCCAGAGTCATGATCATGGATAGACCCCATGATTAGTCATCATTGGCAAACTCATAACTTCCAGCTAGAGAATAAGGAGAGTTGGGACCCCCTTACCCAAAAACAATTTTGAATGCTTGAGCTTAGAGAGAAATGAAAAATAGATGAATGAAACCATGTTTCCTCTTTAAATGCGAGATCGATTATTGCGTGGAACTTTATTTTTGCCATCTGAATGGAACCCTAGTTGGATTTCTAGCCCGAGTTGGACTGCCATCCCAAGCTGGGCCTTCATCCCAAATTGGGTTGCTAAAGAAATAGTGAACAGATGGGGGAAACCATTTTTACTCTTTCATGCGAGATATAATTTTGGTTGGAAGCATGTTTTTGCCACAAATTATTGTATTTTAGTTGGAACTTGAGTTGCACAGTAAACCCGAGTTGAGTTTTTTAAATGAGTTGAAAAAAGTAACCTGATAATAAAATGGGATGCTTATGAGAATCATCCCATGGATTTTAACTTATAACTACTATGGGGGGAGGGTGTTCTTCGAATGCCCTTGCGGGAAAGCAAGTGAAAACATAGGAAATATATTGTTCCCCCCTTACCCGCAAACGATTCTGGATGCTTGAGCTTGGAAAGAAATGAGAAAAACCTCATGAAGGGTATTTAAGCTATTTAAAATTAATATCAAAGGTATATATACACTTTTAGGTGAAACCAAAGTTCAGGTTTCACCCAAATACCCTTGAGTGCTAACAAGAAGGAGATAGGCTCTAAACCCCAAATACCCTGATTATACACTATGAGAATTAAAAATGACTATGGTGTCATAAAAAAATTAGAAATGGTTCAAGAATAGTCAAAGTCTGACATAACCTATAGTTTAATGCCTAATCTTGACAAAAAGATACTTTGCAAGCATTTGTACAGCCTTTCAAAATCAATTTTCAATTGAAAATGATTTATAAGTGTCCCTTGGTATCCCTTAGACCATTTTATATATTTTGACTAATTTTTATTTTGAAATGACACTATAAACACTTTTTCTCCTCCATCATTGCCTTTGTAAGCTCAAGAAGGCAAATTTGAATTGAATGGTATGGTTAGGGGATAGAGATTTAGGAGATAAAAATTTGGCCATTGTTAGGGGTCCAAGTAAGATTTAAATAAGTGGAATTTTTTTTCATATTGGTTACCTCTTATTTATTAATGATCATTAAGAGTGACTATAGGTCACTATGGCCTATTCATCTAAGACCAATCTATTCTTGCACCTATTTATACAGTTCAAAAATCAATGGAGATAAATTATTTTGAGGGTGGTTTTTATAGGTCTTGTATCTAAATTTCATGGTGGTTTCATTTACTAGCTCATCTTTATGATTTGCTTTCACTTGGAGAAAGAGTGGCTTAGTGTACAAGTTATTTTAGATAATCCTACTGTAAGTTCATGTTTATTCTTCATGGTGATCATTATTATGGGTCTATAATGATTAATTATTCATAGATAACCAATAATTTTCATGGATTTCATGTTCTACTTGTCTGAAATGTGTTTCTTATTCATATATTCAAGTATTTACTCTTTGGGATACATAATTTGTGTTTGAATAGTCTAATGAATGTTTAATTATCAATCTGAGATCAAATTTTAATGATAAATCATAGTGTTATGTTCTTAGATGATATTATACTCTGGAGAGTGAAGAAAGGTTCAAGATAGGAGTCCAAATACATACTTTTCTAATGAGAGATTTTTATTTCCTTCATATACATGTTGTGTTGACTATAATAATAGATTGGATATGTTAATATATATAGTGGAAAATACTATCCACATATCCTCATGACTTCATGGTCTTACTTTCCCTATTTACTTCACCATGTGCTTCCAACTGACTAGATGCTTTATTTCACAACTCATAGGCTATACATTAGTGGACTATATGCAGTTCATACAAAATGTTATGGTAAGTTGGAAAGGACATAAGACTTTGTTATATAATATTTAAGGCCTTGGAATAATAACAAGAAGATGAATGATGGATTAATAGTTTTAAAGTTTTAAGGACTAAAGAGAATGCATCTTGTTTTCCTAAAGCAGTCAAAAGTGACCTACATGCCCAGCATATAGAACTTAATTTTGGACCAAAAAAACCAATGGAAAAATAATAAAAGCAAAGGTAAGATGACAAAACCTTATCAAAATATCCTCAAGATAGATTCTGATAGTGATCGAACCCATCAAAAGAACAACTAGGCCACTCATTGTCAAGATGATAGTGAGATTGAGTTGAAACTCTATAAAGGGATATGTAGGATTGTATAGAGGTGGGCCAGATATAAGTGATTTGAATATTTCAAAAGGAGTTATTCAAACCTTGTAGTATTAGAAACTCAACCCTTGTAAAATTTTTTGAAATGAAATATAAAACCTAAGAGAGAAGAGTTGGTTCAAGTCTCAATATATAGTCCTAGTGTTCTAATAGGTAGGCTACATGCTTGTTTGAAGGCTAAACTCAATCTCTAAATTGGAGTAAGAGTTAGTAGTGATATTTAAATTTTTTTTAAATCCAATCATAACTTTAAAAAATCTCAAGTATATTTAAGGATCAATGGTAATTGAGAAACTATAGTTTCAAAACCCTAACTCAGTCAATCATCATAACGAGCATCTACAAGTGGCTATAAGGGGAGACAAACTAGTATCAATCCTAAAAAAAGAAGTAGAGAATGTATGAGACATTATTAAACCTAATTGGAAACTTTAATTAGGTTCAATAACCAAAATTAAGCTAGTTATATAGTGGATGAGGTCTCAAATTCAAATGACAGTCAACACCCTAAGAGAGAATGCCTATAGCCTGCTAGTAGGAGGAACTAGTTCTAAATCAAGGAGAAAAAAGGTAGAGTAGTGTATGGAGATTTTTTGAAACAATATAATATTCACAATATAATCAAGACAATTGAAAATGTTTGTATGTTAGTGTTGAGAAGGTAGGTTCTAAACACATAGAGCATACAGTCATAACTCTCCTAGATCACCTACAGACCTATTTGAGGGATCTACTCAGTATGATACATTGAAAGGAAAGAGATAGAGGTAAAAAAGGTGATTAAAACCAATTGAGACTATGAATACATTCATGGACAAAGATAAGGTCAGTAATGTGAGAATAAGGTCTAGGCAGAGAGTACAGTCAAGGTGGTCTCTAACATCTATAAGCTACATACATAACTGGGCTAGTAGGAGGCCTAAAATTAAAGAGCAGAGATGATGAATACTATGATTTATACCTTAGACAAAAAATTAATCCTGAAATTCATTATTGTTACCAAAAAAAACATGAATAAGGTTGAGCATATTATTTTTTAACTCCATACATAGCCCAAGCTACAGGTATACTTGTTCTTCAAAGTTGTTTGCTTGATTGAAGAAAATAAATGAATATAGACTATATGAAGTGATGAAAATTGGATATATAATGATATAATAGTTTTTTTTAAACTTCATATAACTTCCCAAGTCTGATACAAAGGTGAGAAGGTCAAATACTTAGTCTAGACTTCAAAACCATGCACACGGTCATAGGCCTATAACTAGTTGAGAGAAATTTGAATTTTTGGGAGTCATATAAGTGTGACCACACTATTAAAATTGGTAAAAAGTGTGTTCTTGAATTAAAAAATATTTCCATAGTATCCTCAAGGTCACACAAGTAGTGGAACTACTCACTCTTTTGTCTCAGACCTTGCCCACTCTTTGGGAAAAGCATAGTCAAGAGACTTAGGAGTTCACTTGAGCTTAAAGGCATAAAAAAATATTTTATACCTCATGGGGGGATCTTGGAGAAACATAAAAACATTAAAAATGTTTAAAAACACCTAAAATAGGTACTCAAGCTTAGGTTTTCACTCCAAGGCCCTTAAGGGCTAGCAAAGAGAAGATAGGCTCATAACCCCAAGTACCCTGATCAGTGTACCAGTTGAATAAAGATGGGTAATGAAAACTTAAAAATCATGTATAATCATGGATAATTATGTTTCAAATTTATTTTATCCTCTCATAATAGTGGGAAGGTGTTTTGAGACCTAAAACTCATATTTGACCTCTCTCTAACCTTAAGAGAGCTAAGTAGACCACTCGAAGAGAAACTTAAGATGCTCATATTGTTGTCCATAATTTTCATGGGAGTATAATCCTTTTGTAACATTTTAAAGGGTATATTGAGAATTTTTTAAAATTTTAAGGATTTCATTTAATGATATGTTCTTTATGAATAATTGTTAAGACTCCAAACAAGTCTTAAACCCTGATAGTGACCAGTCATGGAGAAAAGGCCTCAAATGCACATCTAATGACATTTTATGATCTTGAAAACTCTTTTAGTTATCTATGAATACAAGGAGGTTACTCAAATTTACTTTGATTCTGACATCACTTGTATAAACTGGTACAAATACCCTATTTTTATATGTTTTTGGTGTTTTGTAGGTGTTCTAAGAAGTGGAGAGATTCCAAATCATGGGATGAGGTCATTTGGTAATTTTATTATCCATTAAATTTCAAAACATTGCACAAGATTTTTTTAGGTAATCAAACTAGGCCCATTTTCCAAGGTAGTCTCAAATAGGCTCAAAATAAGACTAGGTGGTAAGGCCATTTCTTAGTTTGCATACTTACACAAGGTCTCAAGACTCTAAATTTGAAATGGAGGTTAGTGATGGAATATGGAAATTTAATAACATTATTTTGGGTGATTTCATGTGTGTGGAAGAGGTTTGGAGCAAGAAAATGGGGCCTTATGCAAGGAGGCCTAATTCAAGAGAGAGAAAGGCATAAAAATGGGATTTCACTTAGAGTCATAATATTAAATTTGACATGGACATAGAGTTAAATATATGGTCCTATAATATTCCATTATTTTTTTAATATAATCCATAAAACGTCCTACACAAGGAGGTTTATAGGTAAAAAGGGCTACAAGGAAACTAGGCCTAATGAAGGCTTAAGGAGAAAAATAAGTTTTTGAGATTTGTTCTATGAACCAAAATGGTGTGTTTTATACATTATAACATATTTTAAGACCATTCATGGAGTTTATATGAGCTTAAGAAGATGAACTTAAGTTTTGGGCCACTTAGATCAATCTAGGCATGGGAAATGAACAGTTTCAAGACACCTATGCACTTGAATGATGGAATGGCAGGTCAGAGGAGTTTATTAAGTCATGTAAAATGTTAAATAATTTTTTTAAGATCATTTAAATTTTAATTAATGGTTTTAAGGTCCATTTTTCAATTCTTTCATGCAAAGAAGGGTAATTTCTAAGATGTTAGTCAAGGTGTCAAGCAAGTTTGTAACCTCTACACAACTTAGAAGGTTGAAGGTGCTTATATTGAGGTATGTTACTATTTTTGGTGTTAATTCAATGATGTTTTCATTGATGTCAAATTAAATATGTATATCATTAATGTCAAGGTTAGAATTGAGGCCATGCATGGTGAAGTGGTGTGTGACAAAGAAGTCTTATGACAAGAAAATATTTGAAGGCAACCTATTGTCTCTCTGTTGAGAAAGAATTTGAAGGAAACTTAGTAATTATTATATATTTTAATAGATAATTTTAAATTAACCTATTAAATATTTTGAGGTTGACGATATGTCAAGGTCAAGATCAGGATATAAGGTAAGCATATTGTTGAGCACTAATCTTGAGGAGTAGTGTCATATCATGAGCATGGTTTAGCAATCTTTGAGTTCTTGTCATAATGTTGTGGTGTGAAAATATCATAATAATATTTAAATTATCATTTTTTTAGAAGAATCTTTATTAAAAAATGTTATTGGTTGATATCATTAAAACTTAACTTGTTTAAGTTCAAATCCCTGAGTATCAGATGTCTTGAGAAGCCTAGTCTAGTCCTGTGAGAAGGTGTATGCATAAATCATAGTGAATCTTGGTGAATTATCTCATTATAGGCATGATAAAGTGTATAAATTTTTCTAATCATGTGAAAGAGTCAAAGAAGCCTTTAGAAGAGTTCTAAGGTTAGTTTTGAGACTTAGTCCTTGTATAAAGAAACCTAGTGGAAAGAAAGGGCCTAGTAGCATGATGAGGTGAGAAGTCTAAGGATTGTAAGAATATGTGTGGTAGTGTGTGATAAAATTATGAGGTTTTATGAGATGATAGTGAGGTTTTTATAATATTACAATAGATTTCAAGGTGTGTTTAAGGTTTAAGTATGACTGACAGTTCAAGACCTAATGTGCAAAGAGACCTAGTGTGGCCTAATGAGGGGTCAAGTTATTTTCCCAAGTTGCCAAAGTTATTAATAGAATTTTTAGATGTGTGAGAGGTTTTATAATTTTTTTAACCAATTTTGAGGTTGCATTATGAATGATAAATAATGAAAATTAGTGTTGAGGTTTTTTATGTGCACAAAATGAGGTATTACAAACCCAAGAAGGATTTTCCTATGCTCATTGGAACGTGCAACCTTTTCATGAGGATACAATAGATAATGGTAATTATGGAATGGTCCTAACTTAAATATCTTGGAATTGGTTTTTAAGTTGAGGTGAAATATTTTATGAATGATTGTTAAGAATTGAAGGTAGTCTACACCCTCCTAAAACCCTCATAATGACCTGATATGAAAGATATTGTTGGAAATTGCTCAAAATGGATTAGATGACCTAGTTTGACTATTAGAGAATATATAAGGCTCTCTTAATTTTTTCTAGGTGGAATTGGTATATCAAAATATTGAGTGGAAGGTACATGAAACCCTTGTTTCTTAATTTTTGATGTAGTAGGTAGGGTTGACCAGGTCAAAGCATGCAAATGATTAGAGGATGATTTTTGATACTTTTAGTTTTTACCCATATGATTTTTTGATCAGGTTTTATACCTTAATTATTCTAAATTTATCATGTAAGTTGGCTTATCACTAAAAAGGCCTAATAAGCAAGATAGTAAAAAAACTAGGCAGAAGTGAGAATGAGATTAGGGATGGGTTGTAGTGGATAAGGTATGGATACAAATGAATTTGGTATTTTTTAAATACCTATATAATATTTAATCCTTAAATATAAGATATTTTGAAGCTCATATACAAGCAAAAAGTTTTTTTCAATGTGACACGTCTAACACGGTGAGGTCTGTGTATGGTGAATACATGAGATTGGTCTGTAAGACCAATTTTGATATTGAACCATAATATATATATATATATATATATATATATATATATATATATATATATATGTTATAAGTATGTTTAAGGATCATATAAACCCATTTTAATTTCATAAAATGTTCACACAAGTGTTCTAAGTCTTGGTTTTCATGATTATGTTTTTGGAGCTACATGCAGTTTTCTATGATGTCCCTAAGTCTATTTGCATAGAATTGAATAATATAATGCACATGAAGATATTATAAATGTATCATATAATATTTTAATTTATTTTTATTCATGATAAACTCATATAAAGGTGTGAAAATTTAAAGTCTCTTGATTGGGTTTTTGAAGCCTGTATGTAGTTTTAAGTGAGCAAATGAAGATGATTAGTTTAAAGTATTTTTCCCTATATTGTGAAATATAATAGACTTTTTGATTAAAATTAGGTCATGGAGGTTATATCCATATGTTTTTTGTTTGGATTATGTGTAAAATTTGATTGTATGCTTCAGATTTTCAAGATAGTCTTTTTGGCAGTAAGGAGGCCTAATTGTGAGTAGTCTTAATTATGTGGTTCAAGGAGTGAAATGAGATAAATGGTTTTGAGTACCTAAGGTGATAATATAATGGGTATAATTTTATAATTTATGAATTTTTTAATTCATTTTTTAATGCTAAATATGTTCTAAGATGATCAAAGTGAAACATGTGCCTTTAGAAGGCCTAATTGCATTAGGTTTTTATTAGGCCTAATGGTAGTTTTGGTCCTTATGGATGGTTACTGACATATGTAGTGGGTGTTTCAATTTTTAGACTTGTTTTTTACATATTCCAATGGTTATATAAGTATTTATAGTTTTTTTTCCTAGCAATGTGGGTGAGAGTAAGAGTCAAGTTTAAAGAGAAGGTATAATAGGCCTAATTTGACTAGTTAGAATATTGAGTGAAAAAATGAATGATATAGAGGTTTGGAAATAAGGTATATGGATTTAATACCATTATATAAGTGTGTTTAATATTTAATTAATATATAAAAATAATTATATAGATGATGAGCAAGGTAATTTGAGCTAATTATGCCATGAAGTGGGTTAATTGAGCGAAGAGGCCTAATAGGCTATTTGAGAGAGATAAAAGAGTGAGAAGAGCAAAGAAGGTTATCATCTTCAGTTGAGTGAGAAAAAAGTGTCCAAATATTATCATAGGTTTAAGTTATCTAATTTAGTGCTTAGTTACCTATGGTTTTGGTGCATCCTTGCAAGTTGGTGCTTTCTAAAGGACTAGTTAAGTTGGTGCTTGACTAGTGAGCAGTTAGTGCTCCTTGTGGGGTTGGTGCCTCACTAAATCTTGATTCATTGATTATAGTAATATATTTAAATATATGTTTCAACTATTTTTATCCTCTAATAATTTTTCCCACATATATCCTATGTTTTTATGTTGTTTTCTTTTATATATACTTGTTTATGCATTGGTTAATGTATATATGTGAATGAATGCTTCATGGATGATAAGTGAAATTGAAGGATTTTTTGAAGGAAAATGACTCACCCTACCCCCCATATTATTATCTATACTTAAAATATATTCAAGAGTGAGATACATGGCCTTTGATTTCTACATGACTATCTCATAATTTCTCTCATTATTTTAACTCTCATAAACACTTGTCAATTCTCTCTCTCTCTCTCTCTCTCTCTCTCTCTCTCTCTCTCTCTCTCTCTCTCTCTCTCTCTCTCTCTCTCTCTCTCTATATATATATATATATAAGCAGTCAATTTTGGCTAAGTTTTCAAGATCCACACCTGGTATGGTGAAGCCCTGCTAGTTTGAATACTATATTTTATTTTGAATAGATATTTTCAATCTATTTTTTGAGTTCACAACTTATTTTATAAGTGTGTGAATTAGTGCATGGTTGAATGACAAGTGATAATCATCTATCCTTATGTTCAAATTATTTTTTCATTATTTGTGCAAGTAGTCTACTCTCTAATAGGTCATATGAAATGTAGTTAGTATCCTTGTCTATATCTAAGTGTAAGGAATAGAATTAGTGTTTACAATAATACCTCTTATTCATTCATCTTTAGAAGTGCAATGCATATCACCTTCATGTTTGAAACATTTATGTTAGAGTAATCTATGATGTTATAGTTAGTCTTGTTAGTCATCTTTCATAGTGTAAGTATATGTTACTCGTTTAAAAATAAATTTGGTGTTAATTATATCTATTTTCATCCCAAGAAATAAATTAGTATATGTGATAAGATATCAAAGACAAATCTAGGGAGCTAGCTCTTCAATCTAGAGGTTTACCTCTGCTATAGGTAATCCATAAGCCTAGAGGTAATCCAATGTTTCACTCAATTTTGAGAAGGATTAAAATACCTCTCCAAGGATGAAAAATTTAGTCAAAATAGAAAATCATACTTCTTATTCATTCACCTTGAGAAGTGTAATGCATATCACCTTCGTGTTTAAAACACTTGTGTTAGAGTAATCTAAGATGTGTAAGCTATTCTTATGGGTCATCTTTCATAGTGAAAGGATATGGTAGTCTTTTGGAGATAAATTTGGTGAATCACCTCACTATAATAGGTTAATTTCATGTTCATTCTATCTATTTTTATCCCAAGAAAACAATTAGTATAGGTGATAAGATATCAAAAATAAATCTATGAAGCTAGCATTTCAATCTAGAGATTTACCACTACTATAAGTAACCCATAGGCTTAGAGCTAATCCAATGTTTCACTCAAGTTGGAGAAGGATTTAACTACCTATCTAAGGGTGAAAAATTGAGTGACAATGGTTTTAGCATTCTTGATGGGACTATTATCTCAAGAACATCTTATCAAGGTGAATGTTGGTATTAATAACTCATAACTACATATGTGTTCCTCACTTAGCATTCGGTGACTCCACTGAAGATAATATATGGTTATAGACCAAGTTTTATTATTTCCTTTGTTCATGAATCATGGTTCTTATTAGGTCATCTGCTAGTAAATGTAACCATCTTATAAATCTACTCCCTCAACCTAAACTTCCTCTTGAAGTTCAATATCCTCCTGAGTCTATCTTGACATTTGAAGAGCAAGAATATTTTTCAAGTCAAGAATAGTTTGAAGATAAGATGGCTAGGCAACATGATTTCCTAGCCTTCAATACTAAAAATCCCATAAACCTCAATTCCTATGATGATATCCCCATAAATTCCACCAAGAGTGTTCCCACCTTCAATGGGGAAGGTCCTATCACTCCAAGTGAGCATATTAGAGACATATCCAACTTATGAAATCTACATAATGTCCTTAAAGTTTGCAGTCAAGTTACTTGCCATGTATATTAGGGGAAAAACCCTTGATTGGTATAGAACATTGTTGGGAGGATGCATCACTGCTTGGTATGAGTTTGGAAATTTGTTAACTCAAAGGTTTGAAGATAAAAATGATCATACATCAATTGAATGTCATTCAAAGAGGGCCCAAGGAGACTATGCATGGTTTCAATGAGAGGTTTCAAAGAATATGGAATAGGTTTCCACCTCCTATCAGATCTCTTGTAAGTTTTTTTCCCAACATACATTAGAGATATTGGTACTGATATATTTGTCATGTTGCAGTCTATGGGTGGGTACACTTTGCTTAAAGCATATTACATAGACATTAGAGAAGAGAATGCTTTGATCCAATCTAATAAAATCCCTCTAAAATTATCCAGGCCTATTCTACCTAACATGTTTATGAATCCTCCAAGTCTTACTCTAATTTAAATTTCAAGCAACAATTTTAGAGCTTCCCCAAAGAAATCATAAGATGCCATTGATTGGGAAGTAAGGTGTAAGGCCTTAGAGGCTCAAGTTGGGTAGTCAAACCAAAAATTTTGAGTTCACCAAAACCCCTACTCCTATTCTCCACAAGAAAATAGTTTACCACCTTATAAATATGGTCAAAGTAGGAGACAAGGTTAGCCTAACTTCAATAAGCCACCCAATGACTATAATCCAAACTCTACTCCCAACATAAGAGCCATGGTTCTAATCCATAGTAACTTGGTTCAAAGAGAAGAACAGAAGCCTCAAAGATAGTTAATGAATGATTATGAAGGTGAAGGACAATATTAGGTTACTCAAGGAGGGACTACCCCTTAATTAACAAAAAAATATGAGAGATTCATGCAAGTAAAAATAAATGGAGAGTGTGACAGGTAAGGAGTGAAGCTGGCAAACTTCTAAGTAGAAGATACACTTATCCTAAATAATAATACTTCAATTTTAGTGAAAACAAGATTAAAGAGAATATCTTTGGGATATGATCAAGGTGTGAATACAAATTTAAATAACATTATTTCAAGGCCACAAAGTGTGAATACAAATATGGCAGCTCCTACAACTCGTGCACCTCTTCAAAATCAGAACTTGGAAAGGGTGACTCAAAGTACTTCATTGCCTCAATCTAAAGGAATTTATTTGCATAAAAGGGTGAAAGAAAAGGTGAGTTTTCTTTCTTTTAATATCATTGATTCTTTTAAGAGTAAAAATACTAGTATATCTCTTTGGGAGGTACTTCACATGCCTGGTAAAAAAGAACTACTTCAAGAGTAGTTATCCCGAATTCATATTAGTACTCAACCATAAAGACATGGTGGTGTAGTACTCAATAATGTACATAACCATATTTTTTAACCCTCCACCAAATCTAAAATCCCCCACCTTTTAATCTCACCCTCATTGTGGGAGATAAGCTTGTCCATAATTGCATTGTAGATAATGAGGCAAGTACTTCAGTTATGCCCAAACTAGTTGTAGATACATTAGGATTGAAATATGATCCATATATCAAGGGAGTTTTTCAACTTGATGGGAAATTGGATAAGTTATTAGGTCTTATAAAAGGTTTTAATCTATTCTTGCATGACTATCTAATCTTTCCAATCTTATAATACATAGTGGTGGTATATTTGCCTACTCACTTTGGTATTTGCCTATCAAGGGACTTTACCACCAAGATAGGAGGATAAATTTATATTGATTGGTATTTATTGGTATTTAAAGCAAGGTATATAATAAAAGTGACTATTATAACATAGCCATTGGCCAATTTTCACATTGAGCCATATGTGGAAGCTAGCTATAATTTGAATTGTACTATACATGAAGAAGAAGAACATGTCATAGATGATAGAACATCTTCCAAACTTGGTAGTATCTATGATATTTGTTTAGATGAGTATGGTACTAACACATATGAATATGATTCCTATACTTTCATTAATGGGATAGACTTTAGCACATACATCATTCATGATGAAGGTGATGAACATTCTAAGGTAAGCCTTGATGATCCTTTTAAAAAAGCTATTGAGGATAACTATCTTATTCATGTAAATGATGATGATGGTTTTTAAAGTATGATAGATCAGGATAATGAGGAAGACAATGAAATTATGCTTGATCAAAATGATGAGGTTCATGGGTGTGACTGTCATGAAAAAGATGATGACTTATGGTTGCAGTTTCATGCCATAGTTTAGGAGTTTGAACAAGTGAGTAGAGAAACCCTTAAAATAATAATGATCTTGAGATTAAGGTCATTTGTAGACCTAAGGAGCATAAATAGAAGTTTTAAGTCACTATTAAGCAATTTGCATTCATAAAGGAGTGTAATGAAGCCAAGGCAAATTTTGGTATGGTCAAAGAGCAACCTAGGTAGTAGTCTGATGTTGAATCACTTGTAGACATATTTGAGCAACAAGAAGATGAGTATGATATTCTTAGACATCAATAACATCATGGTATAGATGAAGATGAAGTAGACCAAGGTTTCATGACTCCTAAGAATAAGAATGAAGAACACCAAATGATCATGAAGGAGGATAAGCAGGTTATACTATCAAACAGTCCTAAAAGAGAATTTGGAGAACCATTCCATGAAGTTTCAAATGGTGTAATTGCAAATAGCAGAGGTCTTATGATTGGTAAGTCTCTTGATCATATTCACATGTCAAAAAATTTCAATAACCATCCATCATATGGTGACTAACTCTCATGGAGTAGATGTGACTAAAAGAAATTTATTTTTGATCTTGATTGAAGCAAGAGAAAGTGTTTTATCACCTAAAACATGTTTTGAGGTCTGTATATATTAGGATAGGTGTGTTGTTTGCATTTTTTGGTGTGTGTTTTCCCTGAATGCTTTAAGCATAGTGTGTGTTTTCTTATTTTTATGTGTTTTGTGTGAGTTTTACATATTTTGAAGGTATATCAATTTTAAATTGAGCATAAGAGTGACTCTATATCTCAATAGAAGGAGAAGGCTACTGGTCCATGAGCATTTTAGGCATGCTACCCTTGTGAATCACCAAGAATGTTGACCAAATTTAACCCCAAGTCAAATTTGGATCACCCTTATAGGTTAAAACTTCATAGAGATGTCTAATTTTTATCATGGTCTTTTCATGGTCTTTAGTGGTCCTAAATTATTCCATGTGGTCATATGTGTCCTTTTTTAACATTGTCTAAGTTTTGGTCTTATGTTCACTTGTTTAGTCTTATGGTCAATTAAAAGGTCTTGTCTAGTCAAACTTGGTAAAAGGTATAATATGGTATAAATTCACTTCAAAAGGTTATTTAGACATCATTTATATCATATTATCATGCTTTAACCTTTATTTGGATTCTATATGCAAAAAATTGTCAATTCGGCCACCTTTTGGCCCATGAAGAAGAGTTGGGCGTGCCACCTCAAGGAGATAATTTTGTAGGAAGATTTTAAATGATATTGGTTTCAAAAACAAGTTATATATGGTTAAGGAATAGTCAGATTCTAACATAACCTATAGTTCAATGCCTAATCTTGGAAAAAATATTTTTTTCAAGCACTTTTATGGCTTTCCAATATCAATTTTTAGTTTAAAGTAGTTTATAAGTGTCCCTTGGTCTCCCTCAGACTATTTTCCATCTCTGGATCAAGTTTTTGTTTGAAATAACACTCCAAACACTTTTTATCCTCCATTAATGCCTTCACAAGCTGAAGAAGGTAAATTTATGTTGAATGGTATGGCTAGGAGAGAGAGAGAGAGAGAGAGAGAGAGAGAGAGAGAGAGAGAGAGAGAGAGAGAGAGAGAGAGAGATGAAACTTTGGACATTTTTAGGGGTAGAATTAATCTTAAAATTAGTGGAATTTATTTTCATATTGGTGGTAAATTATTTATTAATGATCATTAAGAGTGACAAAAAGTCACTATGGCCTATTCATCTGAGAGAGATTTGTTCTTGCACATGTTTATCAAGATAAAAAATAGATGGAGAGTAAATTTTTTAGGATGGTTTTTATAATTCTTATATTTCCATTTTATGGTGGTTTCATCTTCAAACTCATCTCTATGAGTTGATTTCACTTGGAGGAAGAATGGCTTGGTGTATAAGTTGTTTTAGAGAATCCTACTATAAATTCCTATTTATTATTCATGGTGATCATTATTAGGGGTCTATAATGATTTATTATTCATGGAAGACCCATAAATTTCATGTATTTCATGTTTTACTTGTCTAAAATGTGTTTCTTGTTTATATATTCAAGTATTTTCTCTTTGGGAGACATAGTCTATGTTTGAACAATCTAATGGAGGTTTGATTGTCAATCTTAGTTCAAATTCCAATGATACATCATAGTTTGAGTTTTTGAGATGATATTATACTCCTAAAAGTGAAAAAATATTCAAGATAGGATTCCAAATGCACACATTTCCAATAAGAGCATGTTCTACACACTTTTCATATTATTATTCATCTTTTTTAGAATTGGCATGTGCCCATTCTACACAAGATTAAATTACCATCAACTGTAACATTTTTTAAGAATGAAAGTCTTACTTTTAGGAAATACAACTTCTATTCATTATTAAAGAATAGGGAAATTTGGTATAACGTGTTATAGTGCATGTATTACATAGTAGATACATGGAACATGTTATCTGTGTTATGCATACTACAATTTATATACAGAATACAAAAATAGTTACAACTGGTATAGATTACCCAGAATACAATTGAGTCATTTCATATTTTATGCTAGACAATGGTTGATGAAACTTTTAGAGCATGTGGTGGAGGTGAGTTGATGTGTGGGTGTGTTTGTGGGTCCAAGAAGTCAGAGAGTCCATGAGGGAATTATAGTGAGGTGTGTAGAACTACAAGGCACATGGGGTGATGAGGCATGTATAAAAGTGAGTCAAATGGGACTTCAGGGCATACTAGACCATGAGTTGTGGAGTGTGAAAAAATTGAGTCCATTGGTGGGTCAATAAGGTGTATTAAATTGTGTAGTATGCAAAATTGAGAGCTTCAAAATGCAGATAAGTCAATGAGTCCACGAGTGGGTCAGTAAGGCAAAATTAACTTTGAAATACATGTAGGACTAAAAAATGTGTTTGGAATAGTGAAGCACATGTCATTTTAAGGTGTGTGGGATTCTAAGGTACACGATAAATTGGTGCACTATAGTCACTATATGTTCTAAAATCCTTCTCCCATCATTAGATAATTTGCGGTGGTCATTCTCAAGTATTTAATATTAATAAATATTCATATTAATCTACATTGTCAAATCCTATTTATAATAATTGATTTTGATTTATGGAAATGGATTTGTAAGCACCACATTATTATTTCAACAAATTATTTATTATAAGTAAACCTGTAATTTTTCAAGTGCAACTTTTTTTTCAGTAATGAGAGTTATGGGGATCTTCTCCTATTTATTTATTTATTATAAAAAAATAATTTTAAACACAAAACACAAAGATGTGCACATCATATTTATTAGTACTATTAGACATGAAAGGGATACAAAAGGTAACTTTATATACTTATGACAACATATTAGTACCCATAATTATATATTAGTATTTGAAAATCTTTACATGTTTTGTTCAACCAAATTTACATAGGATGAGTGATAACAAGCATGTGATTCATATTTTTTTAACCAAATCTATCATGTGAAACCTTAGTTATAGTGGTTTATTACCCAGTCTAAATTTTTAGAAAATATTATTAATCCTAAATTAGTAGCAGACTATTATTAATAATTTAAAAAACTAAATTAAATGTTAATATGTTTTCACTATACTTATTACATGGAATAGTGTTTATACATAATTTACACAAAGTAATAATGTTGATTCATAATTTACATACTTTTAATGTGAGATTAAATTGGATATGATGAGATTCACTTAAAATTATTTACATGTTCATAGATACATTACAAGAAATTTATATTAAAGGATAATTAATATGGTTTATGTTCACAATGATGTAAAAATCCTATTTGAGTAGCATCATTGGTGGATAAAATCTTTAGTAGTCAAATCAAATTATATTTTGAGAAAATAAATCTTTGTTTAAGTACTCTTTTTGTGGCATCTAACATTCATGATGATTGATTACTTTGGTTATCATCATTAATGTGATTGACTTAGATGGTGTTAAATTAATGTGAGAAATTAAAATGGTGATATTTGAGTGATTAAATTTGTGCTAAAGTGTCAATGTCTATAAATATTTTATAATTAGTATGATTTAACATATAATAAAGGGTTCATTCATGACTAGATATGTGATCATGAAGAGTGAAAATGTTACATATTTTTTTATATATTAATAGTTTGTGGACTATTTATATTTAGTCATAAGGTGTTTCAACATTAGTTTTATTTTCAAGTTATAAAGGCTAAATTCATCTCCTTTTTTGATTAATACATCAAAATTATAAAATAAAATGACAATCATCTTTCAATTAAATATGAAATTTTTGGAGATCCAATTCAAACTACTTGTGCACATAATCCTACCACTTTAGTAATTTACTTTTGGCTAAAATGAATCTCCATTCTAAATTCTTAATGATGAGTTTATTCTTTCTAGTGATTATTTATATTTAGTAATTATTCTTTTAGTGAAACTACTTTCTCACATACCATTTAAGTCTAGATTTTGAGGAATTATGATAACACTCATGACATCAAGGTGGATCTGGAGAAGCTATTTTATAATCAGATGCTCAAAATGTTGATGCTGAAAATCATTGAAAATGTAATTTTCTAGATTTTAAAGCCCAACACGAGAAATTTGAAGCCCGAGATGCTATGGTATTAAGATATGTTACATATAAGTCTTTACGATTAATAAATTATTTATAAGTCTATAAAATTTATCTTGAGTGTAAATTTAAGATCCAGAGTGTTTTCTAGTATACTTGAATATTATATTAGAATTATGTAGCTCCCTTATTTTTTAATATAATATAGTTTGGTCTATTAAGGGACCCTCACTCCACATCGTATTGACTCTAAATAATTTTTTTATTGTTCACTTATGTATATTTAACTAGAATTTTCAACAAAATATTATTTCAGTATATATTATGTTATTTTTTGTTCAAAAAATTCTAATGAAAAGTTTGAGAAATATAGTAAAAACAATTTTTTGACTGAGACAACCTAAATTTTGTGATTGATTTTTATGTTTTTAATTTTACTAAAATAAGACATGACTTAAAATTTAATTTAACATTTGAGCAAGTATCAACATAATTTGACACCAATTTTAATATAGCATACTTATAGTAATTTTATACAAGCCCCAAAATCTAATTAAAATTTTGAGCTAGTCACTAAGCATAATTTGGTCCTAATTCGTTATTGTTTCTCAATGATTTCATAGAGTATAAATTTGATTATTAAAGAAAAAAATTATAAGTGTTATTTCTAATTTATGTAATGTTGTAATAAAAATTACATAAAATGATATTACAGATCTACTCACTTACTTTGGTTATAATGTCTTGGTTTCTGTTTGTATCTTTTTTGTCCTCGTGGTTGAAGCATATATATTTCATAGAAGTGTTCTAATACCATATGGAAAGCATTTAAAACATGAATTAAAATATTTTTGAAGGATGTTATATAATTATAAATTATGACCATGTAAATTTTGAGTAGGTATTGGCATAGAAATGCTCCTAAAACATAGAAGTGTTCCATATAGTGTTTTAACATTATATGGAAAGTGTTTAAAACATAAAAGTGTTCTAATAAGTATTTATATTAAATACTTGATAATGACCTTCATGAATTATCTAATTATGGAATAAAGATATTATAACAACATATAGTGACTATAGTTCACCAATTACTCATGCACCTTACAATCCCACACACTTCATCATTATGTACACATTTTGCAAGTGCACATGCATTTAATTTTGATTTGAGCTATTTGGATCTTGTGTATTGGTCATGATTTGATGGAGTTATTTATTTTGGTCTTATCGATGTAGATTTGACTTTTCAATGAGTAATGGACTTCACCTTGAAAGGGATAGTGGGTAAGTGCATACCCTATCATATATAAAAATTAAACATAAATGTGAGATGAAAGAAAAAATATATAACAATTATTAAATATAATTTAAGTCTCATCTACTAAGGATACATGTGTTTCTAGGAATAAATATGTATTATATAAAAATAAGAACATGTGAGCAAGGTGATATGTGAAAATAAATAACGTTTGATGAAATTATGATCTCAGATTACTATCATGAAAATAATGGAACATTATCATCATTAATTATCGATAGCTACATTATAAAATCTTGATAAAATATTTATTCATAACATCTTTATTGGTAGATTGAGAAAAATAATGATGCCAAAAGGATCTTATGACATTTTTAAAAATATTAATATCACATATTTATAGAGAAGGTAATAAAGGGGTGGATAGCATGGTCAATATTAGTGTTTTCAACCCCTTTTTTAATCAATTTTCAAAGGTAAAATATACCATATAATCATACTCATTTCAAATGATGCGGTAAGATTCAAAACCCCTGGGAAGGAGGGTGATCCAATGATGGAAACTAATTAATTAAAAGTTTCACAAACCATGAAATATCATGCAATGATTTCATTACTCAGTGTAAGGCAAAAAAACCAAGATTGAAGTGTGACATAAAAAGACTTAGCTTAACTAGTCATGATGGATTTAGAATGAAATGAACTGAAGCTGAACCCAATTTATAGTAAGACCCTGAGAAGGAAGAAATGGGCAACCATGGGATGTGATCGTGATAGAGTCAAACCTATTTATTACATTGAAATGAAGGAAGACCCATTAGTATGGAATCAACTAGGAATATAAGGATAAATTTTGATTCGATAGGTCTGCATGGGGAATTCCCTCATTACACAACCATTTATGGAAACCTAGTCTAAGTAAAAGGGTACTAAGCAGGACTATATTTCAAAAATGGTCTATTTTACACATAAAAAACAATATTGGATTCTTAATTGATAAAATTATTATTATGTTAAATTTGTGCATAATATGCATGCACCAATTCTACACAAGGCTAAAATAATTTTATCAATTAAGAATCCATTTCAAAATTACAAAGAAAAACATTATGTGACAACTTGACTTTGAGCGACAATGTCATGTCTTGATCTCACACTTCTGCCACAAGTTTTGACAAGTAACAAATTTATAGAAAGGAAACATAACACCAGCATAGTTCATATAGTCCCAAATCAGTTTTAATTACCATTTGAAATCAATAACATTTTCAAGATTGAGTATTCATAACATGTAATTATTATTATCCAATATGAATGATATCATAATGGTGTCCCCAAATCGAATTGAAAATCCATCTTAGTTGACTATTAAACTAATGAGATTCTATTGAAAAGAGTAGAATATTTTATTAGAACTCAATGATGTATAACCACTCAATCACATAAAATAAAACTACATTGATATATATTGGTTAGTATTCATGGTCCATTCAAAACTCCTCTAATTTCACATTAGATCATGTTTAGAATTAGAGTTCAAGGTAAGACTATAATAAATATAATTTTTTATCTAATGCTTCTTCCTTCAACCATTAAAAATAGAATTACCATTTGAAGGGAAATGTTGAATGAAAAAATTCAAGACATGCTTAACTAGCTTGGTTGTGTCCACCACCACCTTGGTTTAAATCTTGCGTGGCATGTGAGGTTGGTTATGGTTATTGGTGATGTCAGTGATGTAATTGACAATAGTGATGTCATTGACATTGGTGATATTAGATATTATAAGGATTTAAAGGGGATATGATGCCTTTTTTGTGTCATATACTAGTTTGTAGCTCCAATCATAATATTACGCCCTTCATTTTATAGCTCTAGATTTTGTAAAGTGTTTATGCATATATAATAAAAATGAGAAACCTTATGGAGAGGCTTCCAAATTTGAAGGGAATTTAAAGGGAATCCATGTAAGATTTAAATTTGATGGGAATCCTTGGATAAAATATGGAAAATTATTATGACTATTATTCATTAAATATTGGACTTCAAAATTTACGAAAACCATATTTAAAAAAGTGTTTGATTCGACTTTAGTATCTGTGATTTAAACATATTTATGTTATAAAAACATTTTTTTTCAATTTAATCCTCTTATAAAGTGAAAAATAAGATGTATTGGACTATTTTAAGATGGGATTAGAAAGATTAGACTGACATTAGATAGATTAATCTGGCTTAATTACATTAAAATCAAAATATAATATATCATAAAAAATGTAACACTAAAAAAATTAACATAATTAAGATATCATAAAAAGTTATTTTTACACAAAATAAATTGATCATAATCCTATAGTCATCTTGGAGATAAACAACTGCAACTGTACCTGTACCTGTACACCATCTAGTTTGTTCCCTTGGCTCTGTATCCCTCTTCAAGATCACTCTTGAAGACCAACCACCACAAAACCTGTGATGCTATACCTGTCATCCAAGTCCCCTGCCACATCTGAACTTTCTGACAACTCCCACTGGAGACAAAATCAACCTGTGATCTTCCATGTCTCTTATGCAAAAAAGAATTTTGCTGCTCCCAAATTTTTCATGACATACCTCTGAACTAACCTTACCCTTAGCTTAGAAACTCCCTATATATGTAACCCTACAACAAGTAACAACATGCAGTAACAGGATAATGTAGCTAATATTCTCCAACCTGGTAAAGATAAATACAATGGTCAAACCTCCATTGTCTTGCAGCCTATTCAAGACCATATACCCTGGCCTTCTGTCTCACGTGTCCATCCACTCTCTTCTCTAACTTGGGAATCCATCCCTCATCCAATGCTTTCTTCCAGCTAACAACTCCACCAACAAATACCTGTTTGGTTCTTCTCCAAGGACTCACACTCCTCATCCATGCCAAGCTCCCACTATTTCTGGATTCTACCCTTTCTAACCTCCATATGGGCATTTGAGACTCCTTGACAGCATGTTGTCTGCCCAACATCCGTTCCAGTGACTGATCTTGACCATCTCTCAGTCTGCATCTGACCGATGTCAGTTCCCTGCACTGACCCTGACTACCGACGTTGTTTCCCTGGCCGACGTCGGTTTCCCCTCTACCAACATCGGTTCCTGTCTGACCGATGTCAGACTTTTCCTGCCTGACTCTACTAACCCTACTGGTCTACACATGACCGATGTCGGTATCTACCTGATCGATGTCAGTTCTAAGTGATCGATGTCGGTGTCTGTGTATTCTTGTAAGTGATGAATTCTTCAACCACGAGCTCATCTTAGATCAAACCCCTATCCATACTACCTTGCCCAGAATTATTTAGCCCCTGTGACTAATCTCTGTCTATCATCTCCTCCATAAACACCAAGGCTTCCCTGTTCTTGTCAAAAGCATCAAATTTCCTTTTCCTGTAATGAACTTGATCTATGCCTTCCAAATCTAAACTCATACCTTTTAAATCAAGAATTTCCATTCCCTTCTTATTAATGTGACCAAGCCTATTAAGCCACATCTTCGAATCTACAGTTGAAGTAGATAAACCAGAAGTAGAATCAGTAATACAAGTAGATAGATAAAGAGTACCTACTTTCTTACCTCTTGCTAAAATAAGTGCACCCTTGGTAACCTTCCAAGAATCCACTATGAGGGTTACTGTGCATCCCTCATCACCCAACCTTCCTACAAAAACCAAACTCTGCTTCAGAACTGGGACATGCATAACCTCCTTCAACACCCATGTGTTGTCCATCTGTAACTTCAGCTGCACTTTTCCTTTGCCAACTATTTGACAAGGCATACCATCCCCTAAATAAAGCACTCCAAAGTCTCCCTGGACATACTCATGGAAAAAATCTCTGTTTGGGGATGCATGAAAAGAAGAACCAAAATCTAAAACCCATGATTCTATCTGACTATCCAAAGAATGTATGAGAGCGTCCTATGCCACGATACCTGCATCCTTTGCTTCTTCATTACCTTCATGTTGATTTTATTTATCCCTCAACCAACACTCTTTCTTTATGTGCCCTCTCTTTCCACAAAACCAGCAGGTGACACCTCTGGATTTGGATCTCCTTCCCATCTTTGACCTTGATTTCCCTTTCTTGACCTTCTCTCTTTACCTTCCCCTGCTTTCTGCACTTAGAGCATTCTCTGATGATTCACCTGTGCTTTTCCTGCGTATTTCTTCATTCAAAATTACACTCACAACATCATCAACTTTTAAGATTTTAGAAGCACACGCAGAATTACTTACTGCCATAACCAAACTATTCCAACTTTTAGGTAAAGAGCATAAAATTAAGAGAGCCTTTACTTCATCATCAAAAACAATATTGACTAAAGCTAACTAGTTTACCAAACCATGGAAATCACTTAGATGAGTATGTATCGATCCACCTTCTTGCATTTGCAAAGTAAATAATTGCTTCATAAGAAATACCTTATTTGAAGCTGAGGGCTTTTCATATAAATTTGCCAAAGATTTTATCAACTCTTTTGTTGTCTTGCACTGTGATAAGTTGGAAATCACAGACGATGCAAGGCTCAACCTTATGGATCCCAGAGCCTTCCAATCAAGAACATTCCATTCTTCATCCTTCATATCTGTGGGCTTGCATGCAACCCCACCCAATGGTAAGTAAAAATCCTTCTAATACAGATAATCCTCTATCTGCATCCTCCAATGTTGATAATTCTTGCCATTAAACTTCTCCATTCGTAGCTTACTTTCTTCTGCCATTGCTGAATTCCCACTCAATCAGAAACTCCTGAGAATGACCTATAATCAAATAATAACCTGCTCCCTGCAAACCGTAGCTCTGATACCAGCTATTAGGAAACCCCTCCAAGGAAGCACAATTGATTACTTTTCTTATAAGCAATTAAACACGGAATTATACCAGAATGATTAAGTAACTAGAAACTTGAAACAACAAAGAATTTGAGAGACAATACACAATCTTGTATTAAATACTCTTAGAAAAAAATACAATAAAGAAGATGCCACTTCTTCTTCCACCTCAAAGGCTTGCCACACCTCAAGACCTTCTTCCCTCTCTCTCTTGCTCAACCACAACCAACTCAACAACCTGAGTTGTTATCCCCTCCTTGAATGCTACAACTGATCTCCTTGACCTTACACCTTGTAGATCTCCTGGACCTTACTTCCTTGCTTCAATGCTTTTACTTGCCTTCTTAATTTACAATACGTGCCTCATGGGTCTTTAAATAGGATCCAATGCATACAAAAATAGATCTCTGATTACAATAATTAGACATGCAGCTCGAGACTATAATTAGTCCTTTAACATGCAAACACTCACTTCACTTAACTAACTGTTCATCAATAGCAGTTCTGGAACTGCCACAGGTGATCGATGTCGGTCCCTATCTGTCTGGTGTTGACCGACGTCGGTTGACTCCCTGTTGATGCCGGTTGCCTTCTACACTGTATGTGACTAACGTCGGTTACACTGCCAATGTCGGTACTTTTGGAACTTTAGCAACCTCTCCATGTCTGCAATAGTTGAAGCTTTTAGCTCCACAACCTAACAATTTTGTCATTTATAAATATTATTAATTTTTTTATCTATTTATTCTATTTGACAAAGGTCATTCCCTGTGTCATGTCAATCACAGTTGCGCCTACATTAAAATTACCACCTTAACATTTTAATTTAAAAATGTGGAGTGAAAAGTTAGTAAAAAAATAATAATGGACATTACATGAGCTACTTATGGGTGTGGGATGGAATCCCAAGATGATGGGATTTTTTGTAGAAGGATTATGCTAAGTTATAAAAGTGTGCTTTGCTTTCCCATGTACACAGTCATTCAATATTTATTTTTCTATATTTGAAGCATGGAAGATTATTTAGGAAGTACGTGATATTTTTATAAACCTTATAATTCTTTAAAATTATCATTTTTTTGAGATTTGAAGCATGGAAGATCGTTTATGAATATTAAAACTAGCAACATAGAAATCTTAAATTAAATGAATTATATATGCTTGAGTAAGCCTAAAATTAATGCATAGCATAGTGAATTAAGCATAGGTGGTTGTCAAATTAAATGAATTACATCTACCTGGGTAAGCCTAGAATTAATGCATAACATAGAGAATTAGGCATAGGTTGTTACTCATTCCATTTGACCATTAACATCTTCATTGTTCTAAATTAAAATCTATGCAAAAATAATATTCTCATTTTTCTGACTTGATGTTAAAGATTTGTACAGAATTAATATTCTCAGTAGTAGTATATTAAATAGTTTTCCATTCGATAGTAGCTAAATCAAGTCATAAGCTAACCCTAGATATCCATATTCACATGAAATGTAAGTGGATTTATATTGTATTAATATTTTTTAAGACCATTAATATTACAATTGTCATCGCATCTTAAAAGCTCTAAAAATTGTGTTGGCATCCAAATATGAATATAAATGCACGAAAATATAGAATTATTAGTGTATATTCAACAAATTATTTTTTATTTTTGTTTTCAAAACCATGATATACAAGGATCTGTGTTGCACTTGATTTTAATATAATACAATTGTACTTAAGTTATAATCAATATTTTCCATTCACTACTTTAGAACCAATTATTTTAGTTTGAGGTTCCATATATTATTTTTGGTCTTGCAGACATATATTTATTCAATCACTATTAAAACTAAATATAATCTTTCATCTTGATCCATCATATTATATGCTCAGGGTTTGTCCCCCATGTTTTATTGAGCCTCTCATATGCTTCCTTTTAAATTACAAAGTGTTGGTATGGGTGTCAATTATGAATATTTTCATGTTTTCCCATTATTTTATGACATTCCCTAATTTTGTACGAGTGAGGGCCCCTTCATCTCCCAACATCTATCTAAAAAAATGAAAAAAAAATATTTAAATTATGAAGATACAACGAATATATCTAGTACCATAAAACATTATCGATACCATGTAGTATGTCTATAGAAACCTTGTTACAATAAATGCAACATTTGATCCATGTTTGAAGTAAAAATGAGGTGAAATGGCTGCATGATAGTGACAAGGATTCAAAAAACCTTTTACCCATCATGTAAAATGGTAATGTAAATTGACAAAAACAACTATAGTGGCCCTTATTTTAATATTGTTATAGTGGAACAAATTAATCTATACACTAAAAATAATTAATAATTAAATAAATAACTGGTAAAAGTATTATATCTATTGGATGACTTTTTTTATTAATATTTATTCATTAAGCTTCACCCATTTTCACCTTAGCATTTTATTTTGTGTCAACATGTTTAGATTTTATTTTAATCTGTTAAAAAAAATTATAAAAAAATAATACTAATAATATTTACAATTATAGTAAAAGTTTGATTTTAGATTTTATTTTAGTTAATTTAAAAATAATTTATAAAAAGTAATTTTATTAATATTTTTTGATAAATAATAAGGGTTGGAGGGTCCCTCACCTATTTTATTATATGTAAAATCTAAAATAAAAAGCTCATACTAAGACAAGGAGTCCAAAGGTAACACAAATACCAAGAGGCATTCAATTACAAGCAAGGGACAAAACCTAAAACACAAAAGAAAATCTAAAATACATCAAAATGTTTTTAAAACACTACTCGATGAACAACCAAATTATAAAAATACCAAGGTTAAATAACCATTAAAAAAGGAAAGCTAAGCATCACCATCACTAGTGTCACCCCCAAGCATGTTACTGCCACTACCACCCATAAAACCAATGTTGCCTCTGCTAACCCTAGCCATGTCACTATTGCCTATTTCCATTGTTACTCCACCACCTACTTCACCACCAACACCCTAATAGGGACTTTAGCTAGAATACAAGTTTCTAAAACCACATCTTGGTTAACCACTAACATGCCCACAAACTCTTGAGGCAAGGTGTGTTTTTACCTCCACTTTGTTCTTCCCCCTAGATTTTCCTCCATCTATACCCATAGATTAGGAGTTACATTCATGCATACCAATAAAATTTGAATGTGCATTGAGGCAAACTTTCTTCTGGTGATGGGCCCAGACCCCACCCCAATATGAATTAGTTGAGAATGATGGGTTTGATCCCTATAAAGCCTTGAGAGAGGATTAATCACTACACTCAAGCATGAGGATAATTATCCCTAAAGAGCCACCACAACTACCAATGGGGAAGAATTCAGGGGTCCCACATCTAACAATGGTATATGGCTTCTAGCCTCCCCTAAATTTTACAACAAAGCTTGTAGTAAATCAAAATGAGATAAAATGTTATCATACTTATCTGCCAAATACTTGAAGGATCTAAATTGGACTAACCTTGAGCTAGCTATCCTAAGAATAGAATGAAGGCCACATTATTCTTTGGATAAATGCTTAATAACTATCTTTAGACCAACCTGGAATCACTCCCATATTAGTCATAGTGAAATAACCAAGGTTAATTATTTATCCCTAGATACCTACAAACACTAATGCCACCAAGGAGTTGACCTTAAATTTTCACTTGGTCTCTATAAATATGAGGCCAATGACTTATTTGATAGCATATAGGACATCCTCCCTCTATATGATGAAAACTCACTTCAACCTAGCTTCCATCACCTTGCCATTAAATGCCACTTAGCATTTGACAATTGTGATGTGGAGGTAGGGCTCACTAAGTACAACTTACAACATGCAATCTATGGTGATGAAGTGTCCAACTATCTTAAAGTAATAATGAGGTTTCCAAATTCCATGCCCTACTAAGCATAACAAAACCCACCATAACCTCAAGCTGAGAGAAGGGATGTGTGTAATAATAGTCAAGGGTGGTATGGAAGTTCCCACACTTCAATCATGCATATCTAATGATGGTCTCATCCTCCCAAAAGATTCAATCACAAGATAAGGAATACCAAGAATGTTGAAATATTTTAATAATCCAAACTTATTTTAATGTTTTAGTTAGTTTTCTTTGTTAGTAAATAATTTGGTTTACAAGAAAAGTCAGTTTCACCCATGTAACCACCCTGTGAAGCTTTTTAAGCTTTCATGTACTTTGTAAATAGATATCAAATGAATATATTTTAATATTTTTTGTGAAAAGTTTTGTTTAAGATTTAATTTTTATATCATTCATGCTATTAAATCAAAAAAAAATGGTATTATAACCATGACAAAGAAAATAGAATTTGAAAGAGGATAGAAGACACCATTTCTTGAGTAAATTCCATTTTTGATCACCTGAGAGAGAGGAAGATGAAGGGGAAAGATTGAGTTTGTTTATGAAAGGATCACCTGATCTCTACCTTATATGTTTTAAGTCCCTTGATCAACAATGATATCCATTAATTGTAAGTTGATTAATTTTATAATTCACTCCAATGCTGGCTTGAAAGCAAATGGATTGAAAGATCTAAAGAGACGGTGCAAATATTTACTATGGATATGGTTATTGATGATAGTAAATAATTGAATCCTAAAAATAAAAACAATTAGTGATTAATTTGCTTAAGTAAATTAAGGGATATATATTTGTATGATGTTATTTTTTTAATATATTACACAAATCTGTACGATCATTTTATATACTATAAGAGTGAACAATAGCTGGTAATATTTTTTTGTAGGGTTAGATAAATATATTTGGTTGTCTTTTTACTATGTAATGATATTAAAGTGAAATGATGATTTCATAAACCTAATGGCATCTTCAAATCATAACAGTACATGTATACGACACCTTCATAGTAGAGCTTTCCAAGGATAATGACATAATGAATTATAAAGATTTGAAAATATTTATTTTCATTTATTTCCTTTTAACCTAGGTCCCATAAATAACAAAGGCAAGATATTTTTTTTCACATGTAAGTGAAAAGAGGGTAAATTACTTTCACATGCAAAGAGAAAATATTACTGTACATGTATTTATTTTTTATTTTTCACAAATACCTAGACTATATGTAATATTTTCCCTTTATACTCCAAAATAAATTGAATAGGAGTTGGTTTAACTTATTTTATTAGTCACTTTCAATAGGAGAGGTTAAGAGTTCAAAACCTCCAAGCTAGCTATCTTTTAGTAGCATTCAACATTATGATTATTGTATTATAATATTTTTTTTGACCGGTCATTCTTGTATGCAAAGGTGGTCATGTGATCAGTCAAATTATAGATTTTCAGACATTTCAACATGAAAAATGGTATATTACTTATTTTAAAACTTTAATATATGATTTTTGTGATAAAACTACTCAATAACATATAAAGGTGCATTATCAGTGGAAAATGACACCTTCAAAATGATAATTTTTAGGACATCTCATGCTTGTAATATTGATTACCACACTATCATTTGTAGGTCCCTTAGGATCCTTGTGATTGACTAAGTGTAAATGTCACACTGGAGGCTAGAGGAATATTACCCTTATCCATTTAGCTATCTGCTTGGAGTTTGAATTTAATGATTCAATGGCAATTTTGGTAGCAGTAGTTTACTTATTTTAGTTTCATTTTTGAATTTCTATATCTGATATTCATGACATGAAACTAATAATGTTGTTTGATTTTTTTTTTATTGTTGTATATATTCTCACCTCTCACTTGATAGGGGAGAAGATATGGAATTTAATTGTTCTTCAATCAATCATTGGTGATAGTACAAGTTGATAGGGGTTTTTAGCACCAAAAATGTTAAGTAAAGGTTGATAACATCATTTAGGTATCAAGAAGATGTGCCATATAGAGTATAGGTTGTCACTTGGATGAGTTCCTATGTGGGACCTTATGTGTATCAATGTAGTTGGACAGACCTCCATCATGTTTTCCTATAGTACATTATGATGATCTTTAGGGATGGGCAAGATTTGATCATGTTCATTACACTTTTATGCCACAACTGACAGGGTGGGTTTCAATATGGAGTGACATCAATTTTGATCAGTACCAAGATGTAAAATACACTAGTTACAATTACAACATAGTTTATTTGATGACTTTAGAATCATTGCTCTAGATCTTTCATCTTGTATACCTCTTTGGATCAAGGAGGAGTTTGTTGGATTATTTTAATGATCCAAATTTATTTTAATGTTTTAATTAGTTTGATTTTTTAGTAAATAAGTTAGTTTATAAGAAAATTTAGTTTCACCCATGTAACCACCCCATGAAGCTTTTTAAGATTTCACATACTTTGTAAATGGATCTCAAATGAATACACTTTAATATTTTGTGTGTAAATCTTTGTTTAAGATGTAATTTTTCTATCATTCCTATTGTTGAATGGGACAACAAAGAATCCCATAATAAACCTCCAAGTTTAGATATTCTAATGAAGCTAATTTTTAAAAATTTCTTAGAAGCTCTTTAAAACTATCTCAACACTTTAAACTAAGAGAATTAAGAGCAATTAGTTGAATAAATTTTAGTGGTATCTACTTTAGCTTAATACAACTTTATAAATTCAACTCGATTAAAGATGATATCTCCCTAACCACTTCTAATAACTCATCTAAAATACCATAATTATAAAATTTTAGCTTTGCTAGATCACAATTTAATTAAACATGAGATATTTTTAAGTTAAAATAATATAAATCCAACTATGAAGATAACAAATAGAAGATTTTGTTGGAAAATTAGAGAAAAAGTTGCCTATGTCACCTGTTGGATTTCTTCAAGATCCCATACTCAAGTAGGGAGTGAATCTATTTGGCATTTTTGTAAATTGAAAAATAAAATTAGATCAAAAGTTGCTTACAACACCTGTTGGGTTTCTTCAAGAGCCCCTACTCAGGTAGGGAGTGAATCTATCTGGAGTTTCTATGAGGAGAGCCTGGTCCTAGAAAAGTATCAAGAGTGAAAGGAATGAAAGACCTTCATAAGTCTAAATTTTATTTCAATCCAGGAAACTAGAAAAACATTGGGTTTTCTTCTATGGTTCACTATATTTGTAGCTTTTGCATGTAATTTGAAAAAGAAAATTAGAGCATAAGTTGCTCATAGCACCTATTGGGTTTTTTCAAGAGCCCCTACCTAGGTAGGGAGTGAATTTACTAGAGTTATTATGAGGACAACTCGGTCTCATAAAATTATCAAGAGTGGAAGGAGTGGAAGATCTTCAATAGTCTAAATTTTATTTTGATCTGGGAAACCAAAACAACATTAGGTTTTCTTATGTGGTCCTTTTATGGGGCGGATGATGGAGGATCCCACCCTAGGATATTTTTTGGGGTAAGTTGGATATTAGAGGAACCCACTCCCTTGGTTATTTGAGTGGCATGGATATTAGAGGCTTCCATGTTTTAATCGCTTTTGATGGCTTGGACAATGGAAAAATCCATTTATCCCACCTGAGTACTGTAAGTAATTTGGTTTATTTGTGGTCCTTCATTGGGGTGGAATATGGAGGATCCCACCCCATAGTTATATTTTGGGGTAAGATGGGTGTTAGAGGAACCCACTTCCTTATTCTGTTGAATGGCATGGTTATTATAGGAGACCATGTTTTAAAGTTATCTGATCACTTGGATAATGAAATAATCTATTTACCTCATCCTAACATAGTTAGTGTTTTGGTCTACCTCAAAGTGCTTATTTTTTTGGAATACCAATTTTTAATAGTACTAACTCTATAGAAGGCCTTTTTCTAGGTTTAGGAGGACTATGTTTTTTGGTGGCCTCCTTTTGTAATTTAAGAGTTGATGATAGAGGAGCCCACCCTTGGTCTCACCAAGTTACAAGATCTCACATAATCATATAGGTTATGGATGAAGACTTTTTGAGGGATATTATTTTATTAAATCATTCTTGGTAGTGTGGAGGTTGGGTGGAAGACCCAGGAGAAAAAAGACTTTCTTCTCTAAATGATCTTCTATTTGATAGTGTCCTCAGGAATGACATGAAAAAGGGAGTCCACCCTTTGAGATTCACTATTTTGTTTCATTTTTTATGTTTAATGGTTGTGATAACCTTAAAACCCCCTTGATATGCTTCATAAATTTTGTGGTTCGAAATGGGAAGATAAGCCCACTTCTTGTGATTCAGCTATGCGGTGACTATGCAGAAGACCCAAGGGGCAAAAGAACTCCTTTTCTAGTTGAACTTATGTTCTATAGTTTGTTTATTATTATGTTTCACCAGGTTTTAAGAGCCTCAAAACTATATTTTTTTACTAAGGTCATGTTTACATTTACTTCTCTTATTAATGGTTACGGAAACCTCAAAACTCATTTGTTATGCTTTAAACAAGTTATGAATCTTATTGGGAAGATAAACCCACTCATTATAACTCTATTGTATGGAGGTTGTGTGGAAGACCTCAATGGTAGAAGACCTCCTTATTTGATGGATATTTTAGTTTGTAGTACTCTCAGAGAAGCCATGATGAAGGGAATGGCCCTTCGAGACTCACTATATAGTAACATCTTTATGTACTACAAGTTATGGGATCCTTAAAACCCCTGGTTGTGGGAACCCTTAAAACTGTCATTTTTTTCTAGTCTCACCAAGGTTGTGGGTACCTTTAATTCACTTATTAAAGTTTAAAGGAGCCTTAAAACCCTCTTCACTATACTTTGTTGTTAAGGTGATCCTTTGTTACCCTCTTTGTTGTACCTAGATGTGGGTCCAATTGTTAAAACCTTCACCTCCCTAATTCATAGCTTTGGTTTCGAAAGTTTTTTACCTAATCAAATAAAAAAATAAAATCTTTAAATATCATATTTTTTCCCATACATATTAAAAAAATCACCATGTTTAACTATTAAAAATCTTTAATAGGTTCATATATCCATCCAATTTAATCCCTAACTCTAATTTCAAAGAAGCCACACTTCATTAGTTTTAGGATACTACACCATAATAACAATGATTATCTCTTGAATTAAATATTATCCATGATTAACAAGATTTATATTTGGAATGGAAATTAAAATTCCTTGCAATAGTTCAATTGACAATTTGTTTATATATAATTTGTATTTATTTGTATCATGATACTAAAGCATTTAAATTATTTTATGTGACCTAATTTTTTATATTCAAGATAAATGGTGATGAATTTTGTTAAGATAAGAGAAAAATTAATTGAGAACATACCATAGAGAATAAATTCCATCTTTGAGTGATTCAAACTATGTTTCTATATGTACCTTATTTAACATGATAAACATAAAATTTAGAGTAAGAATAACTGAATCAAAACTCTTCAATGATTGTAAAATCACAAGGGAGGTTAGGTAGGGATGAAAACTATTATATTTGGCAATAAACATTGATGGAAAAATCACTGAGTATTAGGTTAGTAAATATTTTTCAATCAAATAAAAATTAATATATTTTAAAAATTAATTCTATATATTTTTTATAAGTATTATAACTTTATATAATAGTTTTTGAAAATATTTTGTTTAGAAATAAAATTAAATATCCAACATTTAATATGAATTAATCAATTGAAAATGAAAATTACCTATAAAAATCTCTTTTACATTCCTTATCTATTATATTTGAAATAGTATTGGCTATAATCTTTAAAGATATGTGGAATGAAAAAGGGAGGTGGCTTATGGATGCGGTGGGAAAATTGATATACTTATATTTATATTATGAGTGGAAACTAATGTTGAAATTATTTATGCACTAAAAATTAACAAGGTTCATAGCTTAAACAAGGAAACATAAATATCTTTCCCTATCCAACCACACTCTTTAGAGTTTCTTCTCTTCACCCAAAACACTAATACAAATGTTAAAATTGTGGCCCTTTTATATGTTCTCTTCCATTATTTTGAGTTTTGTAGATTAAAAAAAAACCACATTTGTAATCATGCCATGTTGTAACAATAATAAATATTTTAATAAAAATAAGAATGAGAAAAATAAAATTTAATAGAATATACTTATTATTTTGGATATCATATGTTGAAAATAATTTATAGACCAAGAACTGATATTTATTCTTGATAAGTTTATAAGTAATAAAAATAGTAAGGGAATCAAAAGAAGCAATACTTATTCAAACATGACATTAAACAACTCATGGATATGAAAATAAATAAAAATGATGTTACAAATATTTTTTGTTGATTGGCATGGCATAGCTTTAGATTTATGGATACTTAGCTCTGGATGGTTTTGTATGCAATGGAAATGGAAATAACACACCAAAAAGTAGAATGTGGTGTAGAATTAATAAAATCCCACATAGCATGATATTTTAAGTAGTGGCACAAAGTTATTTGAGAGCATATCTTATAGTCACAATCTTCTTTTGATGAGAGATACATTTAAGTATAAAATACAAGTGAACCAAAAATAATTACAATTTCTCTAGTGTGGTCTATCTAAATATTGAGTACCCTAATTACCCACCATCACAATAAATTTATTTAATTTTTATATAAATGTCCAGAAACACTTTTGTCACACTTTTTAGTCATATTTATATCAGTCATGGTTTCTCCTATAAAATAGTTGGACTTTTCAAGGTTTGTACCCTACACTGACAGTGATGTAGCATTGATGGGTATTTTCTTCATAGACATTTTATCATTTTTAATATGCATCTATACTTATATGTTGTCAAACATTTTATAAACTTTGAATTTTTTCTTATAACCTATTTTTGCATTACACTTCTCTAAAGGGTTTGAAGCCCTTGGGAGGGCTGTGAAGGGCTCAATTTTGATCAATACATTCACCATCTAAAACATTTTTTTTAATTTAGATAAATGCCATTTATTCTACATGTATCAAAAGCCTCACATAGATGCTAAAGATGTTGGTTCTTATCCTTACAAAAAATATTAATGTCATCCGTATCAAATGTTATAATTTTTTACTTTGATCTCACATTTATTATTTGTACTATAGAATCAATGTCTCTTGCATTTGGAGAGGATGACCACGTGGACTTATTTTCAAATGTCACCAAAGTTGTAGAAGGAAGAGTGTATCTAAGTAGAAGGATACTGCATTATAGAGACATGGGAAGAGGATTTGTTATTGTCAAAGTTGACATGTTCTTAGATGGTAAATTGCAATTGCCTTATTCAATTGATGGATTTAAAACCTTATTAGATGTTGAGAAAAAATGATACTACATTCCATGGGAAGAGAGTGATTTATCAAACCATGTAGATCTATCAATTTCCACAATTTCTATTGATTAAATTTTAATGACTCAGAGGCTTATAGTGTTATGGAAGAGAGAGATTATAGTGATGATAGTGAAAACACCATCAATTATATAGGTGTTGGAAATATGATTGTCATTGTTGTAAAAAGGGACACTATTATTTTAATTGATGTCAAAAAGGAAAATATGATTGTCATCAATTTTAAAAGGGACAATATAGATGTCATTGATGTCAAAAGGATCAGGTATGATTGATGGAGAGAAGATCATGTTTCACAGTTGCACTTTGAAAATTTGTCATGATTTTATAGAGACCATTTATGGATGTTTAAATTCAAACAAATAGAAGATCCATTTTGGGCTTTTCATGTACTTTCCAAAAATATGGTTCACAAGTTCAAAGGAGAAGGAATGAGCTTAGAATTGATTAATCTTTGCTCTCAGACTAGAAAGGATTTCTCAGTAAAACCCTAAGGGTTTAGCCATGGTGTCAACAAGCAAAGTTCTATTTTAATGTTGACTTGGTATATGTAGGAATCAATAGCTTAAGTTATAACTTAAGCCTTTATCATCATTAAGAAACTTTCCCCTTGACCTAGAAATTATCGGCTCTGAGTAATGATCAAATGAATTTATATTTTCCTAAGTCTAAGACTTAATATTTGTTCCAGCTTGATCAATGACCCATGTCAAATTGTACATAGATGATCCAATAAAGTGAAGCAAAGTCAAATTGTCAAAATGAGCTTCGAGTAAGCATGTGAGTGACAAGTGTCACATTCATAGAGCTTTTCAAACAGAGACCCAATGAACATAAGCTTATCAAAGTTAATGATCAAGCTAATTGGTAGACTAAATAGCTCACGTTTAATCAAACATTAAAGATCCAATAAAGCATGATGAAGTCAAAGTGTAAAAGGTCCCTCTGAGTGAACATGATAATGCTAAGTGTCACAAGCACATGAATTTGTCAGATAGAGGACCAATGTGAGGATGTTATATGTCTCAATAGCGGGAACTAGAAGCTATGTATAGAAGGCATGTTCTTAAGCCAAATTTCAAATTATTGAGGGTTGGAAAAAAATAATGATCGAGCTTATGAAAAGATATGATGGTGTATAAGTGATAATGTTAAGAAAGATCTAATAGAATGAATGGACTCAAATGCTATAAAGTATTTAATGTTTATCGACATAATGGTAAGTTAAAGATCGAGTAGGTTCAATAAGATTGATAGAGTGAAAGAGATCTAAAAATATAGGAAGTAGTGAGATGAGGTCAAAGTGTCAAAGTTTAATGATCAGGTCAAGGTAAATTTCATGCAAGATCAAATATCCAATAGCACGTGGAAGCTTGGATGAGAAATATCCAACAGAGTGAGTAGACTCATATGGAATAAAGATATCAATGTTTAACATCAATAAATAAGTAAAGATCATGCATCTTTGAAGATCGAACGACATGTGGAAGCTAGGATTTGGAGATCAAATGGATGCATTTTAAAATTTGAGCTATTTGAATATGGACCATCTAATCATAGAACCAAAGGTAAGATCAATGATCAACATATAAAGTCATGTCTAGATAAATGGTTAGTTAGAAGAACATGCAAAAACTTGCATATAAGCTCTATATTTTTGATATAAATAATGATATTGATCGATTTAACTGATCAAATATACATTAAAGATCTTATGCATCAAAACTTGAGTATAATAAATTCTATAGATAATAAAGAGACTTATAATTATGGAGTGTTGTATGGAATCGAGATGTGGGAAACTTACAATCCAAGTCATGATGAACTAAAGTCTAAAATTGAGATGATGTGTTTGTAGTTCGAATGTGAACACATAGGAGATATGGATGCCTAGATAATTTGTATATATATATATGATATCTAGGACAAAGGAAAATTGGTAGGAGCTATTCAAATTATGTCAAACAAAAAATATATAAACATAAAACTAGGGGTTGTAGAGAGAGATGAATTGTGTTAAATAAATACATATCTAGACATAGAGATAGAGGGGCAGAGAGGAAGAAAGGCACATAAATAAAATGTGCATATAATGAGTAGTTATAGATTAGACCTATAATAATGAATATAGATATGGATCCATGTATGAATCTAATTTAAAAATTAGAGTTGTATCTCCATAGAAAAATATGATAGGTTGGTGCTATCAGATAGGTTGAGTGGGTGCTCAGATTAGGGAGGGGGTGTTTCCTTAGAGTTGGTGATCTTAAATTAGGGGATTGGTGTCTCCTTAGGATTTGTGTCCTTAAACATTATAACTAGTGAGTCTTTTAACTATGAGGTTGTATTAGAATAGTAGATTCTAGTAATTATTCTCAATTTGGTTTTTCCCTTTGGGTTTTGGATGTATAAATCTGGTGTCATGAGTATTTGTGTGTGTGTGTGATCTTTGTATATTTGATTTTATCTGCATATATCTTTTAATCTGCTTTGAAATTATTTAAAGAACTAGTTCTTATTGATATATTGATTCACCCCCCTCTCAGTATCTAGTTGTGTTCCAATAATTGGTATCAGAGCCTAGGGTTCTTTTGAAAGAAGCTTAATCAACTTAGGTAGATCTTGGAATAATGAACATAATGTCTAGTCAAGAAGTATCTTCATCAAACAAAGTACCTCTCTTTGATGGATCTAACTATGCATTTTGGAGCATAAGAATAGAAACATGTTTGTCTTCATTAGGGTTTGATGTATGAATTTCTATGGTAAATGGATATACATCCCATACTACACCTCCTAATGATCAAGTGGCCAAGAAGGCATATGAGAGAAATTCCAAGGCAAAGAATGCTATTCTTTATGGATTGTTAAACTCATAATTTGTCAAAGTTATGCACTGTCAGAATGCACAAGACATTTGAAACAATTTAAAGGGCATATATGAAGGAGATGACAAGGTAAATTAGGCCAAGCTACAAACTTACAAAGGCAAGTTTGAGATCCTTAAGATGAATGAAGATTATAAGATTATAGACTACCTCTTTAGGGTAGATGAAATAGTAAATGTAATCAGAGGCCTTGGAGAAGATATGAAAGAGTCAAGAATTGTTAAGAAGGTTTTAATATCTTTGTCATCAAGATATGATTCTAAAATATTTTTAATAGAAGAACTAAGAGATATAGATAAACTCATTTTTGATTAGTTGAATAGGACCTTCACAACCTATGAAATGAGAATAGGAGAGATAGACACCTTCAAGAGAGAAGTTACATTCAAATTTGCCAATCAAGTAAAGGAAGAATCATCTACATCCGAATCTAAGGAGACTGATGAATAAGAAGTTAACTTTGTCAAAAGACTAAAGAGAGGATCTATAAAGTACAGAGCTAAGTTACCCTTTAAATGCTTTAACTATGGTAAAGTAGGACATTTTCCTACTAAATACCCTCATAATAAAAAGAATAACTCTGAGCAAGTAGAGAGTAGTAAAAAGGTGAAACCCTACTATCCTAAGAAGAACTTCTTCAAGAATAAGAAAGGTCTATACACAATAAAAGATAGTGACTCAATGGAAGATAGTGATAGTTTACATGATGATCATGACTGTGCTTTTGTGGTTGAGGGAAATGAATCCCTATTCATGATAGTAAGATCAACTTCTATAAATCTAGATCAAGATGAAGTTGAAGACTCAGATGAAGAAGGAGAATTGGATCTAGAATGTGAGCTCATATGTGCTCTAGATGAGATAAAAAAAACTAAGAAAAGAGAACTCAAAATAAAAGAAGCTTGGATAAAATGAAATTGATAAAATGTCTAAAAGTCTTGAGAAATTTGATTAGATGGTAATTAGTCTAAAGACACAAGTTGAAGAGACTAAAAGAATAGAAGATGTAGTCAAAATGGAACTAGAATCTAAATTTGATGAATGTGTGAAGCTTGAGGTAGAAATAGTGGATTTGAGAAAAGAACTTGAAAAATCAAAAGGTTAACTAAATAAAAGTCTAAAGTTGATAGGAAGATCAGACATTATTGATGAACTTATCAACTCTTAAAATCCCTCAAAAGAGAGATCAAGTCTTGGTTATGAGGAGGGAAAAAGTTCCTCAACTAGTACATCTGCTAACCTATTTGAAAACTTCAAAGCATAAGGAGAATCAAGAGCAAAGAAAGAGAAGGATTACAAGGACACAAAGACAAACTCAAATATAACTATTGTGAAAAAAGTATAACCTAAAAAGAAGCTTGAAGAAAATAAGACAAAGGAAGCTGATGCTGATGGATACACCAAGGTGAGAAACTTGAATAAGCCACAGCTTATAAGAATTCCTCATGTTACACCAAGAAATGCTATGATTAGGCATTCCTCATATTTTTATGGTTATTATTATAGCTATAATCATTTTGGTCATAAGGCTAGTAATTTTAGAGTTGTAACTATAAAGAGAATCAATTTTGTAAGCAAAAATTCATTTGCACCCCTGGTAGATACAAATTTAATGTGTTATAATTGTAATAAATTTGGTCACATAGATAAACATTATATAAATATCTTTGTAAGATCAAAATTACACAATGTAAATAAAGACATGCCTCCTAGTGTGAATAAAGATTCACAAGTTTTTGAAAAAAAGATATAAATAAACCCAAGGATGTGTGAAGAGTTAAAAATCAATCCATAATTGCTCAAACTGCACTCCATGCCAAGGAGAAAAATGTGTGGGTGATGGATAGTGGATGCTCAAAGTATATTACTAGTGACAAGACCAAGTTCACCAAATTAAGAAAATGTAAGGAAGGATCTATCAACTTGGGAGAAAACACAACAGTAAAGATTAAAGGTAAAGGAACCTTGAACATAGATGGTAAACTACCTACACATGATGTCCTTTATGTTGAAAGATTGAAGCATAATGTTTTAAGTGTTAGCTAAATGTGTGATAATAGATACAAGGTCATATTTGATGTAGAAGGTTGAAAGTTAAAGAGATCTGGCAAAATAGTTTCAGAAGGGAAAAGGATTGAGAGCAATATTTACAATCTTGTTGAAGTGAATTATAATAGTTGCTTGATGGGAAAGATTGATGAGAGTTGGTTGTGTCATAGGAGAATGGATCACGTCAACTTTAATAATCTAATAAAAGTGAAATCAAAAAGTGTGTAAGATGCATGCCCAAGATAACTAAACCTATAGAAGGAATGTCAACTAGGCAATTAGACAAGGGTTAGATTTCAAACAAAGGAGTATGCAACTATAAAGCCTCTACAATTAGTTTATGTTGATATTTGTGGTCACTCTAAGACAAGACGATCTAAAGGAGAGCGTTAATTCATGTTATTTGTATATGACTACTCAAGAATGACATGGGTAACCTTTTTGAAGGACAAATCTCAAGCCCTTAAGAGATTCAAGATATTTAGAGCCATGGTTGAAAATGAGATTGGAAGAAAAATCAAATTCCTAAGATCAGATAAAGGTGGAAAATTCACCTCAAATGAATTCATATATTATTATGAGAAGTATGGGATCAAAAGGCACTACTCTGTAGTAAGGTCTCCATAGTAAAATGGAGTTGTTGAAAGAAAAAATAGAACAGTCAAGGAAATGGCTAGAATAATGCTAAAGGAGGCCAAGTTACCTGATGGATATTGGGGAAAAGTAGTCTAAATAATAGTATACATCTTGGACAGAGTTCAACTGAGGGTAAATAGTGACAAAACTCCCTATGATCTATGGTATGGAAATCCTACCTCTTTTTAGTACTTCAAAGTATTTGGAATAAAATGCTACATTAGAAGAAATGAGGACAAACTAGGAAGCTTTAAATCAAGATGTGATGAAGGAATAGTTCTTAGTTATTCCACTCAAAGCAAATCCTATGTATGTTATAATAAAAGGCTACACAAGATGGTGGAGAGCATAAATTTCAAGGTAAAAGAAGGCATAAAACATGTTGAACCTAACAAGGAAACCAATAATGAAGAGTTAGATCTTGAAGAAGAATCAGATAGTTAAGAGGTCAAGTAAAATAATGAAAAATCACCTCCAATATTTGTTTAAAAGGATCATCCTAATGAGCAAATACTTGGCAATAAGAATGAAGGAGTTCAGACAAGGAGAAGAGCTGAAATGAACAAGTAGAAAGTAAGTTTGGATCTAATGTCTAAAATTGAGCCTAATAACTATGTTGAAGCTAGAAAGGATGAGAATTGGTTAAAATCCATGGAATAATAACTAAGCCAAATAGAAAAGAACAAAATATGGCAATTAGTTCCAAGACCATCAAAAAAGAATGTGATAGTGATGCAGGGGCATCCCATGAGAACCCCAAAATGGTTTCAATTTTTTGACTTGATTTGTTTTATAGGTGTCTTATAAGTTCTATAGGTCTTAGGAGGTCCATTTGTGGAGTCTAGGTTGTCTAAAGGTGCAAGAAATTTGAATTCTTGTATTTCTTGCCAAAACTACCTTTTTGGAAGTTTGAATGTTGTAAGCCATTTACAAGGACTTTGATGTATTATATAGAAGTGGAAATATGTATAAGTTTGTCTAAGTGTCTAATCATTTCAATAGGTCCTTCAAAAGTTCATGGTTTTATTATCTTGGTTCAAGACATGTTATATCATGTGGAATTCAAGTCAATGCAATGTAATTAAAAGAGGCACCACTTAAGCAAAGGGGAAAGAATAAGTTATGTCTCTCCTTTAGACATATAGGATTTAGTTATGTGATTTTATTGGTGGTTCCATTCAAATTATTTCATATATAAGGAATTTAAGAGTTTTAAAGATAGAGTTATGGGTGTTTGTAACCCTGTGGAATGAAATTACAGACCCTGTGTGAGGTCTTTTGCTATTATTGCCATTGTAAGTGTTCATATAAGAAAGGATGAAATGTATAATTATTTTTAAGTATGCATGAAATTCTAATTAATGTCTATTTTATGGGAATTTTCTCCAAGGAAAGATAAAAAACCATCATATTCAAGAATATGTAGATACAAGCCCTGATAGTGAGTTGTATGTTTTGTTGTAGACTAAGTATTTTAAAGAATGATTGAGGTAAATGTATATTAATGTGTTTAAAAATATAGTGTATAGTATTTTTATCCTATATTTGATTATCAGTTTCAATAAAAGTGTGCAAATCATCTGATAGTCAAACATTTTTATGAACAAACCCCTACTCTTGAATATGTGACTGTGTTGCAAGTTATATTGATAAGAATTATTAAATGAGTGATGTTAAAAAAAATTTAAATTATCACATAAGTTTTTTTGATATCTTATTGAGTATATATGTTCTAAGAATAAAACCCCTGTTTGAAGTGAAAATAACCCACAGACTGTGCTTTCTTGAGTTTACATTAAGGGTTTGTGACTGAGTTTATAGAAAAATGAGAGCATCTTGGTATAAAATGAGTGTGTTAACAATTATCACCAATTATCAATTCCTTACATATTATTTTAAACTATTCAAGTGTTTCCTTTTGTGGTGGATGGATACTATAAGCTAAATAGTATAATGCCCTATTCTTGAGTGAAGTTTCTTACACAATGGATTGTATTTGGAGAGATAAACCATTATAGTTGAGAATAAAGTGTGAAATAATGATTGGATAAGGTAATACACATTAAAAAATACCTCTAAAAACTATTTTGGGTATTTTAAACCTTGTATACCAAAAGTTATGCAATTTAGAGAGGCCTTGGGCTAAGATAGTGACTAAGAAACCCTAAACTAGGGTTTAGGCCATATCTTTGGTTCTAACCATCGAAATTAAACAGTAATTTGTAATCTTACTGATATTTGTTTTACCTAACTAAATAAAGTGTTTTCATAAGGTGTACAACTCTTTAAGTATGGATTTTAAGGTCTAAGTGTGCATTAGGCCTAGGAGTGACCTACTTCTTTAGGTCTAAAAAAGGAAAGTGTATCTGGGAGAAGAGTGAGATCTCCAAAATTGACATAAAATTATATTTTAACAAGGTGAATAATATTTGAGCATTTTATTTTCATAAATTAATGTAATTTTTCCATACCAATCATTAAATATTGATGAAAGGGCTAGAAGGACTAATGTGATTATGTGTAGAGTTATGTAAAGGAAGAAAGGGAAACTTGAAAAGTGTTTGTGATTCTTGAAAGGTGTTGACATAGTGTGAAAAGGAGAAAACAGGGTAATGAAACCCCTGACAAATAGGAATAAAGCCTAGATAGGTAAATGAGAACTAGGTGAATCTTAATATCATACATGAGAAGTGAGACCAAAAACCATTGTTAGATAATTGCATCAAGAGGAAAGGTATAAAGTGTTTGAAATTTGGTATATGATCTGTATCATTTTGGTATCATATAGAGGGAAAGGTTTTTTGGATTATGATCAATATTTAACAATATGTGCTTTGAAGTGAAATGCATGATAAGTGATCAAGGATAGTGCTTCATGGAGAGAACTAGCAGAGAAAAGGATGATTTGGTCAAGATATTGACTCAACTAATTGTTCCATTGGTTATGAGAATGGAGAATATTGAGGATACTCTTAGAAGGAGATAAAAAATAGAAGATAGGAAGCAAGGTGAATTAGTACCTTTGTAATTAAATATGGAAGAAAGAGGAATTGAAGAGGTGGTTTAAGGGAGACCATAAGGACATGCAGTAGCAGTTCAAGATGGCATAGGGCAATACCACGCAAAGGAATATTATACCATTATAAAATGGTAGATTGATAAGGGAAGAAGATCTAATGAGATAAGGACCAAGATAGAGATTTTAGGGGTAATATTGGAATTTCCATAGAGAGGGACATAGGGCAGCCGAGGGTCCAAGGAATATGAACAACAATAGAGAGAAGATAATGAGAATAGAAGGCATGATAGGAATGAGTCATTACTCATGAGGAGAGTACTATTATAGCATAATCAAGTTAATGAACTAGCCCAAAGGAGAATCCTATTCAAGAGGTGTAAAGCAAGAGGCAAATTTTGCAATTTGGTTATTGATGGAGGTAGTAATAATAATATAGTTTCACTAGAAATGGTGCAAAAGTTAGGATTGAAGAGAATGTCATAAATAGAACCATATAGATTTGCATGGGTATAGAAAGGACACCAGAGACTAGTAAGTGAACAAATTTGGGTTGAGTTTCAGATAAGAAGGTATAAAGATCAAGTATTATGTGATATTTTTCCCATATATGTGCATCATTTATTATTAGGGAGACCATGTTAATTTGATAAGCATGTCATACATGATGGTTAAGAAAACACATATATAATTAAGAAGGATGAAAATACATATACACTTATCCCATTGAAAGGTGAAGAAGATAGGAGAGATGAAAGGATAATGATGATGCAATGTTGGAGTAAATTTATGGAGGGTTTGGGTTTGATCAAAGTACCCAAAGAAGATAAGGTGAGTTATGTTGAGTTGGTTGATGTGAGGAGTTATGAGTCCAAAAATATGGATATGAGAAGAGTTTAACAAGGTTGTAAAGTGGAAAAAAATATTTTTCAATTGGAGGAAGATATAGCACCTAAAAGAGTGATCAAAGAAGAAGGTAATCTAGGTAATAAGGGAAACCAAGCAAGTGTGAAAGAGGATAGCAGAATGGTAATGAAGATTATAGCCAAGATGGATGAGTAGTGGTTTGGGATCAACACAAAACAAGTGAAGAGGAAGTTAGAGGTTGAAATGTGTGAAAATTTATCCCATGAGAGATCCATGAAGGCTTCAAGTTTTGTTTCTAATGAGTTGATTTATGATGAAGGTGCAGGTATAGAGCATGCAACTAAATAAGGTAAGGTTGAATGCTTACAGGAGAAATTTACACAAGAAAATAATGATAATGAGTTGGGCCATGTGCAATAGGCATATGAGAAATAATTGAGTTATCAAGGAGGTAATATAGAGAAAGGTATCATACAACCCTTACATGAGCAAGAGAAGAAGAGAAACTGTAATAAAGATGAAAAATAATAAAGCAAGAGGCAACACAAGAAAGAGGCATACAAGGGATAAGAAGATGTTGTATTTGTAGTAAAGAAGATAAATCAAATAGTTTTTATGAAGGAAAAGGATTTTATACTTGTAGCAATGGTTGAAGATTTAGATAAGGAGAAGATGGATCAGTTTGAAGAAAAATAAGATTGGTATACAGGTGCATGGTAAGAAGAAGGAAACATATATGTTTTGCTTAGAATTTTTGTTTCTTGTGCTGGTATGAAGATGAAGTAGAGAAGTCCTAAATGTGGGGCCCAAGATCATGTACACCTCTATGAGAGGCAAGTGGAAGAAAATGCCTTCAATGAGGAAGGTTCAATGTATTTACAGAGCAGCATATACTAAGTGCATCAGCAAATACTTATGGCAAAGCTTTCTCATATTGGTAGTATGATGTAGGGGAATCCCATGAGAACCCCAAAATGGTTTTGATTTTTTTACTTGAGTTGTTTTATAAGTGTCTTTTAGGTTCTAGAGGTCTTAAGAGATCCATTTGTGGAGTCTAGGTTGTTTAAAGGTGTAAGAAATTTGAATTCTTGTATTTCTTGCCAAAAGTGCCTTTTTGGAATTTGAATGTTGTAAGACATTTATAAGGAATTTGATGTATTATATGGAAGTGGAAATATGTATAAGTGTGTCTAAGTGTCTAATAATTGTAAGAGGTCCTTCAAAACTTTATGGTTTTATTATCTTGGTTCAAGACACGTTATATCATGTGAAATTCAAGTCAATGCAATGTAATTTAAAGAGACCCCACGTAGGCAAAGGGGAAAGAATAAGTTAAGTATCTCCTTTAGACATATATTAGTTAGTTATGTGATGTTAGTGGTGGTTCCATTCAAAGTATTTGATATAGAAGGAATGTAAGAGTCTGTAAGATAGAGTTCTATGTGTTTGTAACCTTATGGAATGTAATTACAGACCTTGTTTGAGGTCTTTTGCTATTGCTTCCATTGTAAGTGTTTGTATAAGGATGAAATGTATAATTATTCCTAATTATGAATGAAATTATAATTAATTTTTATTATGTGGGAATTTTCTCTGAAGGAAAGAGAAAAAGCCATCATATTCAAGAATATGTAGATATAAGCCCTGATAATGAGTTGTCTATTTTGTTATAGACTGAGTATTTTCAAGATTGATAAAAAATTATTGAGGTAAATTTATCTTAATGTGTTTAATAAGATAATTTATAGGATTTTGATCCTATTTATGATGATTAGTTTCAAGAAAAGTGTGAAAAACATCTAATAGTTAGACATTTTTATGAACAAGCCTCTGTTCTTGAATATGTGACTGTGTTGTAGGTTGTATTCACAAGAATTATTAAATGAGTGATGTTAAAACATGTGTAAATTATCACTGAAGGTTTTATGATGTCTTACTAAGGATATATTTTCTAAGAGAAGAATATAGCCCCTGTTTGAAGTGAAAATAACCCACAGACTATGCTTTCTTGAGTTTACATTAAGGGTTTATCACTGAGTTTATAGTAGAATGGGAGCATATTGGTATACAAAAAGTGTGTTAAAAATTATCACCTTTTGTTAATTCGTTACATCTTATTTGAAACTATTCAAGTGTTTCCTTGTGTGGTGGATTGATAATGTAAGCTAAATAGTATACTACCCTATTCTTGAGTGAAGTTTCCTACATAGTGGAATGTATTTGGAGAGAGAAACCATTGTAGTTGAGAAGAAAGTGTGAAATAATGCTTGGATAAGGTAATACACATTAAAATAGACCTCAAAAAACTAGTTTGGGTCTTTGAAACCTCATATACCAAAATTTATGCAATTTAGAGAGGCCTCAGACTGAGATAATGACTAAGAAACCCTAAACTAGGGTTTAGGCCATATCTTTGGTTTTAACCATCAAAATTCAACAAAATTTTGTAATATTACTAATATTGATTTTACATAATTTAATAAAGTGTTTTTAGAAGGTGTACAAATTTGTAAGTACATATTTTAAGGTTTGAGTGTGCATTAGGCCTAGGAGTGGCATAGTTATTTAGGTCTAAAGGTAGAAAGTGTATTTGGGAGAAGAGTGGGATCTCCAAAATTTACATACAAGTATATTTTGACAAGGTGAATAATATTTGAGCATTATATTTTCATAAATGAATGTAATTTTTCCATACCAGTCATTAAATATTGATGAAAGGGTTAAAAAGACTAATGTGATTGTGTGCAGAGTTTTGTAAAGGAAGAAAGGGAAACTTGAAAAGTGTTGATAGAAAGTGAAAAAAAGTAGAGAGGTTAATGAAACCCATAAAAAATAGGAACAAAGCCTAGATAGGTAAATGAGAACTAGGTGAATCTTAAAATCATACATGAGAAGTGAGACCAAAAACCATTGTTAGAGAAGTGCATCAAGAGAAAAGGTATAAAGTGTTTGAAATTTGGTATATGCTCTACATTAGATAGAAAAAAAATGGGTTTATAGAAACAAGATCAATGAGGATGGAGATGTTATAAGAAATAAAATGAGATTGGTGTGTAAGGGTTATGTACAAGTAAAAGGTATAGACTTTGAGTAAACATTTACTCCAGTTTCTATATTGGAAGCTATAAGAATGTTTCAAGCATTGTCTATTTATAATAAGTTCAAAGTCTATTAAATTGATGTAAAGTCTACTTTATTAAATGGGAACCTAGAAGAGGAAGTCTATATTGAACAACCAAAAGTTTTTTAGTTGTCAGATGAAAAAGATAATGTGTGTAGACTGAAGAAAGCATTTTATGGTCTAAAATAAGCACCTAAAGCATGGTTCTCAAGATTTGACCAATACCTTCAACAACAACGGTTCAACAAAGGATGTACAAATAGTAATCTCTACTTAAAATCTGAATATGAACATATGTTGATTGCTTTTGTTTATATATATGACATCATCTTTGGTGGTAGCTATAACAAAATGTGCAAAGAATTTGCTACACAATTGCAAAGTGAATTTGAGATGTCTATTCTAGGAGAACTTTCCTTCTTCTTTGGTCTACAAATAACACAATCTAATATAACGGATATTCATATCCCAAACCAAGTATGTAAAGGAGATGCTCAAGAAATTTGGAATGAAAGATATCAAACCAGTTAGTACTCCCATGATAACTAGAAGCAAGTTCAGTAAAGAGGATGAGTCACTTGATGCAAATCAGACTATGTACAGATCAATGATAGGTAGCTTGATATACCTAACTACATTAAGACCATATATCATGTAAGTAGTATGCATGGTTACTAGATTTTAGGCTACTCATAAAGATTCACATGTCAATGCAGTGAAAAAAATCTTTAGATACATCAAGAGAATAATTGACTATGGCCTATGGTACAGATGTTGATTGGGAGGAAGTGTAGATGATAGAAGAAGCACTATTGGTGGTGCATTTTTCCTTGGAAATATACTTGTTTCATGGTTGAGTAAAAATCAAGAGTCAGTTACTCTTTCTATAGTAGAAGCAGAGTATGTATTAGCACTGGCATGTTGCACTCAAGTCCTATAGATGATGATAACACTCAAAGACATCAAGGTTGAGTACAAGTCACCTATTTCTATTCTTTGTGATAATTCAAGTGTAATAAATATATCAAAGAATCTAGTGATGTATTCAAGAAGCAAGCACATATCAGTCAAGTATCACTTCTTAAGAGAAAGGTTTGTAGATCAATAGGTCACAATGGAATATGTGCCAACTAAGGACTAGATTTCAAACATAATCACCAAACCTCTTCCTAAGGAACAATTTGAATATCTAAGATAGAATATGGGAGTAGAGGATCCTACACCACATTACTAAAATCACTAGTGATAGGGCATGAGTCTAGGGGGAGTCTCATGGAAGAATTATTAATCCCTGGAAGAAGAGAGAAAAGTCAATTTAGGTATGTATACTTTTAAAAATTAATAATGAGTTAAAAGTTATAGATTCTTGGAAAAACTCCTTTATTTGATAAAGGGGGAGAACACTTTGGACAAATAGTGAGAAGGAGTTCCTTTTCCATTGATGTCAAAGGGGGAGAAAAAAGGTAAATACTATTTGTAAAATTTTGGAGAAAAAGTGAAAATGCTCTCTCTAAAATTTTGGAAGAGCAGAGCAAGTGTCCAAGTTAAGTGTTAGAAAATATGTCATAGCCTAAGGGGGAACAAGTTTGGTATTAATAACTTTCTTTCATACTTATCAAAAGCCAATGCAAGCAATGTCAGAGAAGGATCTGAATAGTATAAGATCATAACATTAAGTTTGCATCAGAGCATTTTAGTTTATCATCAATGCCAAAGGGGGAGATTGTTGGCAATATGATTGTCATTGATGTCAAAAGGGACACTATGATTTTAATTGATGTCAAAAGGGAAATTATGGATGTCATTGATGTCAAAAAATTTAGTTAGGATTGATGGAGAGAAGAGCATGTTTCATAGTTACACTGTGCAAAGTTTTCATGCTTTTACAGAGACCATCTATAGATTTTTAAAGTCAAATAGATAAAAAAATCCATTTTGTGTTTTTCATGTACATTCCATAAATATGGTCCACAAGTTCAAAGGATAAAGAATGAGCTCAAATTTTAGTTATCTTTTATCTCAAACTAGATAGGGTTTCTCAGTAAAACCCTAAGGGTTTAGCCATGGCATCAATAAAAAAAGTTATATTTTAATTTTGAATTGGTATAGTTGGGAACCGGTAGCTCAAGTTACAACTTAAGCCTTTGTCATCATTAAGAAATTGGCCCCTCAACCTAGCAATTACTAACTCTAATCAATGATCAAATAACTTTATATTTTCCTAAGTCTAAGAATTAATATTTATCCCAACTTGATCAACATCCCATGTTTCATCATACATGGACGATCCAATGAAGTGAAGCAAAGTCAAATTATCAAAATGAGCTCTGAGTGAGTGTGCAAGTGACAAGTGTCACATTCATAGAGCTTGTCAGATAGAGACCCAATGAGTGTAAGCTTATTGGAGTTAATGATTGAGCTAATTGGTAGATCAAATGCTTGTGTTTAATCAAACCTTGAAGATCCAATAGAGCATGATGAAGTCAAAGTGTCAAAGGTCCCTTCGAGTGAATATACTAATGCCAAGTGTTACAATCACATGATTCTATCAAATAGAGGAACAATGTGAGGATGAAAAATGTCTCAATGGTAGGAACTAGAAATTATGTACAAAAGGCACATGCTTAATCCAAGTGTCACATTCTCAAGGGTTGGATAGAAATAATGATCAAGCTTGGTAGAAGATCTGGCAATGCACAAGTGATCATGTTAAGAAATATCCAATGGAGTGAATGGACTCAAATGCTATAAAATACTTAATGTTTATCGACATAGTGGTAAGTTAAAGATCAAGAAATTTTGAGAAGATCAATGGAGTGAAAGCAATCCAAAGATATAGGAAGTAGCAAGATGAGGTCAAAGTGTATAAGGTTAATGACCAAGTCAAAGTAAAGTTTGTGAAAGATTAAAGATCCAATGACACACATAATCTTGGATGAGAAATATATAATAGAGTGAGTGGACTTAGATGAAATAAAGATCTTGATGTTTAACGTTAAGAAAGAAGTAAAGATCATGCATCTTTGAAGATCGAATGACATGCAAAAGCTATGATATGGAGATCAAATGGATGTATTTTAAAGTTAATCTATTTAAATATGGACCATCAAATCATGGAGCCAAAGGCAATATTAATGATAGATATTTAAAGTCATGTATAGATAAATAGTTAGTTAGAGGAACGTGTAATAACTTATGTATAAGATCTATTTTAGACACAAACAACAATATTGATCGATTCAATCAATAAAATTTACATTAAAGAGCCTATGCATCAAAACTTAAGTCTAATATATTCTATAGATAATAAATAGACCTAAAATTATATCATCATGCATGGAATTGAGATGTGGGAAACTTACAGTCCAAGTCAAAATGAACCAAAGTCTAGAATTGAGATGATGTGTTTATAGTCCAAGTGTGAACACATAGGAGATATAGATCCCTAGATCATTTGTAATATATATGATATATAGGACAAAGGAAAAGTGGCAAGAGCTATTTGAATTATTTCAAACAAAAAATATATAGACACAGAACCAAAGGTTATAGAGAGAGATGAAGTGTGTCAAATAGATACATATCTAAACATAGAGATAGAAGGGAAGAGAGGAAGAAAGACACATAAAGAGAATGTGCATAGAATGAGTAGTTATATATTAGACCTGTAATAAATAATATATATCTAAATTCATGTATGAATCTAATTTTTAAATTGGAGTCGTAGCTCCATAGAAAAGTCTAATAGGTTGGTGTCATCAGATAGACTGAGTGGGTGCTTAGATTAGGAAGGGGGTACTTCCTTAGAGTTGGTGCTCTCAAATCAGGGTATTGGTGTCTCCTTAGGATTGGTGTCCTTAAACATTATAAGTAGTGAGGTTTTCCAGTGAGGCTTTGAACTATGAGGTTGGATTAAAACAATAGATTCTAGCAGTGATTCTCATCATGGTTTTTCCCTTTGGGTTTTCCACGTATAAATCTAGTGTCATGAGTATTTGTGTGTGTATGATCTTTCCATATTTTATTTTATTTTTATATATCTTTAATCTGCATTTAAATTATTTAAATAACTAGTTTTTATTGACATACTGAATCACCCCCCTCTCAATATCAGGTTGTGTTCCAACAATAGAACCTAAATATATAATTGATTTTGTCACATACAATGTCATTCTCAAACACAAATTTTCTAATAGAGATGATGACATAGCCCAATTTTTTATAACTCATGTTTTATAAGATCATAAAATTAATGAAGAGATATTGGGACCCTTGATGTTTGGTGTAATGCTTTAAAAAGTAGTAAATTTATGTTTTGATTGATCAAACTTACTACAACCCAATAAATTAATAGATTGGCCAATAAAACATTTGGTTTTTGTGAAATAAGAAGCACCCTTATGGTTAGTAAAATGTGTTCTCAATTGTATGTTCTATACCTTGTATAGATCAGTAAACACATTTTAAAGTTCAGGGGAGTTGTTTCCAAATTGATCCATTTGTGCTCATCTATGAGTAATTAGTTTGCAGAGGAAATAATTAAAATAATACTTGAAGGAGTCATGGTACAATTTAAGATATTAGATGCCAACAAATTTTCTATGAATATTGATAGATTATTTATCCCTCCTTGTACAGATGTTCCTTATCTAAAGGATCTCTCATGCAATGTCATGTTAGGCAATTGGCTGACATAAATGGTTATCCTCTAGACGTAAGATTCAAACAAGTCCTATATGAGGTTGAAGTGAACATGTGGGAAGCATTATAATATCATCAACTATAAATGGTATATCTAGTGGCATAAAAAAATTGATTAGAAGAACCTACAATGCTCAAAAATGTCAAAAATTGAATGCCTCTCTACCTAGTTCGTCAAATCAAAAAGTTGATGAGGATAGAAAATGGCCAATTTTTTGGATGAAGTGGAGAATGTGAAAAATAATTGTTATAAATTTGACTATCTCAAAATATTATCCCTAGATTTAGTCATATTTATATGGTACACAATTAGATCCATGAATGGATAATCTATAACACAAAATTAGAGCCATGAATGAAGAATCTAGACAAAAATAATTTTGTGTTTAATGCATATACAACAAATGCCATCTTTAATTTAGGTGAAGAATATATGGAGGTGCATAAAATGAAATTTGATTTGATGGATGTTTTCAGAATGCATGGTACAAAGCTTATGGGTACTCAAGAAGCACTTTATATATTCATAAAAAAAACTAGATAAATGTTCACAAGCATACAATAAATGGTAATAACAAGAAAGAAAAAGAAATATCATATACCACCAAAATAGCTACATATCAATAATGGTTGAGATAAATTTTGATATTTCTCTGCCTTTAACTCATTGTGTAGGACATGATAGAATTAAATTTTCTCAAAGGTTGCTTCTTGAATTCTATACCCATAATTTAATTCAAAATAAGTTTAATGAGGAGATTGAATTTTTGAAACTTTCACCAGTGTCACAGGTAAGTTTCCATAATATAATGACCAAAATATTTCAACATGTTTTGATTTCAAATAATAACTTCTTCACCAAGTGTGATAAGTGTATGAACTCGTACAATAAACATAGATCCACCACGTGCCAAGAAATACTCTCAAAAATTAAAGAGGAATAAACATGGCACAATGAATACATTAAATATTATCGTACACATTATTACTCCCATAGATTACAATCAGAGGAGCAACCTTAGTGATTATTGATCATTTTCAATGATAAAATGGATAAAATGAAAATTTCCATATCAAGGGTGGGAAAAAAGCAAAGTCAATAAGTAATGTTATGAACCGTATGCTCACACATGGACATAATATTGGGGGTTTTGGCAACTTTGGCCTACCATTTATTGAATGTGGGGTAAACTATATAGTCACATCATGGGATTTATGTCTTGGGTAGATCAAATAACCTACCATTGATGAGTATGGGGATTTATTTTACACTTGTGAATCATCCAAACAACCATTGCATGATGCAATATTAAAAAATGAAGTACATGATAAGTGTAAAGGGTACAAGGAAAAAGTTATCCATGCTAAAGCAATTAATAGTGTTGTTAGTATAAATACTTCATTCAAAACATAACCATCAATCCTCTACTTGAAACTGGATAATGCTTTGAGTGACAACAAGAATAACACCTTATTTGAATTTACATCAATGTTGACAACGAGAAGGCTATTCAACATTGTGTATGTAAGCTTCCTCCCAATGGGACACACCCATGAGGATATAGATGGTGATTTTGATAGATTAGCAACATCATTATCAAAACTAGACACAATTTATTTGCCACATATTATGGACACCTATAAAACATGCTAAGAGGGGTCAAGTACATTCACTCATTACATTATTAAGTGTATGACTTGAAATCCTTCATGGAGCCACTCTTGTTGGATGAAAGCCACAAGATAGTGGGTATTAGAAAACCTAATATGTTTAAGTTACACATTGTGGATGGAAAATCAGTGATGGAATCTAAAGAAATAATAAAATAAATACAATGGTTTCATCCAATCCCAATATGGTGTACAAAGGATAATGGTGAACCAAACTTGCCAAAAGGGAAGCCTTCTCTAGTACCTTTCAAATTACTCAAAGAAATGAAAGATTTGAAAATGAGAATAAAAACATATATTGAACATTGGGTAAAAATGCAATAGGTGGAGGTAGAGAAAATTAGCTTCCAAAGAAAACATATTGGGAAAATGTTTTGTGTGCTTTAGATATACTATTTATAAATTGTATCAAGATGTTGAATCTTTACTTTTGGCCACAAACAATACATTATAATGACATATATGACTAAAAAACAAGAGACATTCATGTCCATAAATAAGAATACATTAATTAACATATCCCAAGTAATAATGATATTTATGTTGGGCATATTTGTAGAAGATATAAATAAGCATTCAATCCATTGATGGATGTGTATGTGTGATAGATGCTTCTATTATGATTAGCAAATAAAATTGAAATGATATGGATGAGAAAGGTAGATGGGGATATTTACCTTAAACCAATAGATGAGATTGTGGTTAAAATATGAGGATTCAATATTACAAAACCTCAGGGAGAGAATTTGGTTAAGCATTATACTAGGATTGTTTGACATGTAGTAAAAATGGATCAAATCAGATGAAATTAGACAAGACATTGATGTGGATAGTGTCATCTAAGCATGAACACCAAACAAAAAATGGAAATGTGTATTGATTAAGATTCCTTACAATGGATATGAGTCAATTGGATCATATCTTTCACTACTTGAATAGGGTAATGAATACTAAGGTGAAACTATGGAAGTTCATAAATTAATGTGATATCATCTTGGCTCGAGATGTGGGTATTTTGAAATTTAAATTCCAAAGTAGGCTAACTTGTCCTTACATTTGTAACTTAATTATTTAATATGAATTTAATGTTGATGTTGATTACTTCTATTTGACCAACTTTTATTCAATATTTTATCCCCACTTCTATTCAAACTTCTTACTATTGACACATTAATGAGGAAACCATATTTTTTATTAAATATGAATGTAAGATTAATAAATTTTTTTTAATAATAATTTTCATAATTATGTAGATATAATAATATATTTCAATTAATGTTGAAATATTTAATCAAAATAGTTTTCAAAATGTTTTCATTTACTAGCATTATTCTACTTAAGTTCATGGGAGATGTGCTAGTAGCAATTCATCACTATAAGTTATGAGGTTTTGTCACATTTAGTTGATGATATGTTTTTGAAAAACACAACAAAAGTTAGTTATACAAGAAGGAGAGACTTGTGAATCATTGAACTACAAAGAAATTATTTCAAGTTTAGGATTCAAGGTCATCAAGTATCCATGGAGTCATTGAGGTCTATTTTGTTCTCAATGTGGCATCAACAAAATTAAAAAATCTATTGAAACTTTTTGTCCACTTTATCTCTCCATATTTAAAACTCTTTTTTCTCATAATTATATGCTAAAATACTAGGTATTGTTAACTATAAAATTAAAGGGACCTCTATGGACATGTGAGTTTGTCGATTTCACATTAATCTGTGGCTGGGTCTGTTAGTCATAGAGATATCATGTACTATGTGGCTTGAAAGTTAAATTTATGAACCTTTATTTATAACATATATGAGTGATCACACATTTTCATAGACAAAACAAATTTATTTAAAATTTATTTCTATAAGCATTCAATCCATTGATGGATGTGTATGTGGCTAAAAAGGTGAGGTTCCAATATTTGAAACCTTATGAAAGAGAAGAAGTTGAATAATTATATCTATATTATTTAATGCTTATTAAAACATAGATCAAACAAGTTACAAAATCTATTTATCTCTCCTTCACATTGGTGGCTTCCCTAGACATTATTATTTAATAAATATACAGTAGCTAAACTAATTACAGCACATAAGTGTGGCTGCAAAGTGATTAATTATTTTTAGGAATATAATGATACATAAAGTATGAAATTTTAAAATTTGGATTAATGTATACTGTAACCATCTTTTGTTTTACAATAGCGTGCCCATTTTACACATGTCTATAAGAATAATATGAGAAACAAAGACGTTTATTATTATCTTTGGTAGAATGGGCACATGCCCATTCTACACATTAAGATAAGAATAATGACCTCTAAATTTACAATGTGAGAAACAAAGTCCTATGTTATTATCTAGTGTAGAATGAGAACTTGCCAATTCTACACAAGATTATTAAGAATAATGATAAGTATGTTTTACATTGGGTACATGGGAAATGAAAAGTGTTGTCCAATACTTGTACATGGTGATAGTAAGTTTGTTTTATAGTGTTGTACTTTTTTTTTAGAATATTCCATGCTATGATGTGATTGGATAATATATGATAAATTTTGGATAAATATTAAATATTACTATAATAAATATAATTAAGCAATAGTATGACAATATTATGGGGTCACATTATATAAATCATCAAGACCCATTTCAACCATTAGACCATACTCAACTATTGGCCCATTTCCCCTAAATATGAATGTAAAGGTGAAAAATCATTTAAGATATAATTAGAATTTTATTTCACACTATAATTTAGAATCCAATAATAGCTATATTAGAATTTAATATCACACTAATTAAAACCAATAATAACAATATTAGAATCCGATATCCAACTGGTTAAAAACTATGAATAGAAACATGGAAATTCAATATCAACAATTATAAAACCATAAATGGAAATACTGTAATTCCATATTCTTAGAAATATGTCCATATTTAATGAAATGATGGTTAATTTGATATAATTACTACATGTACAACACACATTTGTTCCTTGTATAAATATTGGTTTCAAAGGGAATAAATCCACAAGCTACAAGTTTACAACCATATAATAATTAATTCATTTATATGCTAACATAAATAAATCATCTCACATATTAATTTAACCAATAAACATCTAAGGCTCAAATTGTATCATCATTAACATCCACATAAGTTTGCACATCACTACCTTAGCATGAACTTAACCAAAATCAAACCTAATTTCCAATCACATATTCTTAAATATACTAGCCTAAACTTACCTAAATATTAGAGTTTTGAATATATATTCAATGCTAAAAGCATAAATCTACAACTATACACTAGTGATTTCTAATATAACTTGGAGCTAAATGATAAAAGCAACAACTATACAATAATCAATTTCAATGTAAACTCAGAGTTAAAAGATAAAAGATGCAACCATAAAATATTGGTTCAAATATAAATAAGATCTAAATGATAAAAATTGTATGCACATAATAATATATTCCAATATAAATTCATAACTAAAAGATAAAAGCTACAACTATTCAAAAATTGATTCCAATATAAATTCAGGGCTAAAAGATAAAATTTCAAGCTATACACAAATGGGTTCCTATATAATGTAGAGCTAAAAAATGTTTATATGTGTATGTGTGCATGAGTGTGTACATGAATGTGTGTGCATGCATGCATGCAGGTACATTCATATGTGCATGCATGTATGTGCATATGTGTGTGTGTGCGCATGTGTGTGTGCATGTGCATGTGCGTGTGCGTGTGCGTGTGCGTGTGCGTGTGCGTGTGCATGTGTGCGTGTGCGTGTGCGTGTGCGTGTGCATGTGTGCGTGTGCGTGTGCGTGTGCGTGTGTGTGTGTGTGTGTGTGTGTGTGTGTGTGTGTGTGTGTGTGTGTGTGTGTGTGTGTGTGTGTGTGTGTTCCTAAAAATCCATCTTTTAGATTTTCATCAAATGGATTGAATAATCATTATAAAATGTTTTATTCCCTAAGTTTTGATAAGGAAAACAACTCAAAAAAATATCATCTATAAACTAGGGGAAAACATCATTGATATTCAAAGATCCAATAACATAATCATAACTCTAGAAAACACCTGGGAATTGGTTTTAGTTAACTTAGAACAATCAAAAGTGAGTTTTTATTAGATGGAAGTTAAACTAGAATTATTTGTAAGGGGTTATGGTATTTCTACTTGAAAAATCCAGTCCAACAATTATGTAATTATCCTAGTAGTTGCTTAACTATCGATGTAATTTTTAAATTATTGGTCTAGGGAAAGTAAAAATTTCACTATGGAAATTGAACAATAAGATTAACATGATGATATGAATGGTATTATAATCTATGACATTTCAAAAATATGTGGGCTTAAAAGAGACATCCCCATATTCATAAAGGGGTGTGACCTGAAGAGTTCTACATCAGATGTTAGTGTTCCATTAGTGAGCATGGATCAAATATCCAAAAGAGTTTAGGAGTTCTTTAGTGAAAGTAGTAGTGAATGATTATCAAACCATGACTATGTTATTCTATGTTACTTGTATTTATTCCTCACAATATGAGAAAGATAGGATACATTATGGAGTGGGAGTTATATATTCTATCAACGCTTTGTAATTGACTCATTTTAGTAAAATAATATCATGAAGATGTGTAAGTTCCACTTCCAGATGGTTTTACCAAATAATGGGATTTCTAGGTTAAAAAATTTTATATGTGTGTCTATTTCCTTTCCATTAAATTATTTATGGTATGTTAGTGATGTCACTTAATTAAATGTATGCTAAACACACTCTAATCCACTTTCATTTGAATAATTTAGATAGCTACAACATGAGTAATAAATTTATGTCTAATTTTTTACTAAGGATTTATTCATTGGAAAATTATAGAGCATTAGTATCAGACACAAAATTTACTTGTGATTTGTAGAGGTTTTTTGGTTAACACATAAGAGTTTATGAGTACATAAATATTGTATGCAGATATCTTTAATAAAGTGTTACAATAATATATGGTTGAATAGACCATCCATGACTAAATACTTGAAAAGATGACTTGAGGATCTCCAATATTCCACTTACAAGTAAAAGAAGATAATGGAGATTTGAGAAGGCATGTGATCACTTGGAAACAAATATTGAGAAGTTAAAAGTAACATGGTCCAACCATGGGGAGTTTCTCACGGGAATCATGGAAGATTTGAAACAAGGTTTGTTGATAAAAGAAAAAATGTTGTCAAAGCTCCAACAAGATGTTGAAGGAGTAGAAAGGAGAAAAAAATTTATCCAAAAAGAGGCACCAATCTCCACCAAAGGTTCTCAAAATATACTTATTTATGCATGGTATGCACTCCATCAAATTTTATTTATTCCATTATCACATTTAATATATTAATAGAAGATTTAAGAAGCGTACTTAGGGTATTGACTCTAATTTATCAATGAAAATGGGCTATGATGGAATAGGGCTTGGAAAATATGGCCAAGGAATCATCAATCCCATCATGGTTAAGGAGAGACTCAATATAGACCATGAGAATGGTATATCATATATTGGGGAAGGATCCAAGATGACTCTAATAAAAGAATATTCCAAGAAGGACTCCATACCAACCACATACCAAGGACCACATCAAGAAGTAAATATGTCTCTAACATAATTTTTATGAAGCCTGAAGATTATTATAGGATGTCTCCAAAGAATGGAAAACAATCAAGAAAAAATAGAGGGAAGGATGAGTCTACCTCAAGTAGACAAAGAAGAATTTCTAAAGAGAGGGTAGACATAAAATGATGAATAAGAGGAAAGTGGATTACTATTCCATCCACGTTACACAAAAAAGGAAGTGTGGTTATTATACTTCACCAAATTCACCATTTTAAAGACCAAAAAGAAAAAAGGCAAGCATGGGGGTAGCCCAAGAAGAATAAAATATGTCACTAATGAGCCTAAACTCTTTAGGAGAGATGGTAAAGAGTGAATCCACTCTTAAATAAAGAAATAAGTGGAATGTCAAGACACACTTTCACCTATGCACAATAAATTAGGCCTCCTTGTAGGTTACATCATTCAAGCCTAACTCCTTTATTGGCATTGGAGGTTCACATTTTTTGGCTCATTGGTTGAACTATAATGTTTAGAATTTTGGTGCAGGGGAAAAGAGTATGGCAACTAATTTTGGACTTGGTAGAGGATTTTTTGAACTATGAAAACTTTTTATTTCTTTTTGGCTAGCATGGGCAACCCTAGACTCCTCTAGATCAGAAAAATAATGAATGTTTTTGATAGGTAGCACTAAGACATGCTTTGTTTGTTGGGGATGCTTTGGTCAGATGGTTTATTCCTTTACATTGCTTCTAGGACTATTATCCAAGAATGTATATTATTTATTTTCTAAATTCTCAGGGATTATATATAATAACTTTTGCATCCGTTTGAAAGCTAGATTGTGGAATTTCTTATTATTTGTTAAAAGGCAATCTAAAATTTTTGATATCTTAGGCATATGGTAAATCTTGGAGCACATTATTGTTCCTTGAAAATATGTTTTTATTCCTAATACATGGTGGATTCATTTTAAAGGTCTCTATCACCAATCATCAAAGTGGTATATTTTTTAATCAATGTGGAACCCTTTAATGAATGAAACTATATGACAAAACCAAGATAGTCACAAAAAAATTTATATCTATTAGTATTTTTTAGGTAAACATATTTAAAATATAGGTAAAAAAAATTATTCATTGAAATTTTATCTAATATTATTTTATATTTATTTTTTAAAATTTAAATTTCATTTTTTGAAATTTAAATTTAATAAAGGAGAAGATATAAATAAAGTAGTAAATTGTTATTCTATGTGGTAGTATTTTTATAGAGTAATTGGTACCTTTGTTTAGAAACACTACTATCTACATGATTTCATAAATTTTTTGGGACTATTTATCACATATACATTTATTTATATGAATATAACTTTACAATGTTATGTATAAAACTATCATCATATAATTTTATGGATATAATGTTGAACTTATTCTTTGAGTACATAATAAATGTCATGCTTAAGATTTGACTTTATAAAACGGTATATATTTTACCAGTGATCCTTTTTTTTAATTTTTTAATGATGGTTACCCATTAAAAATTTATAATTAAAATATATCCCAAAATTAATGTCATATTATATGTCGTTGATAAGGAAAAATCTAATAGTTCATAATTATCTATCTGTGAACTCAATTTGTGGATAACGTTGAAAAAAAAGATTTCAATCCAATGATTTGAGTGCCATTCAAATCATGATTTTTATCAATCTATATAGGATCCATTACAATCATTATTATTATCCATCGATCTAGGTGCCAAAAGTGACAAATTCTCAAAAAGAAGGAAATATGTGTATTTATTAAAATGACAAATTTATGCAAATGAATTAACGTGGTATTTTGAATTTCTACATGACAATTTTATTTCCATTTTTTATTATCTCATTAAATTTTCATAATATTCATTGATTGGTCATTAATTTAAAAAAATAATAAGTTTTTTTGAAAATCCTACCATTGTTGTGAAATTGATTTTCTTTTGTAAATCCATATCATACTCATGAGAGCTCTAAAAATCTATTATCGATCCTGCCCACATATTCCATTGATTATTTATTCAACACTCGTGGATCTACAAACCAAAATCATGGAGACCATTTATTTTGGTCACGACTATATTCTACATTTTTCATCACCACCATCTCTTTTCTTCACAACTCCTAACCTATTTTTGTTCTGCCCTCATGATAATCATGTCTCCTTGCTACATTTCATGTCTTGTAATTCTAATTTTGTAGACGTGGGAATTGTCTTTTAAGTGGTCTCTATGACATTTTTAAATTTGGTTCTCTCTTCATTGACCCTTTTGATAGGGTGTTGAAATTGGTGCAAGTGGTTTTTCAAAGTTGGATGGGAGTGATTGGTTTGTAATTCTTCTTGATTTTAATCAAGAGGCACAACTTTAATTTGTTGGAGTTTTTTAGTTTTAATTTGTTGTGTAATTTATCCTTTGTGTGATTATTTATTATTAATTTATTTGTTTGATTTCATATTTATGTAAATGATATTTTAAAAATATTTTGTACATAAATTTATAAGTCATTATATATATATAGTTTTTATAAAATTAACATTATTAATATGTTTGTAGACATAGGCAAAGATTGAAATTAAATTGTGAATAATGATAATACTTAGATTTTTATCAAATGTGATTATTCCATTAAATTTGATGGAGAACACTATTGATATAATCCCAAATTATAAATAAATAAAATCATGAATATTTTTTATTTTCTGTCTGTCTGTCTGTTGCATGCATTACATTGATAAAAATTTATAAATTTAAAATGCAAAGTAAAAAAAATAGAGATAAGCAAACCATGGTAAAGGGGTTGCATCAAATTTTAATAAAGTTTGAATCTTGTCAATCGTTTATTTATTTTAATTGTGAAAAAAACTACCTTTTAATCCTCCATGATGCACTCTTCAATGTTCATCTTATGTAGTGATCACATCTGACAATTATAATTGTATGTCCTCCATATCGAGTAATTTGTCTTTTGTGGCTTTGATTAATTATTGATCCAAAATATCATCGAGGCATAAAGTATCATGATGAAAGTCCAAGGCATCACGGTTCTTGATTTTTAGTAATTATCTTCTTAATTTTTTGGTTTTACCGAGTTAAAGAGAGTGATTTTTTAAGACATTAGTCGTGTAGGAATAATATTTCCTTTTGTGGTTGATAAATGGTAGGGAAAACAATAAGAGATATTGGGGGCTCATAAGAGATATTTCCTATGACTCAAAGTTGAATATCATATTATCTAAGCTTTGGTAGATAATGGTTTTTTGTGGAGGGTTTTTAGTTGTAGTTGTAACATATGAAAATAAACGTATTTTTAATTTTTATTTTTGGTTTCGATATCACATGAATAAGTGAGGATTTTTTTTTAAATTAATAATGACTTTAAAATAGGGGAGAATACTATAATCAATAATGTGGAAGAGGATTTTTTTTTAAATTAATAATGACTTTAAAATAGGGGAGAATACTATAATCAATAATGTGGAATATATTATTTTTTATTAATATTATTTATTTTACATAGTGTTAGTTTTTATTTTTTCAATGTATATGTAGTTAAATTAATAGTATTTATTTTATATATTATTAATTGTTGTTTATTAATGTATAAGTAATATTTGAGTGAATGACAATATATTTATTTTCTTTTTTAAATGTGAGCTAGATAAGTATAAATGGATGACAATTCTAGTGATCTATGTTAAATTATAGACTTTGAAGTGAGATTAGTGATTGTTATGAGTGTTTTGTTAAAAAATGGTAATAAAAAAAGATAACTCGAGTGAATCTTCCTTCTAAGTGGTACTAAATTTTCTTAAAAACATAAATATAAAAAAAGATTTATTTTTTTGTGGATAACACCACATGATATGTTTGGACTTGGCATTTAATACCCTTTTTAGTTCTTACTAAAACAATATTATATAACATATATTTATTCGTCAAAGATATATATATATATATATATATATATATATATATATATATATATATATATATATATATATATATATATTTGTATATATATATTTGTGTTATTCCCATCACTTTTAGATGGATTTTGAATTTACATAAAATGAGTTGACAAAGAAGCTTTAAAAAGTAAGCAATAAAAAATATGAGACATGATATTATTATATCTTGATTTTAATATTACATTTGATTCTCCAAATAGTTATAAGTTTTTAAAAAGAGTTAATTAAATAGTTAATCGATTTACACCTATTTAAAAAAATTATCAAATATTTGCTAATGGAATTATGTCCCTCATTTAGGATGTTATAGGATATTATAGAAATATTTAAGTGTCCATTCTTAAAATTATCTTTGGAATGAAGTTGGAGAGAAACTTCTAAAAAAATAGCATGAGGTTGGACACCATATTTTAGCCACAAGAAAATCAAAATAATGGTTAAGTATTTGATTTGAGTCAATGCTATTATTTTAATTTGTATCAATATTTATTCAAAATTATTTTACTAGAAGAAATTATTTAATTATAGTTGTCGAGGAGTAATTTCAAACATCATCCAATTATTATATCATGCATGTGGCCACTTCAATAATTATAGTAATGGTATGCTTCATCTATAGTAATTGTTGTAGGAGGAAAAAAGAATGTAAATTAAACATTACAGCCATTGTAGACAATATAGATATCACAAGAGGTTTAAAAATGGTGTTTTAGATAGCAATTTGACTTACTCAATGGGTAGGTATAAGTGATCAAACATCATTGTTCCATGAGGATAAAAAGGCATAATTGCTCCATTATCATGATTAGATAAAATTTGGAAAGAAATTACATTAGTATTGAGTCATTGTGAAGTATCCGTGAGTGGACACCATTGTAAAAAATTCATTGTGGGACCACAACATCAACCCATTGCATATGGAAACAAAGGTTGGAACAACCATCTCAATGAGAGGAAATAAATCCATCTCTTTCATTGGTGGAAAAGTATGGGATCATCTCTTTCATTTTAAGAATAAGTGACAACATCATATGATAAGTATTGAGGGATTATAGCAATAAAGTATCACAAATATATGATCATCCCATTCATCAATAATAAGAAAGCATCATTAGAGAGTCTATTTAATAAATTCCTTGAGAAGATCACCATAGAATAATCATGATATTTCATACACAAATCCAATTAGTTTTGAGTATAAAAGGTTGGAAATCAGTTCATCTCTTTCATTGGAAGAGAATAATTACATACCATCTCTATCATAAGAGGAGCTGGATGTTGAAAATTTGTAGATTGAAGTTCCTTGAGTTTGAGTGAAACATATCCTTGAGATAACTAATGGGGAGGTGAGTTAAAATGTTTATAAAGTTAAGTATAGAGTAACCAAAGCAAGGCCCAAGAATATTTGTAGATTGGGTGAAAGCCAAACACCTATGAGCAAGATTTATATAAGCTCCAATAGTAAAACAAAAAAATAGAGGGTTATTAAAATATTAGTGAATGAAATCCACAATGAATTCAATAACTAACATTATATTCTTGATCCCTAAGGTGAGATATAAATAATAGATAAAGAAATCAATAAAAGAAGACAAACAAGACATTTATCTTCCTTAAAGACCCCATCTAGCAACTATTTTGCAAATACTTGAGCTCAAATTATAAAGTAGGAGTCTTTGTCAATTGACTTTGTTCATTCTAATGACATATCCCCTTTTTTACCAATGGATTTGAACAATCAAGATGAAGAAATGGTGAAGCTTTTATCATGATTTTGGCATTATATCTTTACAAAATAAAGCTTGATCATTGTTCATGGTGGCCTTTGTATTTATATATTTTTTGAAATGATATTGACCATCCATCTTAAGATCAAGATGTGTGGTTCAAGATTGATTCAACTTTGGAGACCAAATTCCATTAATGTTGTAATTAATATTTTGTAAGAAGCGATAATTAATAGGCATAGCTCAACATTTTTTTTTTTTATTTCATTTATGTTGATATTTTGCATTTTTGACTTTGTGACCAATTATGTTAGGATAATGTTACCTTTTCAGATATTTATTGAATTTTAATTTTATAAAATTAGATAATAACTAATTTGACATGGAATATTAACTTAAGCTTTTAATTGGATTTGATTACCAAAGTGATTCTAATTAGGATTTTTTAATTCCTAGAATTTGATTAGTTGCCTTGCACTATTGGTCAAAAATGTCAATTTGTTAGGTTGTAATTTGACTAAAAATGAATTAAAAGAAGGTGATGATTGAATATAGGGTAATTCCCCAATTAGGGACATATTGATATGGTTTATAAATTACATGTGATGTGTGTGAAAGAATCAGAGTGTTTTAGTGGTTTTAGTCTAGTTTTGTGTTATTGCAAGAAGTCATTCAGACTTACAATTTTGACACAGTAGTGATGAGAATTGGGTGTTAAATTTTTCCCCTATTTGAGAAGCCATTACAAGACACTAGGCATAGTAACATATTTTTAAATAATGAAAAATTCATCAATAATAATTTGATAATTTTGTGCCAAATAATTAATTAATGACCCATGATTCCCCCTCAAGAGGGTAGGCAAAGATGAAATACATTCAGGTCTCTCAAAAAGAGACAAAAGAAATAAGAAGAATAATTAAATTAACCCATAGATGAGGTTAATCCAAATGAGATAATGTTGATACTCATTAATTTCCAATGGTGAAGGAAAAGATAAATAAACTAGCCCCAAAATAGGGGAGAAGTGGGAAGGATACATCCCAAAACAAGAAGCACGCTTTGACTTTCCATAAATAGGGTGAAAACTATGGACTTGGAATCATAAGAAAGATCAAATGAGGGAATTGTCCCCAAAAAGGGTGGTATTGGTTGATTTATAATAATGTGCCCTAATAGAGTAGGTTTGGTCATGTGATTCAATGATTTACCCTAGTAGGGTAGATTTGAGTGTTCGTCGATCTAAATGTTTTGCCCTAGTAGGGCATAGTTCCATTTGGATAAATGATGATAAGGCACATGATAAACTAGTTGGGAGACAATAGACAAGGAGATATCTTACTATAACATTTTCAAGTAGACTTATAACATCTAGATTTTTGATATAGCACCCAAAATGGTATACACCATGATATAAAATACCATGATGAAGAATCCATAATGTAAATAATAACTGACTCCCTATCCAATAGACAAATGACAATATTGTACCAATGATAAAAACCATGATGGGAATGTTGGTCTAGGCCAATGGATAGACTCAAGTAAAATTGTGTAAAATGAAGCACCATGATCATGACCCTGTCAACACTATATACGAAGTTAAGGTAACAATAAGAAAGGGAAATAAACATGCATGCACTGAAATATGAAAATTCAAATTGAAAACATCTAGTTGCTCAAAGAAATGCATTGAGAATAATGAAAATACCCTAAACATTGTTAGGTAGACCCATGATGCCTCTACGAGGGTAAAGTAAAAAATATATTTTTTGATAGGTGGGCCCTTAAATAAAAGAAATAAACATGTGTTTTCATAAATAAGGCTTAAAATAGAGTAATTAGAAGAAAAAAATAAAAACCCAAGTAAAAGAGGCAAAAATAAACCTCCCAAAAAGAAAAATGGATCACAAATAGGCCCAGGTGTAAAAATTCAAAATTTTGACTATAAATTCACACCTTGGGGATGAGAACATTCATTTTTACCCTCCACTATTGTAATTTAGAGTCTAGTTTTAGCACATGAGAGAGATGAAGACAAATCTCTCACCATACACACCTTGGGGAGCACATTTGAGAGTACCAGTGACCACTAGGGAGTGAGGCCTTCGTAAGTACCCTTAGTTTTATCTAAATGTTTACATTTATGGTATTTATTAGGGGTATAAAACCAAACTTTATGATTTAACTATTTTCAAAATTTGGAAAATGGTGAAGTTCCTGTAGACACCACAAATGTGTCTACACCTTGGTTCTCCCCCCTTGTCCACCTCAAACCCCTATCCTAACCCTTGGCCTTAGTCCCCTCCATTCATTTGATTAAAATAACTTAAATATTTTAATTAAGTGGCCCCCTTTCCACCTCACCCTTGCCACCTTGGATCCTCCCTTGAATCCCTCCACCTTCCCCCTAGCATTTATTATGCCAAATATCCTCATTATCTTCCCCCCACGCCCATTTAAGCATCCTCATAACCGTTCTTCCCACAATCCCTCGCCCGGCGGCGTGCAAAAATGCGTAGAGGCCATTTTTAGCCTCTGTCCCCATTCTGCCACTGCCGACGTCGGCGACCCTTCGGTCGACATCGGCGAAACTGCCAGTGTCGACAGCCTTCAATACCCCTTTCTGCATCCGTTGCAGCCCCTGGACCCTGGAGCTCACAAACTAAATTCTCTTCACTCTCTGCGTCTCTCTCTGGGATCCCGATTCTTGAATCTTTGCATCAGACCCTTGTATCCGTCCTTTCACTTGAACTCTCTGCCAATCAATCTGACTCTCTCCCTCAGGTACACAGCAAGCTTCTGCAAGTGAACAACAGGGATTCTCCATCAGCAACAAGATCAACACCTTCTTCAGCAGGGCACAGGTAAGTACTCTGTTTGTTTTCTTTATGCTTGCTAGTCATCTGCTTTTAAGCTAGATTCAGTCCTTCTTTTCCCCAACCCAGACTGCTAACCAAACCAGGCAGACCCAGATTCCTATCTCTCTGATCGGCCTCCTTTATTCCTCTATCCCTTTTTGACATTTTGTTCATTATCCTAAGACCTCTGCATAGAGCTTCAACTAAAACCAGACTCTCCTAGACCATTTTGTACGTCCACAGACCCGTCCACAGACCAAGCCCGGACCAGACTCTGTCCAGACTCGACCAGAACCTACCTAAAATCCCGTCCAAGCCTATTGCCCTGACCGACGCTGGTCATTACCCCCACTGACGTCGGCAGACTAACCGACATCGGCACCTTTGACCACCGACGCTGGTAGGACCACCGACGCCGACGACTGTGACTAAGCCGACAGCTTCTTCTAGGTAAGCCTTTGCTTCCTTTTCTCTTTCAGTTTGCTATCATTTCAGTTTATTTTGGTATTCTGTCATTTATCAATCATTTATCTCTTATCAAAATAGTGGGTTGACCTCCCTTAAGGAAGTTCTCATACTTCTGGGAACAAGCTTTTGCTTGGCAATCCACCATCTATCTATCTAACGCCTTTTTGTCCAAGTTTTCTTCTTTGCAGGTGTCATTCCTCCATAGCCAAAGAGGAGTGCCCACAACGTCTGGATTATGGTGCGCGATCTTCATCCAGGTACTTCACATGCCTTGTCCATTTCTTTAGTTTCTTTATTCATCTTTTGAATGTAGAAAGCGAATTAGCGATAGAAACATTTTGGCACGCCCGGTGGGACCCTAGGTTCCTCCTGGGTTCCTTTTCTTCTTCATTCATTTAGGAGCATTAGGTTCTTACCTTTTCTCCTCCTTCTTTTCTTCTCAATGACACTATAAGTAGGAAATTAAAAAGAATCTTTCTTTCCTTTCTTGCACTTTCTAGACTAGTCTAAACATCATACTCTCAACCCTTTCTCAAACTTGTCTTCATAACAAACATCACATTTCAACTTGGGCATTAAAACACTTTGCATTCATTTCTACTTGTGCTTGCATCTTCTTAGTCCACATCTAGTAACTTAAACGCATATTGAATAAATCGTAGACACTTGATGTTACACTACCAAACCACATGCACTAAAACGAACATAAAACTTACTTGAGACAAGGCCCGACTGGGATTTTATCCCCCAGCGGATACCTTACCCGTCCCGGTGACCCTACTTGGATTTCATCACCAAGGGGGAAGCCCACTCCGTTCTCTAGCGGAGGATAAACTCTAGGCGAGGTATATCTTGGCTAAGCGAGACCAGCTAACCACTGGAACCGTGAAGTGAGGGGAGCTTGCTCCTTAGCACCAGGCCACGTACCAGACCCTAACACAGATTTTCGAGCACCTTAACAACACCTAAAACCAGCTCTAGACTGCTTCTTCTTGGACCTTCTTGACAGCCAATCTCCCCAAACATTCATCTAAGGCATAAGCCACAAGATTCTAAAGTTAATTCTTAGGATTTATCGCTTAGGCTTGTCTGTCTCTCTCTGTTCTTCTCTTCTCATCTGTTTGTTTGAGTGAGTGAGGACGATTTCTTCATTGTTTTTCCAAGAATCTTCAAATCTCTTTGTTCTCTGGAAAACACAGTCACCGGCATCGGTTCTTCCACCGACGTCGGCTTTCCTCTCTTACCGGCATCGGTTATCTGACCGACGTCGGCTATCTCCTTACCGACATCGGTTTTTAAACCGACGTCGGTCTCTGTCACTGTCCTTTTTTTTCAAAACCAGCAACCTAAAACCTGTCCCTTTTTCTGCCAAAACTCCATTCTAAGTTTTTGGAACTGCAAAAATATAGTTTTTGGAATCTGACCCTCCTTTTTGACCACGCTCCCTTGTCCCTAACCAGTCTTATCATGGAGTTCCACTCGGAGACTGAAAGAACTCCTACAGGACTGACCCTGACCCTGGCCCCGACTCAAATTCCCATCATCCCTGAAGGGGACCAAGATTTCGAGAGATTCTTGGACCTCAATACCGCAGCCCTCCAAAACTATCTCGCGAGAAACCCAATGCGAGACCTTTCGGGTGACGTGGCGACGACGTCCACACCATTCGCCACCCAACCCTTTATGACTCAGCCTTCCGCCTCAACTATTAACCCAACCATGGCCAATACGCAAAGTTTGGCCTCCCCGTCTATTTTTAGACCAACCTCCATCGGGGTTCCATTACCCCTTCAACCACCTGCAATTCAACCAAGTTCTACATCATATCAGAACTTGATTGTCTCGACCCCTCACACTCTTATGCCCACAAATGTAGGAGTGCCAACCTATCTTTCTACCAATGCTGCCATTTAACCACCTTTGGCGGTGCCCAGTCAACTTATACCTTCGACCTTCATAACGCAACCACCTTTAGCCTCCACTTCTACCCCTGCGACTAGTCATCCGTACATTGTACAACTGACTATGTCGCACGCCTCCTCTAGCCTCTTCCAAGCGCCTTACAACCTAGGGGGCGCTCAACCCGCCAATCCGTCAGCAGACATCATTAAGATGCTGATGGATAAAATGTCCAGTCTCGAAGCCTCCATTTCCAGTTCAAGCAATACTTTGTCATATGAACAAATTTGCAATGAGCCCATCCATCCTTCCGTCCCTATTCGACCATATCCTAACCATTGGGAGCTTCCTAAATTCACTCGATTTCAGAGTAAGGAAGACCCACAACAACATCTACGGGCATTTAGACATGCTTGTTATCTTATTGCCCATGACGATGCGTTACTTTTACGCACGTTCCCTATGTCGCTTTCTGGCCCAGCCCTTGACTGGTATAGTTCGCTTGCCAGACACTCTATCTTTTCATTCATCCAACTTGCCCAACTATTTCTTGACCATTTCTCAATCAACATCACCAAACAAGTCTCAATCACAGACCTTTATTCCATCAGGCAATTTGACGACGAATCTGTAGTCGATTTTGTCGCTCATTGGAGAGGCTTGATTAACCAACTCTCCTTCTCTTTGCCTCAACCTGAGCTCATTGAGCTCTTCTCTCGAGCATGTGTCAGACACATCTCTTCTACTTTGCAGATTCAGACATTCCGTACTTTTGACGAAGCTTTCATCATGGCTCGAAAGCTCGAACTCTGCGCCCTTGAAGAAGATAAGGTCAAATTGCGTAATACCAACGCAAAATCTACTGGCCGTTCTTCTTCCAGACCTTCTTCTTCTGCCAATTTCAAATCCAAAGGAGTGGCCAACACTGTGGTCATTAGATCACCATCCTCAACAACAATGAATTATTCCCAACCTTTGACATCTTCCAGCATTACCAAACAATTCCAACAACGGTATATCCAGTGTTCTTACACTCCACTTGGAGAACCATACGCTTCTGTTTTGGAAAAACTTCTCAAGCAGGGGGTCCTCAATCTCCCTACAATCCAACCACCTTAATTTGACCCCTCTAAAGCCCTCCCTACATGGTATAGAGAGGCCGACTTCTACCACTTTCACCGCATCCAAGGCCATGACATTGACAACTGCCAAACTTTCAAAAACATCGTCCAAGACATGATCGACAAGGGGGATCTTGTTTTAGATAACCCGAACGCCCCACCCAATCAACATATCGACATATTCAAACACCCTTTTCCAAATCATCCACCTACTCAGAACAACATCCAAACCATAAACAAAGATTCTCATGACCATGACATTCACACGATTAACACTATCTTGCCTCTTGTCCTTGACCAACCTCTTCCATTAAAGGATGAAGAACCCTCTTCTCCTATTAGTCCTCCATCTATTTCTCCTATATTGGAGGACGCCTTGACCACACCTACACCATTAGCCCCACCTTCATCCAATGACCATACCTTGCCTACTCCTCAAGCACAAGCAGAAGGCACAACCATCCCTGCCTCCTGCCATCTGGAGGAGCCACACTCTCCTATTTCTTCTCCACCCAGAGAAGAACCAGTCTCTTTACCCATTTCAATCGAGGAAGACCCAGTCACAGTTTCCTCTTGCCCTTTGCCTGAGATTGTTACATCTCACTCACCTTCGTCCACATCCAAACCCAAACCCACATCTAACCTTGCCTCACACAATAGTGGCCCTCGACCCAAACTAATGAAAGTCACTAGACCACACCGGAGAACTCCTCCTCCACCTTCATCATTGCCTTCAATCTTGGGCCCGCATCCATCCACTTTAATAGGAGTACTGCCTACTCCCATCCTTCACAGAGGCACGTCGCCTCCATTACTCCCTCAACCCATCAAACATATATCTCCCTCAAACCATCGACCAACGCCTCTTATGCCTCTTAAACCAAAGTCATCAACCCCTACTGCAATAAGACATCTAGACCCATTAGCAGGTTCTTATACCTTGCTTTTACAACAATTATTGCAGTCCTCTCGCCTCGACCTCCCACCTCTCAGACCATATCAATCTCTCGGACCAAAACCACCCTGGTTCGACGACACTTGCATTTGCACATATCATCGCACACCTGGACACGACACAGAGCATTGTTGTGCCCTCAAGGTTGCCATTCGCCAATGTCTGGCGAATGACACCTCTCTTCTCGACCACGTTATCAATAAACCCTCAACACCGCCTCTCTCATCGACTCTCAGATCAAGACCCTCTTGGTTCGACAAATCTAAATTTTGCAACTATCATCACACTCTGGGACATGACACTGAGCATTGTTGTGCTCTCAAAGCTGTCATTCGTCAACAACAGAGAAATGATTTCCTTCTCACCAAGGACCCTCTTAACCACCTCTTCGACAAAACATCAACCCCAACCCATGCCTCTCCAACCTCATCGCCTAAATCGGGATCTCCACGACAGATTATGGTCCCTTTACTGCCTTTGACCCCATTATTTGACATTAACACAGTCCATTTAATCACCAAGCCTCAGTCAACCTTGACTAATCTATCCAACATTCTCCCTAAGCGACTGGGGGAATCCAACCTTATCCTAACTTCGATCAAACATTCAACCAAACCTCGACCAAGTCTCGACCAACCATCGACCATGACATCGACCATAACCTTACCAAACTTTCGACCAAACCTTCGACAAACTTTGACCAAAAATTTTACCACACTTCAACCAACTCTCAACCAATCAACAAATAAATATCATTCAACCAATCTTTTTTATCTAAAATATTCAACCAGTCTCGACCAATCAACAACCATATCAGTCAACTTCACATCCACCATCAACATCTGACCAATCTGGAAAGAGCCAAATGGGGCAAGTCCGCTCCTAATTAACTCAGACCTTAATGCACTAGCATGGCCCAGGGACTTATCAGACCTTGAGCCCCCCTTAATGTGTTGCATCTTCAACCATTCTTCTGTTAGTCGAGTACTCGTCTACTTGACACTTAACTTGAGCTCGTCCCTTGAGCAATCCCCATCCTCTTAATCCTACTTCCTTTCAACCCTATTCCTCTTAACAATTCCTATAACCCTTTTATGCTATATGAATGCTTTGTCCTCATAAAAGGGAGCCCTTGACCTTCTATAATCTTGTCCACGACTCACATTTCTATCAAAACAAATCAAGATGTCACAATATCCATGGTCACTATATCAATAATCAAATCAAAAAGACAGACTGCTCCCTCGAAGGACAGCTGTACTATCATTGCTATAGCTAATAGACTGATCCCTCGAAGGACAGCTATTCAAACATTATAAAGCAAAAATATAGACCACTCCCTCGAAGGATGGCTATCGAACAGTAACCTTTCTTAGAAGCTTCCCGCATTGATCAGCTACGCAACATGACCACTCAATTAAAAGACATCTCTATGTAGGCTTCCCGCATCGATCATCCTGCACCAAAAAAAAAAAAAAAAATGGGTCATGGACTTGGCTTGTAGTTGTCTCAGGGTCTCCTATAAAAAGGGGCAAGGTTATTCTTGCTCTTAAACTGGGTTACCCTATCCACCTCCTATCACTTGCTCAGGGGACTTCGAGCTCACTTTAATGTCAAAGTGATTCGATTACCGTTCTAACACCACATTGGTCAATGACGTAATGCATGAACGGGGCTTTGGTTCTAATAACCCCTATCTATGCTTCCTTCCTAGTCCTTGTCAATGAAAGAGCAATTTGCCTTTCATCTTTTCTCTACACTTTGGTCACATTTAACCACATCAATTGTCGACTCATCTTTAACCAAGCCATTTTCATCATTTTCAGCTGACATCATCCTAGTCCATTTCACATAGTTTCTATGGACACCAATACACATGGAAATTACCGACCAGACCCAATTTATGTTAAGCATAAACCAATACTTGCTGAAGCATAAATAGACCCCATTCATTTTTAACATATATCCATCACGACTATGGAAACTTGCTAGGGATGAAAGCCTCTCGACCAATGTGACATCAGTAGCATCATCTTACCCTCATCATTTTGACACTTGACCACATCCAATCATTGATCAATCAGACTTTTTGTCCGAACTACATTGGTCTGAGGCCCTATGACCAGGGCTATGTAGGCAGCACTCAAATACCACATCTTCTGAGGTTAGCTCGACCACCCCCATTTGTTCGTCTCTTTGATGGACAAACCTTCTCTTTTTCGACTTTGACCAAGACCAATCAATCTCTCTGACCCTTCCTCCCTTTTAGGGAGAACTACATTGGCCTGAGGCCCTTCACACAAGGGCTATGTAGGCAGCACTCAGATCACATGATGTTTTCTGAGGTTAGCTTGGCCACATCCTTTCGTCCATCCATCCCCTTGACCAATGACCATTGGAGATCTGCGTATCTCCTTCGACCTTCGACTACTTCCAAGCCAATGTTGCCTTGGTTGTTTTTGCGTGTATGCTACCTCACGGCTGGTTAGCAGAATTGTCTGTAGACCCTATTTTTGACCCTTCGCAAGTATAGGATCGCAAGTCGGTTGATCCCTACTACTTGTGGCATTCTCGTGTTTTTGGGAGCACTTCCTGAGCCTGGGATACCTGGAACACGATGACCATTTAGAGTTTCAGCTTAGATTGAGTGACCCGATCAGCAGACGACTAAATGCTGGGGCCCGGTTACTTCAATTTTGGCACTCCTTGACCCTCGACATGCGACAATTTGACCTGACCATCCCGTGAAGTGGTATACATGCAATCACGACTATTATAGTGTTTTCACTCACTCTCTTCTATCCATTTCTCTGTCAAATCGACACTCGATCTTCGGTTCCCTTCTCTCGACTATCGCTTTGAGGGGGGAACACCTCATCCTTTTCTTGGGGCAACCAACTCCTGTTTTTGTCTTGCAGTTCGTCAAGAACAACCAACAAGACAAAAAGGGGCAAATGTAGACACCACAAATGTGTCTACACCTTGGTTCTCCCCCCTTGTCCACCTCAAACCCCTATCCTAACCCTTGGCCTTAGTCCCCTCCATTCATTTGATTAAAATAACTTAAATATTTTAATTAAGTGGCCCCCTTTCCACCTCACCCTTGCCACCTTGGATCCTCCCTTGAATCCCTCCACCTTCCCCCTAGCATTTATTATGCCAAATATCCTCATTATCTTCCCCCCACGCCCATTTAAGCATCCTCATAACCGTTCTTCCCACAATCCCTCGCCCGGCGGTGTGCAAGAATGCGCAGAGGCTATTTTTAGCCTCTGTCCCCATTCTGCCACCGCCGACGTCGGCGACACTTCGGTCGACGTCGACAAAACTGCCAGTGTCGACAGCCTTCAATACCCCTTTCTACATCCGTTGCAGCCCCTAGACCCTGGAGCTCGCAAATTGAATTCTCTTCGCTCTCTGCGTCTCTCTCTGGGATCCCGGTTCTTGAATCTTTGCATCAGACCCTTGTATCCATCCTTTCACTTGACCTCTCTGCCAATCAATCTGACTCTCTCCCTCAGGTACACAGCAAGCTTCTACAAGTGAACAATAGGGATTCTCCATCAGCAACAGGCTTCACATTCGACATCATCAGCAACAAGATCAACACCTTCTTCAGTAGGGCACAGGTAAGTACTCTATTTGTTTTCTTTATGCTTGTTAGTCATCTTCTTTTAAGCTAGATTCAGTCCTTCTTTTCCCCAACCCAGACTGCTAACCAAACCAGGCAGACCTGGATTCCTATCTCTCTGATCGGCCTCCTTTATCCCTCTATCCCTTTTCGACATTTTGTTCATTATCCTAAGACCTCTGCACAGAGCTTCAACTAAAACCAGACTCTCCCAGACCATTTTGTACGTCCACAGACCAAGCCTGGACCAGACTCTGTCCAGACTCAACCAGAACCTGCCTAAAATCCTGTCCAAGCCTATTGCCCCGACCGATGCCGGTCATTACCCCCACCGACGTCGACAGACTAACCGACATTGGCACCTTTGACCACCGACGTTGGTAGGACCACCGACGCCGGTGACTGTGACTAAGCCGACAGCTTCTTCCAGGTAAGCCTTTGCTTCCTTTTCTCTTTTAGTTTGCTATCATTTTAGTTTATTTTGGTATTCTGTCATTTATCAGTCATTTATCTCTTATCAAAATAGTGGGTTGACCTCCCTTAAGGAAGTTCTCATACTTCTGGGAACAAGCTTTCGCTTGGCAATCCACCATCTATCTATCTAACGCCTTTTTGTCCAAGTTTTCTTCTTTGCAGGTGTCATTCCTCCACAGCCAAAGAGGAGTGTCCACAACGTCTGGATTACGGTGCGCGATCTTCATCCAGGTACTTCACATGCCTTGTCCATTTCTTTAGTTTCTTTATTCATCTTTTGAATGTAGAAAGCGAATTAGCGATAGAAATAGTTCCCAATGCAAACAATGATTTTGCCACTCAATCAGTGAATTTTCAATAGAAATGATGAAATCACTGAAATTGACCACAACAGAAATATCAATTTTTTTGGCATCAATCACATAAACAATGGTATTGTTGATAAAACAATGAAGTTATCAATCAATTGTTAGAATCATTGGTTAAATGGTGAAATCACCAAATAATGGCTAGGCACATAAAAATGGAAAACTCATAAAAAATTGTGAGGTCATCCTTACAAATGGTGGGAATGACTTGAGCAATGACAAAGTCATAGACCAGTGAGTAAAATGGTAGGATCAACGTAAATATTAGCAAGAATGCATTGACAAATGGTGAGATTGTCAAGAAAATAGTGATATTTCTAGAAATGGTAATTAAAAGATAATAAATAATGGAAAAAGGACAAAAGAATAAAATTCTAAGTCCAAAATTAGAAGAAAATGGTAAATTTGATCAATTAAATAAAAATAGAGAAATGATTGAGTTGACTCTTTTTTATATGATTTTCAAGAGTGTGTGCGTGTTGTGATGGCACATGAGCAATGATCAAAAGTACTATGTTTTCCTGGGATCATGATATATGAGATAGTGGGGCTCCTAGAGGTAGTGGATTTATAGGATATAGCCCAAATATAACTTATTCAAGTTGATCGTGCTTATTTTTCAGTGATAGCATAGTGATGGAACTCAAATACTTCTATGTTTCATCTACCTATTGATGAGACTACTATGACTTTATAGGATGTGCACAGGATCCTATGAGTGCCTATTTGGGGTCGATAGATATACTAGATGCTAGAGGGTAGGATAGTGGTACCAGAGGATCTAATTGGTGTGATAGATCTTATAATTATAGAGGGGTCCATTTATATTGATGATTTAGAGGACCTAGATTAGCCTCTAATGATTATTCCTAGATCAAAACCACCTCTAGCTTAGGGTTTATTTCCCTATGAGGTATCTATCCTAATGGCTCTTAACAATATCCTCCTACCTGATAAGAGCAGATGATTCTTTCAGATTAGGCTCATAGGAGTGGTCAGAGATATGATGGATTTCACCACTCACTTTACATGGGATCATGTGATATTGGATCAACTTTATCATGACTTACATATGATCGCTTATCAAAGGAGTTGTAGTACTAAACATAACACTCTACTCTAGGTCTGGGCCTAGGAGCACATCATTATAGAGTGACTAGTTGATCAATGGTTTCAAAGGGTAATTGAGGATCATATGGCCTATGGTTATTTTTGAAAGGAAGCAAGTTTATGGGGCCACTGGGGAGACTTGTACTTTTACCAATGATCCATTTATGAAATGGTAGATGTTGAATTCATTTGGTGGCCTTGTATGGTCATTCAATTTGGATATATAGAGGATAACTTTGTGACCACATATATACTAACACTATGTTACATTATAGGTCATCATGACTTCATTATGTAGAGGTACATGCCAGATGAAGTATAAGGATAATTCATCTTCCAATAGGATATGCTAGATGGACCCCACTTCTTTACACATGTCACACAAGAGATTAGAGAGTGGGGGCTATGAGTATCAAGAGCCCAAGCCAACACTAGTTTTAATATGATACAACCCATAGTGTGGGATTATGAAGGTGGGCTTGTATATTTTAGTGTGATAGACACCTATAGAGCATGGTGGCAAGGATTTTGACCCATCTAATTGAATAAACCTTGGCCCTATCATCTAGGGTAGTACCGAATGAGAATTCAATAGAGGAGGGATGTGGGAAATCATAGGCACAAGCACAAGTATAGGGATATGATCCCATATAGTAGGTGGTACCATAATCTATCCCCCTATGAATCATTTAGGTTCTAGTGTAATAACCTATGTAGTAGGTTCTTCAGATCCTTATGAAGTAGTTAACATATTAGTTTTTATAGATCCCATTTGTACAGGGTGGGGATGGGGATGGATATTGAGATGGATATGGGGGACAAGGTCTTATAAAGGATACAAAGATGGTCAAGGTAGCAGGTGGTGCCTCAAGATAGGATATAGGGATAAGAGAGTCTAAGACCTATGACATATATGAGTGTATAGGGATAGGGGAGGTTTAGACCTCTAGCATAGGGATAGGGAAGGGTGGAGCCTTAAACACATGGATATTAGTATAGGATCAGACTCTAATTGATAGATTACAATGTTATCATAACATGTTTATCAAAGATTTATAGGTTGGAGCAAGATGTAGTTGGGCTATGAGTTAAGCTAATGATAGCACATGGGGAGACCATTAAGCTCTAGGGCATCATCACAACCTAAGATGTAAATATTTCTACATTGAGAGGGTAGGTTACCCAATTGATAGGTGTTTAAGCTTAGTTTATGGCACAAGATGTAGATTTAGTGACTATCACAAGTGAGAGGAATAAAACTCATTCAAATTAAGACAATGTTATTGGTGATGTTTAGAGGCTCCATGGGGAGTTGGATGAGGTTTGATAGGTTGTATCAGACCATGGGATGTTTAGGGCACTAGCAGATAAGATTGCAACCAAGGATAATACCTTATGTATAAAGGATGATGTCCTATGCGTGAAGGATGAGATTTTCTATTATCATAGTTTATATGAAGTAGTGGTCCCAATAGAGCATAGAGATCTTACCTATAAAGAGTATTCATGGATCCAATAAACCAATAGGACATATGGGTCATGACACAATACACTTTAAGATTGATCCATGACACAACCAACTCAATAGTGGGTAGTGATGGGTCCACCACAACCATGTCCACCACCATCAGTAAAACTAAGCATAGGACATAGCTTTGATTAGAGTCCATTATAAATGAGGTGATCCAAAGTTAAGATTGTATCCTATATATCCACATTTTTTACATGTATATGAGATGTATATGATATCCTAATGTATAAAACCTTGATTTTGAGATATATATGACATTCAGTTTGGCTCATGGATTATTGTATATTGACTCTTAATATTATTTTTGTAATGCTCTTTATTTTTATGATACATGAGGTGTTATATGTAGATATGTTGATCAACACATGGATATTGATGTATATTTTTTTCCATGATTTTGTTATCTACATTGCTAGTTCATTTTGTACTCGTTTATCTCATAGACGTACATGTAGTATGACTAGATGGTATATGCATACTTTAGAAGATGCATGTCCTTAGGTATCACAGAGATAGACATGTTTTGTTTATGTTATGGGATGTGTTTATGACAAATAGAATGTCATTGTGATCATTTATTGGATAGGTTGATAGTGCTTTCAGAAATGTCTTACGATTTCACATCGCTATGTATGATTTTGAGCACTTAGTTTTTAATTTTGAAAATGTTAAGCATCATAAGTATAGATAACCTATAATAAAATTATATGTCAATTACACATGGACCGATTCAAATTCGAATATTTACAACTCAAGATATTGATAATATATAAAAACCTAAGTTAAAAACATAACACATTTAAACACAAAACACAAAGAAGTGTAAACCATAATGCATTACACACAAAAAGTAATAAAAATAGTCTAAACACAAAATCAAACCAACTTAAAATAAAGACCCGAATCATCTAGGCTTTATCGGAGTTATTGCCAGAATCTAGATAACGCGAGTGCAATGGAGACGTGATCACACAAGATGAACAAGTGCACACCACAAGATGCTAAAGCAATTTGAAAATAAGAAGATAAATTGCACAAGACAAAATGGAGAAAACTAAAATCTAATTAACATGAAATGGCCAAAATGAAGAATACATATAGGAGAGCTAGTAAGTAACTCCTCCACAAATGGTGGTCAAAGCACCCCAAGAATAGACTCCTCCACAAAAGGTGGTCAAAGCACCCCAAGAATAGACTCCTCCAAAAAAGGTGGTGACAAGGTGCTAAGAATAGAGAAATAACTCCCATACCCAGAATAGCCGGTCAAAGGAGTCACTTATGACATTCTTATGACACCTTATGACACAAATATGACACACAATCTCCACATAAGCTAGCCTATCTCACGAATGTAGGAAAACTCCATGTATGCAGAAATATATAATATTTTCTAATTAATAAATAGGGAAAAATAAAAACCTACACTAATACCCCCCCATAAGCGCAACTTAGGTGGGCAGTGTGGAAATAAAAATGGGTCCTGGCAACTAGGCCTGATGAGGTACCCATGTACAAATGCAATCTCCAATAAGATAGAGAAAAGGAGAAAACTTGTAGGAAAAAACTCTCCCACAAAAGAGAGACATAAAAGAAGAGAAGAGGCTAAAAGGCCCCCCTGAAGATGATGTTGCTGCAGATGTAGACCGCACCCCAAGAAGAGCTTGTAAATGAATGAAATTACTCTCAGTGAAAGGTTTGGTGAAGATGTCTGCAACCTGCTCTGAAGACTGGAAAAATATTAAGTCAATGACCTGACTATGAATAAGCTCTCGAATGAAATGCATGTGAATCTCTATGTGCTTGGTTCGCTGGTGCTGAACTAGATTCCTACAAATCTATATGGTACTCTGATTATCACAATAAATGATGGTGGGCTGCCTGATAGAAATGCCAAACTTAGAAAGAATCCCCTAAAGCCAAATAGCCTCAGTAGCTACATTAACAACTCCCTTATACTCTACCTCTGTGGATGATATAGCAATAGCATTCTGCTTCTTGCTAGACCAACTGACAAGACCTGAACCTAGAGAGAAACTATAACCAGAAGTGGACTTGTGAGTCTGTGAATCGCCAGCCTAGTCTGAATCTGTATATCCAACCAAGTCAACTTTTGTGCCAAATCTATAATGAATCCCATATCTAAGTGAACCCTGTACGTAATGCAAGATCCTCTTAGCTACTTTCTAATGCAACTCATGGGCTTCCTGCATGAATCTGGAGACAAGTCCCACTGAATATGATATGTCAGGCCTGGTGTGAGTCAAGTAGATGACACTACCAACAAGTTGTCGATACCGAGTGGCATCAACCAATGGTGAAGAACAATTAGCCTCAAGCTTGACTCCTGATAGAAAAGGAGTCAGAGATGGCTTGCAATCAGCCATGTGAAATTGAGCCAATAAGTCAAGAGCATACTTAGGCTGTGCAAGATAAATTCTTGAATCTGACTGTGAGATCTCGATGCCAAGGAAGTAGTGCAACAAACCTAAGTCTGTCATGTCAAATATATTCTGGAGAGATGCCTTCACTGCCGCAATAGCCGATGAAGAACTCCCAGTGATCAAAAGGTCATCAACATATAGAACCAAAATCAAGAGCGAATCATCATGTTGCAAGAAGTAGACATTAAGATCAGAATGACACCTAGTGAAACCTGTTATGAGAAGGAAGGAATCCATCTTGGCATACCAAGCCTGAGGGGCCTGTTTGAGGCCATAGATAGATTTTCTAAGTCTGCATACTAAGGAAGAATCCTGAACAAATCCTGGTGGCTGCTCCATGTAGATCTCCTCCTCTAGGTCTCTGTGAAGAAAGGCACTCTTCACATCCATCTAATGCACATACCAACCATGTACTATGACAATAGCCAAGGTGAGTCAGATAGAAGTCATCTTTGCAACGGGTGCAAAGGTCTTTGAATAGTCAATGCTTGCCACCTGTGAGAAACCTTTGGCGACCAATCACACCTTGTACTTATCAACTGACCCATCTACTACAAACTTGGTCTGATATATCCACCTACATTGAACCATCTTTCTTCCCTTAGGAAGTGAAGTCAAATCTCAAGTGTGATTTTTGATTAAGGAAGAATATTCTTCCTCCATAGCACTATCCCACTCAGGGACCCCCGATGCCTCTCGAAAAGTTTATGGATCTGAAACTGTAGCAAAGAAGGCATGTGGATCTCTCTAAAAATCCCCTCTAGTACATTTGTCATCTACGGGATCTCCTGCCCAAGTGCCAGCACTCTCAAGTGTCTGTCTGGCCCAAAGTGGCCCAGAAGTGGGCGAGTTAGGTGCTAACTCCTCATCCTCTGACTGACTAGAGGTGGATGAATCTGCATCACTATCCTCGCTGTCTGAACTTGAAGAAGAAGAAGATGACTCTAGCTCAAGACCCTACTATGGCTGATCTGAATCTGATGAGGAATCATCATGAAGAAGTAGATCTGATGAGGGAGAAGAAGTGTCAAGCATTGAGTCTCTAGGACTCTCCTGAAAATGGACACTTTTCTCGATGAACAACTCATGAGTGACTAGATCTAGAAGGTGATATCCCTTAATACCATCCAAATATCCTACAAAGATGTAAAGCTTGGACTGACATTCCATAGCTTTGCATTTCTTCTTCAGAATGTGGGTCATGGCTAGGGATCCAAAAACTCTAAGGTGCTCAAGGTAGTGGTAGTTAAGGTGGCTGAACTATTCATGCCATAATTTGCTAACTCCATCTGAATGAGTCAGCAATGCTATTAGAGAAGAATCTAATGCAAAATGTGAGAAGGTGTATAACCTAGCTTGGTGATTTGTCCTACCCACTGCCACTATAGTATCACTATGCAACTCCCTGATAGCCACTGAATCTAGTGAAAACTCAACTCTCATGCCCTAACCAATGTGATTGATTTGGTACATAGATAAGAGATTGGTTGAAAGAGAAGGAACACTTAGAACATTATTGAATGTTCCTCTTTTCATTTCAATTGACCCTCTCCCTGTAACGGAAACTGATGTGTCATCACCCAAACTAATTGAAGTCATGCTACAAGGATCTAAAGATGAAAACTCAACTAGTGAAGAGCCCATGTGGTGAGAAGCACCTGAGTCTATGACCCATGAAGATGTAGAAGCTACAATTGCTACAAGGGCCTTGCCCTTTTCTTTTTTCTTACCCTTGCCTTTTGCCTTAGTAGAATCTTGGGTTGATGAATTATGTTTGATGGACTCAGGAACACCTATGTTGTTCTTCTCTAGAAGATGAGTTAGGCGATCTATTTGTTTCTTCATGCACTTGTGTTCATCATGCCTTGTCTTCTTACAATAGGCACACTTAACCTTCTCCTTCTTAGGTTTAGCATTGGAGGATGAAGACTCAGTGTTGTTTTTGGCAAGATTGGTGTTTTCTTTCTTCTTCTCCTAGTCCTTGTTCTTTTTCTTCTTTTCCTTTGTTGAAGTCTTATCCTTACAATTTTTAGCTATCAAAGCTTGGTGTTGAGTAGACTTCATTGTGTCCATCTGAATTAGCTTATCTTGCTCCCTAGTCAAGTCGGCAATGAATGATTTGAAAGAAGGCATTTTCCATGCAGTGCCAAGGGCACTTTTAGTGGCATGGAAAGTGGAGACAAAGACGGAATAGCTTGGACCTAACTTTGAGAGAATAGAAATAATGAGTTGATCATCTTTCTTCTCTATCTCGCATTCTTTCAATTGCACTCTAAGGGCCTTAAACTTAGTGAAGAAGTCCTGTAGGGTGTCAAAGTTGCTAGGACTTAGACTTATGAGTTTGTTTTCGAGCTCATGACCTCTCATCTCATCAAACTTCCCAAACAACTTTTCTAAGGTGTCCCATATGTCATTAGGAGTTTGAGAGGATTCTCAGTGGAAGAGAAGTTATGGAGACACAGACAAGCTCAATAATCCAAAGGCTTCATCACTACGGTTGTACCACTTAACCTTTTCAGCATCAGTGTTGGATTCTATTTCAGTTCCCATAGTGATCCTATACAACCCTTTGCTTTTAAGAATGATTGAAATTTTAATTTTCCATTCATGATAGTTGAAGGGTGTTAGAGGTTTAAGTTGAAAATAATCCATTTTTAGCTGAATTTAGGTGAAGTTGAGTTGATTGCAAGTTGTGAATTTATGCAAAAAAGAGAATGAAAGCAAGTTGTGAAAAGCAATCACACCCCCCCAAAATGTTGAGCCCCCCCTCAAATATGCAAGTGCATGCTCAAAAGACATCAGACTCAGCCGAAAATGTGTCTTAGATCAATCAGTGCAAGACTTAAGCAAATAGGACATCGAACTCAGCCGAAATGCATCCCGAGAGACCCAAATTTTTGGCACTTTATAAACTAGTGCATTTTTAAAAAATAACAAGTGTACACTATGAAAAATTAAATTACAATCACTTTTGCAAAAAATGGTGCCCAAAACTAAGCTACCGTTTGCAAGATTTTAAAGTTACAATTTTTTCGTAAACTAGTGTTTTTGCAAAAAAAGCACTAAAATGTTTTTAAAATGTTTGTTATGGGGAGAGAAATTGGCCTTCCAACCACTCATTGGATTCCGCACGGAATGAGGAATCCAAATGAGGTTTTTTTGAGGGGGAATTGGCCTCCTGCCAACCCAGGCCTCACCCTTCGTCTTCGTAGGTCAAAGATACAAGTTTTAATTAAAAATCTCCAAAATACAAAAATGTCTAAAAAACTTTAATACTCAATCAAATTGACTGATTTTTGTTTTAACAGATCAATTTTAACTAAAAATAATGAAGCAAAGACAGTTTTGAAGGATGCCACGTGTCCAAGGGTGCCAAATAGGATGCCAAGTAGGAAGGGGCATCCGAAAACAACAGTCATAATTTATCTTATACAAAAGACAAAAAACACCAGAATGTTTTCACCAAAAATAAGGTGCATTTCTAATTTTCTGGGCAAAAAAAGGTTAAGGAGTTTCTAGACTTCAAAGCACAACAGGTTTACCAAAAAAATGCACCATATTCAGACAAAAAACACCCTATTTGGAGCGCTGAAGCTAGGCACAGAAGCTGATTTTGGCGCCTGGACTAGAAGCTGCTGATCAAAAAAGCTAACTGTGAGGAGTGTTGACTGCTGCTCCTCCCTCTGCTGCTCCACACAACAATGGCTCCCAAGAACACAAGCAAAACCAGCACCTGAAGACAGCCAAGACACCCCAATGCAAGGATCCCAAGGAAACTAACCAGAAATGATTTTGAAAGAATTTTTTTATTTATTTTAGACCAAATCTAGAATAAAAAAATAAAGAGAACTCCACTCCTCTTGATTTCAAAATAAGCTAAAAGCATAACCAGACACATGATTACCAGAGTAGCTCTGATACCATATCGGAGTTGTTGCCAAAATCCGAATAACGCGAGTGCAATGGAAACGTGATCGCACAAGATGAACAAGTGCACACCACAAGATGCTAAAGCAATTTGAAAATAAGAAGATAAATTGCACAAGACAAAATGGAGAAAACCAAAATATGATTAACATGAAATGGCCAAAATGAAGAATACATATAGGAGAGCTAGTAACTCCTCCACAAATGGTGGTCAAAGCACCCTAAGAATAGACTCCTCCACAAAAGGTGGTCAAAGCACCCCAATGACAAGGTGCTAAGAATAGAAAAATAACTCCCATACCCGGAATAGCCGGTCAAATGAGTCACTTATGACATTCTTATGACACCTTATGACACACAATCTCCACATAAGCTAGCCTATCCCACGAATGTAGCAAAACTCCATGTATGCACAAATATATAATATTCCCTAATTAATAAATAGGGAAAAATAAAAACCTACACTAATAGACTTAAGTGTAAACAAAATGTACTTAAATTCAAGGAGAAAACAAAATAACAATGGAACAAACAAACAAACTATATAAACAATCTATATAAAAAACTAATAAATAATAGATCAAACAATCAAACAATATTAAAAAAACATAATAAAAGATAAAACCAATGGAGTTATCAATAATTTATGCATGTGTAATTAATAAGGTGATACATTTTGGATATTGTACCCCTAGGCTAAGGGGACAATGAATTAGTTGTGGTAATAGGGGGAAGAGAAGAAGAGGGTGTGGGTGTCCAAGCTAACTCCAAATGCCCTAATGCAAATGGATGTTGGCTACATAGTCCCATGGACTTCAAGCCAAATTTAGTCTTCCCAAGGATATGAGATAGAATAAATTTGATGACAAGTAGGTATCTAATGAAAAAAGAGAAATAGGAAAGGAATACTTACAAAATGATGAGATCATTGAGGAAACTAGTTGCTCACAAAATGACAAGAGGCTAAGGCAAATAGAAGAAAACATGAGAAGTGGAGTGCACCAATATAAAATACACAATGATAATTGATGGGGCTCAAAAAATAATGAGAGTTTAAGGGAATATAAATGGATAATGAGACTGGTTGAGCTAACCTAAGATACCCCATGCATCTAAACACTACCTACATAGTCTATTTGGACCTCAGGGTGACGTATTTATGCTAGAAATTGGAGGATAGTGGTATGGTATTATGGATTTGAAATGAAATGGGTTAGATAAGAGATTATGTCCCAAAAAAATTGGGGATTTATATCTCACATGGAAATTATAATCCAATTTTAATGATTTTATAATTTTTGGGGTCTTTTCTAGGTCTTTTCAATGTTTTGGCTTTTTGGGGAATAAGGAAAATAAAGGAATGTGTTCAAATGTACAATAAATCACCTAATAAAGGACAAAAACATCCTTAGGTAAAGGCCAAATCAATATCTAAACCATTTAAAATGGTGGCTTACAATGAACCAATAGCATAACCTAATACACTCTGGGATACCACATAACAACAAGATTTGGAATAGAAATGGCACACAATGGGTAAATAATATTTAGGAGAAGAAATTAGAGGAAGTTGAAAGGAACTATCAAGTAGGTAACACCCTTGTTGACATACCTTGAAACACTTGTTTGCAAATAATTTTTTGATGTTGATCATTTTGAAGTTCCTTTGGAATAATAGTCATCAAATTTGCCTGCAACACCTATTGGCCATAATCAAGATAATGATCGGTAATAGGAATGGCATGGGAAATGAATAAAGAATGAGCTGAGGAATAGTATAATAAGATGAATAATAATGGTTTGGGGAATGACATGGTAAAATAACTAAGGTGAAATGGGTACCCCCAAGTGAGGGTTCTTATAGACAATGGTTCATTTTCAGCTAAGCATAGTAGGGTTTAAAATGCATTATGTTCATTATTTCCTTAAGTTCTTGGAAATTTGGTGTAACCAATATATATGCCCCAAAAACATAATTTTAAATAACTAAAAAGGGCCTAATCCAATTGGCTTCAAACATACCCTTCTTCTTATGTTTAGTCTTGGTATTCTTTTGATTCTCTTTTAGCACTAAATCACCAAGTTTGAATTCTCCATAAAGAATACGTTGGTTATAGATATGACGCATCTAATTTTAATAGGATTGTAAATGTTCCAATGATACTTTTCATTTATCATCCAAGAACTCCAACTCTTTCAATCTTGCCACTTTATATTCTTCATCATCAATTATATTCTATAGAGAAATGCATATAGAGGGCAACTCGACCTCAATAGAGATAATGGCCTTAGAGCCAAAAACCAAGGAATATGGCATAACACATGTAGGTGTATGGGTACTAGTATGGTAAGCCCATAAGGATATAAATAATCATAAATTCCAATCAAGACCAACATCATTCACAATCATCTTTGTAATTTTAATAATGTTCTTATTTGATGCCTCAACTTGGCCATTACCTTGAGGGTAAAAGGTGTGGACTTCTCATGTTTGATTTGGAATTTGGGTCAAATGGCCTTGACATATTTATTTTTGAATGGGCCACTATTATTATTTATAATGTTTTAGGGAATGCCATAGCAAGAAATGAGATGGTAATGAATGAAACTGGAAATCTATTCATCAGTTATATATGTGAGGGGAATGGTTTTTATCCACTTGGTAAAGTAGTTTGTGGCAGTCAGGATATGTTTGTGGCCATATAACGAAGTAGGGTTTGTTTTACTATGAGATCAAGTCACCAAGTATAAAATGACCATGTTGTAGTGATCAGTTAGAGTGGTAAAGAAGGAACATGTATCAAATCATTGTATCATTGATCAGTTGGGTTCATGATAGGTTTGGAGGAAGAGTTTTATCATGAAGATAGTTATATATACCTTGTTACCAATGGATATCAAGACTAAAAAAATTGCATATCATTTCAGAATTCAGGTGTTCATGCGTTAGTTAAAGAAGGTTCTAAATGAGGAACTGATACTTTTTAACATTATTAACCACTGATAGCATGGATCTAATGGTTGTCATGGCATCTATTGATTTATTATTATCCCTTAGTATTTGTTCTAACTAAATAATTTCAAAATGTGACTTGAGATTATCTACCACACTCTTGTAATGTACAAAATTCTCATCCCTTTATGTGATACTAATCTATAACTTGATTAATTATTAATTAGGAATCCCCATATACCATTAACTATTGAATATTCCATTGTATGGTGAGACAAAGTCCTACAATGAGTGATTCATACTTGGTCATGTTGTTAGTACAATGGAAACCAATATAGAATACCTTGGAAATGAGATCCCCTTGTGGTGTAATGAACACAATACTAACCCCAGAGCTATGGGATGTGAATGAGCTATCAAAATATAGCATCCACTATTTGGAATTAATAACTATTACTTCCAAATTCAAAATTGACTCATCTAGGAAATTGAAGCTGAGTGGTTGTGTTTCTAAGATAGGGGATTCAACAAGATAATCTATAAGAACTTGCCCCTTAATGGATTTTTGGTTCTCATATTCCACATCAAATTCACTGAGCAACATTACCCATTTAACCATGTGACCTATCATAGTGGCTTTAGATAATAAATATTTGAGTGGATCATTTTTGGCAATGATTACGATCTTGTTATTGAGTATATAGTGATGCAAATTTTGGGAAGTGAATACCATTTCCAAACAATCCTTTTAAATTAGTATATAGTTATTCTCATATTTTATGAGTGTCCTACTCAAATGATGTACTGTACTATCTTTATCCTACTCAGCATACTAAGCTAAGAGTTCCCCTAGAGCATGTTCTGTTACAAATATGTAGAGTAAAAATGGTATTCATAGCATAGGTGCAATCAATACTAGTGGGTTTTCCAATTAATTAATTAATTATTCAAATGCCTGGTAATAACTATCATCCCACTAAAATGATATTCCTTTCTTCAAAAAGTAAGTAAAAGGGTGGCATCGGTCAGCCAATTGGGAAATAAACTGATGAATAGACTAAGTTTTACCATGAAGATTGTGGAGTTGTTTAAGAGTAGGATAAGGCATTTCCATAATGGGCTTAACCTTATAAAGATCAAATTAAATGCATCAAAATGACATAATTAATCCTATAAATTTTGTCAAAGTGACATCAAAGATGCACTTTTCAAGATTGAGGTGTACCTTGTATTCATGAATTATCTCAAGCATTCTCCATAAAATGTTGGTATGGCCTGTACATGTCTTGAATTTAGAAAGGATGATGTCCACATAATCTTAAACAATTCCAAGCATAATTTCATGGAAGAGATAGTCATAGCACACTGATAGATTTCCCTGACATCCTTCAATCTAAATGGCATGACTTGATAATAAAATCTTCCCCACATAGTGGTGAACATTATTTTATGTTGGTCCTTGGGTGAAATATTGATCTTGTTGTATCTTGAGAAGCCATCCATGAAGGATAACTTCTCATATCCTTTTGTTGAGTCTATTATCATGTCAGTGTTTGTTAAATAGAAGTATTCTTTAGGGCATGACTTCTTAATATCTTTGAATTCAGTGCACAAATGAATTACCTAAGATTTTTGTTGATTGGCATAATGTTCGAGATCCATTCTGAATAGTCTAATGGTTAAATGAATCCTGCTTCTAATAATTTATATAGATCTTTTTTAACAATTATATAAATACATGGATGTATTTTCTATAGCTTTTGTTTGATTGGCTTGACATGTAGATGTATAACAAGTTAATGTAACACTAGAGATGGGTCTAACCCTGACATGTTAGAATAGGACCAGGAAAATATACAAATCAGTTCCTTTAGGATAATAATAATAAACTCATGGTCCTCAATAGTGAGTGAAGTGCCTAAGTAAATTATTTTTGGATCATCATAGGTAACTATGTTCACCTCCATTATATATTCTATAGGGAGTGTAGAGCCATATTCAATAATTATAGGTATAGACGGAATGTCATCTTATTCTACTACTTGTGATCCATAGTACTCACCCATGTAAGAAGAATTTGAATCTACCATTTTTGGTAGTGGAAAATTGATAAATTGTTATAGAAAGTCTTGTACCAATTGTGTGAATATTATGTGTTCTTTGTCACTAATATTTCACCCAACTAAAATGATTAGACTAGGAAGACATAGATCTTCCTAAGGATATGAGTGAACTTCCCCATCCAAAGGTGCCTAAAACAAGTTTCACCTTTTGACCTGTCATTATCTTTACTTTTCTCCTAATCCAAAGGTGCTTCAAAGAGGTTTTCACTTGAATATATTGATGTTTTACTTTTTTCATGACCAAGGAAGTTTTCCTAATCTCTAAAGTAGGTGGTATGGTCCAATACAAAGTCAAATCCCTATTTATGATCACCAACTGGTAATCCATATCTTAGGCCCATGAATTTAACAATGCATTTTTCGATAATTTTTCCAATGGTATAATCAAATATTGATGATCCTTATTGATTAAGCTCAGATGGTGGAGGGAAAAATGATAATTAGCTTTAATGATAAGGATGCCATTGGTATCAAATAGGTTCATGTTAACAAGTTCATTGTAAGAACTATAACAGGCTAATGGATCATTGTCAAGAGTCCCTTCATCAGTCAACAAATTGGAATCACTTTAGAAATCAATGGGGTCACCCCCAAGTGGCATGAATATAAGACCATGATATTTATTATATGTTTTATGTAGGTAAATTTTCAATAATACCATGGGTTTTTTCCCCCAAGATTTTTCCCTGATAGTCTTGATTGTCCATTGTCCTTTTGATAATGGGGTACTTAGTGTTTTGATAACATGTGGCAAAGCCATCACCATTACCTAACCTCCCTCAGCATTGGTGGGTTGATCTTGATTTGGTGACATGTATTCTACAAATATGAGTGGATTTTATAGAGTAGACATAAACTTATTTTGACAAATCATGTTGGGTCTACTAGGGATAGGTTTGGGACATCTATAGGATTTTGGGGATTTGGGAAATTTGCCGACATAAAAAGCATCTTATATACCATATGTGGCTATGCTAGCCTATTCAATGGTAAAGTGAGAAAAAATAGATTTGGGAGGTGGGTTAGAGGAGGTGGATGCAAGGTCACTAGGGTTAATATAATAGTATTTAGGAGATTTAAGAACTTTTCCTTTATTTTTCTTGCTTATATACTCAATACTAAGATAATAATTATAGTTCCCATACTTGGATTCTAGGTTTTTAAAATATAAGTATGGTTGTAGGTCATTAGGAATAATGACCTCTAATCTAGAATGAGGGAATTTAAGGAACTAGTGCAAGGTGGAATGGACCACTCATACTTCATGGATCCAAGGACTACCAAGAAGTCGATTATAAGGTAGCTCAATGTCAATGACATAGCATAAGGTGTTGTGGGTGATAGACCCAATAATAAATGATAAATAAATGGTACCTAATGATTCTCTTTCTAGATTATCATAAGCCTTGATTATAATATTATTTGGTTGCATGTATGTTATTGTGTAACCCAAAATTTTGATTAGATTGAATGACACTATGTTTATCCTTGAACCATTGTCTATGAAAACCCAATTGATTTTGTGGTGGGAGATGATGGCCTTGATGTATAAGGGATTATTATGAATGGGACCAAGGGATGACATGTCACTTTGGTCAACTATGAGTTTTTGACCTAAGGGAAAATGTCCCACCGGTGCTTAGAACTAGGCTAGATCGATGTCATTGGGTACCTTAGATTATTGAAGAAAGTTATTTAATATGGTCTTGTGAACTTTAGACATACTCAAGTGGTCAAAGATGGAAATTTGTGTAGGAATTTTGCTTATTTTTTCACTAATATTATGACTTTTTAATAAAAAGGTGAGGTGGTTTGGCTTTTGTTAGGGTAGTGTCTTGATTGGAATTGGCATTGGTATTATAAGGAGGCAAAGGGCTTGAAGGGTGATTCTTATACATCTAGTTACAACTACATAATTTCAAGTCAAGAAAGAGTTATAATAATTAGTGGAATTAGGTTTTGGTACAAGAATAGTAATTATTGATAGTCAAGCCATAATTGAATTACTCTAATATGTCTTGAAATTACCTATAAGTAAAGGTGGTGGTCCTAAGATAGAGGGGCTAGCACTTTGGTGAGTGTTAGATGGTTTATGAGGCATGAATTTGATAGTAGTGACATAGTTATTTTTAACACATCCTACAACATCACCATAATCATGTGGTACATTACGATAGCCAACTTGGTTAGTTTGGGTATCATGATCCTGATTCTAATTATTCTAGTTTTGATTTTGGCCTTATCCTTGTTGTTGGTATTGGCCTTATCTTTAGTTATGATTGGTTGATTATTATTGATTGGTGTGCTTTGGAAAGGGGTTCTTGTAGATTCCCATCTCCTAATTGGTTTTGGGTGATATTTTATCTAACTCAATTTCCTTATTTTTAATCAAATCTTAAATTATATGTCTCAATTATATGTACCTATAGATTGAATGACTGACCACACAATGGTAACCACAATACTCATTTTCATGATACCATGTAGGTTTAGGATGACCCTTTGGAAAGGGTTTTGGGTTAGGCCACACAATAACATTAGTTGTTACTAAATTTTAGAACACTACCTCAATGGGCTCCCTGAAGTCACTGAAAACTCTATCCTTGTAGTATCCTTATCATGGGAAAGCTATTTATATTATGAGCTGAGGGTTAGGTGGGGTATTTTGAATAGTGGTGGTTGCACTATTTGTACATGTCTTTCCTTTGTAACCTCATTGTTGACCATGTTATTGTTATTGACAAAGGTTTTTAGATTTTTAGTTGTTTTGGTATGAATTGGCATTTAATTATCTTTGGTTCAGTGTTTGGGTTTGAGAGTATTTATTTATAAAACCCTTAATAATAAGTGATTTTTATATATGCATCCCTTTTTCAATGATTCTTCAAATGTGTTGGCATAATTGAGTCTAAGATTATGAGTGAGCTCTGCATTCAGGTTTTGTGTAAAGATAACTGCTAATTATTTATCCAAAAAAATATGTGATAAATAACTAGCTAGAGCTCTCTACCTTTTCATGTATTCTAAGAAGTTATCTCCTCCTTGCTACTTATTGTTGCATAAATCAATGACTGTAAATTCATGTTCCACATTGTAAGATAATTAGTTGACAACAAATTTTGATTTGTCTTTGAAAGTAGTGACTGATCCCTTAGGTAGTTTATAAAGACATTCTAGCACTTATCCACCCAAGCTATGGGGAAATATGTATAGAAAATAGACATTTTTTAAAGTTAATTCTTGGTATGCCATAAATAATGCTTGTATTTTTTTATTAGGTTTACTTTCCCTTTATACTTGTCAAATTTTAGAATTTCAAAATGGGGTGGGAAAGGCACATGGAAAAAGATGATATTAAATGGATAAGGGCATATGTCATCAAATTTGTACTCCTTGGTTATTTACTTACCTATTTAAAGTTATGAAATTATCTCCTTTAGTTTATTCTATTTGTAGATATTGGGTGCATTATATGATTAAAGGAGGGCACTTTACTAGGTATTAGTGAATTATTATGTTTGTTTAGCATTAGCGTAAGTAGGAATGGTTCCCCTGTACATGGTTATTTTATAGTTATTCACCCTATATCCTAAATTTTGTGTTTTATGAGGGATATACTATAGGTTTGGAATTAGATTGGAATAGGTAAGGCATTATTTTCCCAAGGAATCCATTGTTATGAATAGTAGGGGATTTGTTATTGGTTTGGTAGAGTCTATGTTGGTTTTGAAGATTTTTTTGTTGATTTAGAAGAAGTCATTGTTGTTGGTTTCAAGAGGAAATTTTTTTCATTGTTGTAAATTAGAAGAAGTTGGTAATGTGTTTTATGAATTACCCACTCCAATTGTGGTGGTGGATTATTTGAAACATGTTATTACAAATGGTTTGGCACTTGTTGTGAATCATCAGGTTCTTTTTATGTATTGGAAAGTATCTCCCCATGATTGAAAAATATATCTTCTTTTTATGCAATTTATTTGTTCTATAAATGTGGAATTATTGAATTAGGTTGAAGCCAAATAAATTCATTAAGTTAATGACAAGATTGTCTACATAATGTTGACTAATTTGTTATGTGATGGATGTAATAATGTGACTAGTTTGGGAAGGATAAACTAAGGACCCTTCCCTCTCCTAGAGGAAGTGATGGTTAGTTTTAAAATTTGATTATGAGGTTATTCCTATAGTTTATCCTCTACTCAGACAAGGGTATGCAATTATTCCATTAAAAAATTGGGTGGGAGCCTAGCTCTTTATTCTATTAGTCTTATGAGAGCTACATCTTGATCTTTTATGGGTTGATTATTGAATATACCTTGGCTTGATCCCAAAATGGGAGGGATTTATTGAAACACAACTGGGTTTTCCTCTCCATCATAAAAAATTTCTTCCTCAAAGCTAGGGCTATAAGAGGCCCACTACAAGTGTACCTCGGCATGTTTAGATTGGTACTTGGTTTTGAAAAGCATCACAAATGTGATCACAGTTCAGATAAGAATTGGAATTTAGAACAATATCAAATGGTATTTGTAATTTTAAATAAAATTGGCACAAGAAAAAACTAAGTACAAAATCAAAATAGAATGGACAACATAATGGTACAAAATGAGAAAAAAGTGAGACCTTAGTTGGTCTCAATCATAAATTTGGAGTAAGATTGAATGGTCTTGGCACTTCATGTGTAGGTTAACATAATTAGAATAGAAATGGGAAACACAACACATCAATGTGCAAATAGGTGAAAATGTTCTTGAACTTGTTAGGTTTGAGAACTTGGTGTATTTATTTTTAAATGAGGTTATGAATACAACATAGGTGTCAATAAAAATACACAAGTAATCACATGAAAACTAACATGAGTTATGAGATAGTCACTAAATATCTTTTGATATACTTTCATTTGAGAGGATAGAATTTAAGTTTCATTAAATAAGTTATTACAATTATTGGTAGGGTTTTTAAGCCCCCATTCTCATAAAGGTTTGTATTAAAACGTGATCTTCATGGGTGGTTAATTTTTCACCCCTATATCAATGATTTATTTATGTCAAATTGGTTTTTAGTCTAAATTTTTTGATTGGAAAACTAGAAGGTACTGATATACCTTATGGTATGTGGGTTCTTTAGAATAATCCATCAATTAGATGAAAGACATTGAAATCCATTCACTAAAGGGTCTAGTACCTTTACGAACACTCTAGTTTTTTGGGTCTCATTGAATTACTATTGGTGTAATCAGGCTCTAAAGTACATACCATCTAAGATACCACTGGCACTACTCTAATTTGTATACCCTATCAGATAACAGGCTTGGTATGATTCTATGATGTCACTTCCTAGGTCAACACAACCCTAAATATTGGTGGTATGGATATTAACTCCACCCCATGAAGTCATTAAAAAATAAAAATGTAAAGACATACTTTATTTATAACTATCAAGACCCCATGAATAGGTAAGATAAGAGCATATGTCAAGTAAGCTTTTAGGAGACAACAAGACAAGTAAAAATTTATATTTTTGGTTACCTAGACTCCCTAAAGGGGTAAAAGGGGATATCATATACATAATCATTTATAAACAATAAATGGAAATTCAAAAAACTTAAGTAAATAATAAAAATTAATCTATTTTAAGAGCACAAAGGTAATGAAGGGGGTGTGAATTAGTTTTCAAACTCCTATTTCATTTCCATATATCATTCACTTATCTATCAAACAGATCTAGAGATATAACAATTCATAAATAATTATTCATGAGTAAGAAGTGAAGACACAACACGTGATCAAAACTATAAGGGAATAAAATCCACTGATTTAAAACTTGTAATAATATCATATAATCAATGAATCAAACTTTTAGTGAGGCACCAAACCCTTACTATTCAAGCACCAAATCAACTAGTGTTTCAGCAAGCTTCAACCTACAAGGAGGATCTAACCCCCTAGAAAACCAAGAACCAAATTAGATAATTTTAATAAATGATCAACATTGGACACATGTTTCTTATTAAAATGATCATGACCTTATTTTTTTGCTCTTCTCACACTTCTTTCTCACTCAAACAACCTATTAGGCCTTCTCATTTAATTAGCCCTTTCTTTGGTAGAATTAGGTCAAATGACCTTGATTAACACATATAGAAACATATTTAGATGATCATGTCATATTTATCACAAATTTTTATGATCTTTACACCCTTAAAATTTTATCCATAATTCTATTTCTTTTGCTCACTAGCTCAATTCTCTAACTAGTTAAAATAGGCCTATCGGGCCTTGTCTTTATACTTGATTCTTGATCTTAACCATCTTGGTCAACCAAGGACATCACCATAATTTTATAATAATTTCAATGGATCAATACACTAGTTTACAAAATTAAACAAACATTACATATGTTGGTCATTACCCTTAAGGACTAAAACCACCATTAGGTCTAACAGAAACCTAATGCAATTAGGCCTTCTCTAAGCACATGTTTCACTTAGACCTCCTTAGAAAAATTTGAGAATTTAATAATGGATGAAAAACTTCACATGTCACTTTAATATAAATTTTATAATATCATATTATTTCCCCAACACCATTTGTCTCTTTTCACTTCTTGAACCACCCAATTAGGTCTATTTGACATTAGGCCTTCTCACTACTGAAAAGACTATGTAACAAATATGAACCATATACATAAATTTTCCACATAACCCACTCATAAACTAATATTTATAGTATATTTATTAATTAAAATACTTCCCCATATTCTTTATTCTTCACCACATAGGCCAAAATCTCTCAAGAACATTCATGTAAAAGGCTTACTCATAACCACCAAACACTGTCAACAAATAGTAAAAAAAAAATTGACTCTCCATACTTAAATAGGGACTTAAAATGAATATAAATAAATTAAAATGATCCTATTATAAATTTATAAAAACTAAAATATCATTTTATCCTTAACCTTAGTGAAAAATGACTCAAAACCATCATTTTCACATACACACAAAAAATTTGCCTGTAGCACCAAAAACACAATTGGGAAAATCAAGTCTTAAAAAACATATAGGAACACTTATGTGATATTAAAATGGGTTTTAATGAACATTAATATTAATTATATAATATATTAAAATATATATTTCATGGTTATATATCAATATTGGTCTTAAAGGCCAATCTCACTTCTTCACTCTACATAGACTTCACTATGTTAGACCAATTTGATGACAACTTTTTTCTTGAGTATAAACATCATCATTACTTATAAACCAAGGTAATAGTATTAATATGTATTTAATAATTACACCATACATTTGGATCTATCCCTAGTCCTCTGTAACCAATCCCTAATCTCATTTTCATTCTTGCCTAGTTTTCTCATTGTCTTGCTCATTAGGCCTATTTAGTGATAGACTAACTTCCATGACTAGTTTAGTAAATTTTTAGTCAAAAAAATTCTTATAAAATTTCATGGGAATAAAATAAAATTATTACACATCATCATTCATCCATCTAAATCCTTTCACTTAGTCAACCCTTCCTAATCTATCAAAATTCCTAGAATCTGGGGTTTCCTATAGCTTCTACTCACTATCATGACAAATCAAAAGCTCCTGGAGAAACATTAAAGATTTATTTAAATTTTAAAAACATAAAAATAGTTCAATGTGACCATTATGATCCATGACAATATCTTTCCTATCATGTCATTATAAGAGTTTTGAGAGGGTTTTGACTAGTTTCCTTTCTTAGCAATCATTCATAAAGGATTTCCATTCAACTCCAAAACCAATGCCAATAAAATAAAAATAAGTACCTTCCCCAAATTAAATTAAGTTTTAAATATATCATTCAAAGGTTTCACATGCCAATGAGTATAAGAAATTTCTTTTTAGATATGAAACACCCCATTTTATGCACATAGAGGACCTTGTCACTGGTTTTCATGATTTCTTCTTTGATAAATGGTTTAAAACTTTGTAAACATACTTTACATAACCTCTCACACATTTTAAAATGTTCTCAAGATATATATTACCTTGTAAAAATATATTGACCCCTTATTAGACCACTATAGGTCACTTTGTATACTAGGCCTTACACTACCATTCATACTTAGACAATGATCATGCCTTGAAACCACTTGAAATATATTCAACACTTCAACATCATGTCATATTATCACATTATAGGTTCATACACTACCAACCTTGCTCACATAGGTCTCATATGGATCAACTCATCATGCTACCAAGCCTATGCTATTTCACTAGGTTCCTCAATTAAGGTTTTATTAACTCAACATCAAGACCAATAATGACATCAATGACATTTTCATGACATAAATGAAAAATTCAAGCATACCTGGTAACACATTCCCAATAGTTTTCCTTCTATTTTTTAGTTTTAAAAATAAATCAACTTAAATTAAAAACCTACAAAACAGAGGATTAGATTTTTAAACAAGTGTTTTAACTATCCAAAAAATTTGATTTTAACACTTTTAATCTCTTAGTAAATTTGACATAGGGTGACTTTGCCATTTAAAAAAGTGACTTCATTGATTCCAATTTGAATTTATCATTCTAAAATAAGATAAAAATAAAATTTTAGTGACTCATTGATTAGTAGGATGAACTCACCATTTTACAAGATGAGTTTATTGTTGTCAATTAAAATGCAAAATTAAAATATAGTTTACCTTTTATGTTTTCAACATTTATTTTCAATTTCACCAATTTTAGATCAATTTTTCCATTTTCATGATCATTATTTTTAGGGAATTCATAGATGTACATAAGTGACTTTGTTGGTTATTTATCTACCTCACTGATATGCAAGTCAAGTTTGTTATTGTTAGTTCAAGTTCATCATTGAGTTGGGTGAGTTCACCAAATTTTTAGAACCTATAGAGAAGATATAGAGTTATAAAAAATGATTTTTCTGATCTATAAGGTAACTTCACTGATTATGTGAGTAAATCCGTTGGTCTATAGGGTGACTTCATCAATCTACAAGGTGACTTCACCATTTCATAAGGAAACTATATCAATTAGTAAAACATAAAAATATGGGAAATTTAGAATAAAAAGAAGTAAACAAACACAAAAATATTTTTTTATTGTGTATTTAGAAGGATTATAAAGGTCCCAAAGATGTTTGTGAGATGTACAATCCCACCGAGTGTGCCATTATGTAGAGTAATGAACACAAAGATATTTAATACAATATTAGTGAATGAAATCCACAATGAATTCAAGATATAACACTCTATGATTGATATTTAGGGTGAGATATAATTACTATACAAATAAATCAATAAAATAAGAACAACAAAACATTTACCTTCCTTGAAGACCCCATATAAAAATTGTTTTGCAAGTGCTTGAGCTCATTTTGCAAAGTAGGAGTATTTATCAATGCACTTTGTTCATTCCAAAAACATCTCCCCTTGTCCACAAATGGCTTTGATAAATCAAGATAAAGAAATTATTGAGTCATTATCATGATTTTGGCATTATATCTTTGCATAATGAATCTTGATAATTTTTCATGGAAGCCCTTGTCTTTATAATTTTCTTAAAATGATACCAACCATCCATCTCAAGATCAAGATGTGTGGTACAAGATTGATTCAACTTTGGATACCAAATACCATTAATGTTGCAATTAATATTTTGGAATAAGGGTGTTATTAATAGGCATGGCTCAACATTTTTTTTTTATTGCATTTATGTTGATATTATACATTTTTGACTTTATGACCAATGATGTCACCTTTTCATTTATTTGTTGAATTTTCATTTTCCAAAATTATATATTAACTATTTTGACATGGATTTTTAACTTAAGAATTTAATTGGATTTGATTAGCTAAGTGATTTTGATTAAGCTTTTTTAATTCTTAAAATGTGATTAGTTGCCTTGCACTATTGGTCAAAATGTCAATTTCCTTGGTCACAATTTAACTGGAAATTAATTCGAAGGTTATGATTGTGTACAAGGTAATGCCTCAATTAATGACATATTGATGTGCTTCAACAATTTAATGTTATGTGTGTGGAATAATTAGAGTGTTTAGGTTATTTTGGTCTAGTTTGTGCATTATTATGGGAAGCCATTTAGACTTACAATTTTGGGTGTCTACAACAATAAGGTAGAGGTATAAATCCTTTTGTCTCAAAATTAAGTAAGGTTTTTTCATAAATTCATTTCAAATGGGGAGGTATGGTAAATAAATATTTATTATAATAATAATATCTCCATAAAACACTAAATAATGCATTTTAGTCAACTTACATGTCTCAAAAGTGAGTATTTCCTAGATGGTGATAAAATTGTTGGTATTTTTGGACGAAATTACAACACTAGCACCTACATTAGTTGTCATTTATGTAACATCCACAATTTTTTTGAAACTTCCATTATGTGATAATAAATGGATTCACCTAAAGAATTTTAACAATTAATTTAAAGATTAATTTAAAGTGTCTTCTCATCCAGGACATTTCAAGAACTTATGGGATTCAAAGAGACATATATGGATGCATAATATGTGTGTGAGTTGATGATTTATAAATTGGGTATTGGTGTTTTATTAGTGATCTTGGATCAAATAACTATAAGAGTGTATGATTATATTGGTGAGAGTAATAGTGAGTGATTAGTCAATGATGACTATTTTATTCTATGTTATTTGTGTTTCTTCATCTCAACACAAGGAAGATAAGAGACACCATGGAGTGTGAGTTTTATTATTTATGATCTCTTTTTAATTTAATTATTTCATTTAAATAAAATTAGGATGACGTGCAGTTTTCATTTAAAGTTGGTTTTCTCAAATAATGTGGTTTTCAAGTTAAAACCTTTATGTGTGTGTCTATTTCCTTTCCATCCTAGTTATATATGGTTTTTAATTTATCTCCCTTAATTCAATGTATGATAAACACATTCCAATACACTTTCATTTGAATAATTCAAGTATCTATATCATAGGTAATAAATTTGTACATAATCTTATATTAAGGTTATATATCTTGGAAAATTATAGATCAACTATGGACTTATGTGTAATTTATTCCAATATGCCTAATGTCTATATGCTCCAAAGGTTTAATACCCCACACAATCACCATATTTTTTTGGTTTATAAACACATCCCTTCCCAAGTCTACCTACAACAAAATATTTTTAAACACTTATCTACAAATACGAACATAAAAGTATGGGTTCCACAACTAATATTCCATACTATCAACACAAGGCAAGTAGGGCATATACTAACATCCCCAAAACCAAAAAAATAAGAAAATAATGTGCATCAAAAAATAATTCTTTTATCCATTTATCTCTCGAGACCTCCTAGGGGTATTCCTTATTTGGACTCACCTATGCGAAAAAGGGTCCTAAAATTTTCTTGTCACACCTACACAAAATGGGTTATCACATCATAAAATAAATGTTATAATTAATAAAACCTTATGCAAGGAAAAAAAAAGTATTAATTTAATTAAATGATTATTATCTATAATATGGGATGTGATGAGGTTCATCCACTATTTCCCTAATGATTGTATTTATTGTGTCAACATAAACATGGAATGGATTTCCCTAGTAAGAAAACAAAAATATAATGGAAAAGTAAATCCTTTCCTTGAATACACCAAAGTTTACCTTATTCTTATTTATCCAATAAAATTATTCATATTTTCTCAATAGTCCTTATAGGGGTATGGCCACCTTGGCAAAGTTATTTATAAAATTTTGGTGATACCTTGTATGCATTAAGAAGATGTGAACTTATTTAAATGTTTAAAATATATCTAATTTAAAAATATTTCAATCTTTAAATGAACAACCAACATGTCATCCTTACAAATGACATGATCTAAAAGTGTCTTGAATGGTGTCATGAAAAAATATTTTTTAATCATCTACATCTTTTAACAACTCTCAAACATCAAAAACATTATATGCACATGTTATTACAACATGCCATATATTATCCAATCATCCAAATATACATTTATGAACTCATTAATTAAATATTTCAATATTGAAACCATAATCCTTAAATATTATGAAGACGTGTTCTTTAGACCCAAGGTAATCACATTTTAATAAAAATGATCCCCACTCCATAGAAAAAATCTTTTGTTTTCCTTATTTTATTCTTAATTTTTTTCATTTTTATACCAATAAACCCCATCCATGAAACTATATAACTCACAACCTACAATGTATTTCAATATTTTTTCATTAAATGACATTGGGAATGGATTGGTTATGAAAACAACATTCACCCTAAAATTTACACAAATTTGAATATGCTCATCCTTTTTTATAGAGATAACTATGGGAATGACCCATTCTAACCTATTTACATGAAATATTTACCTTTATTATAGTATCTTATTAGTCTATTATTTAACCTTGGCCCTAAATATTGGGTTGATCCTATAGGGCCACTTATTTATTTGTTTATCTCCTAGCTAAAATCAAGCCTACATTCTTCCTAAATATGGATGTAGGCCCTTCATATCATGATATCCTCATGGATAGAGATATGCATATTCTTTGAAGATCTCAAAGCTTTTGGAAAATTTAAAATTTGACCAATAGTCCCTAATGGTTGCTATGTTTGGATTCTTCATGGTACCAATGTTAACTTATTTTTCCTTCAAATTATTTTATAAATAGTCTTGGAAATAATACTTGTTATTCTCTTGAAACTTTATTTCCCCTTCTTCTAATTCAACATTGAGATGGAAAAATTCATTTGGACCTTTCTCCTTCTTTCTCAACCTTCAAATATTTGGGTTATGTGGTCACATACTAGTTACATGGTACATAGAATTAGGCATGACCTCCCTTAGTATAAGAGGGTACTATCTATGAAATGATGACCTTCTCCTTTATCCTATGTCTTCTTTTATCCACTTATGTGAGGTCACATCCCTATTCTTCCTTCTTATTCATCATGCACTTGTAGTCCTCATTCTTACTATAGTTAAAAATTATAATCTTGTTCACCATAAACAATCATGTGTACACTGAATAATTAAGCTCAAAGTGTAGACACTAAAATTTTATCAATAAATGACTAATAATGTTTTTTCTTAACATCCTTACCTTGATTGGTCAATTCTCCATTCTGATTACCCACAACCTCTAATGAAGCCTTAAATGTCTCTTACTTACTATGCATATCTCTAAGACCTCCCTATTTTATCCATATCATTATGTACTTCACTATCAATTTGAATTTAGAATCCTTTTCCCTTTTGGACATAAGCACACTATCAGACAATGGCACATGGGTCCTTGTTTTGTGGTGAAAATTTACCCCTAGTGCTCTAATGATCATCTTTTAAAAATAATACACTTCATAATGGCTCTTTCATGCAAAAACATAGATCAGTTATCAAAAACATTTGAAATATTGACCTTTAAAACCACATCAAGTCTCACACTTGAGGCCCCCAAATACTCTATCTATCACTCTCTTACAAAGGTAATTTCAAAAGCATCTATCTGTTCAACAAATATCCTTATTGTATTTCTACTATAATGTTTTAATAATTTTCTAAGTTAACATTATTTTCACGTTGGTTGACGACATTCCTTTTGTCAAGCATTACAATCAAATTTTATATTTGTATATATAAATGTGTGTGTGTGTGTGTGTGTGTGTGTGTGTGTGTGTGTGTGTGTGTGTGTGTGTGTGTGTGTGTGTGTGTGTGTGTTTGGATAACTACATCGTCCTGAGATCCATTTGGACTATGTAGGAGACACTCAATCAAAAAATAGTATTCTAAAGATAGCTCAGCGATATCCCACTTCCTTACTTTCCCCACTTTGGCATTTTATCTTATTTTGTGTACTTGTGAAGGATAGGGTGTTTGATTTTTTAGTTCATTTTCACATCCAAATAGGATCTACACAACATTATATATATATATATATATATATATATATATATATATATATATATATATATAGTGTTAAACATGCCCAAATTTTTATATCTAGTGCATAATCTGTCTGGACAAAGACACATCAATAGATAATAATGCAATATGACCTTGTCTATCTTCTACATCATATTCCCTATATACATTAGATCATTATTTCCAATTAATTATTTACTTTCAGGTTTTAATAGACAATCATAGTGAGCTAATGAATAACATATATTGAAATAAATCAATTGGAAAGGATATCTCTCTAACCTTAACCCTAGTTTCTATTTTTAGCAATTTATAACTTTTGTAAATTATGTAGATCTATGTATTTATTGAATTTTGTATTATTTAAATTCCTAGAACATATTTCAATAGTTTACATTTGCAATTAGATTTATTTGTTTATTCTAATTAATTATAGTGTAAACATTTTGGTAAACCCACATTTTATTTTGAACACTACTTATTTCTTATTGATTTTTGTCTTAGGGTTTCAGTTTCATTTTGTAAACTCTTAACATTTAAATAATACATTCTTCAACATTGGATATTATTTGTAACATAACAAGTTTAGAAAAAATTAACCTTGGAGTAATCTAAAACTAAAAAAAATTGTCTTATCACCTTGAATAAATACTGACACAAAGGTTCTTTCTTTCGAATTTGGGCTAAAATTTGTTTTCTATACACAAAAATATTTCACTTTTTATTTTCACCTTATTTTTCATTTTATTTTGATTTTTTTAGAAACCATTTTCTATTATTTTTAAAACTAAGTAGTTAATATTTTAAAGGGATATATAGTACTCTATTTACAAACACCATGGTGTGAGGGGTTTTAATGCAACACTTATAACCATAGTACAAATCTAAACATAGAATTTAGTTTCCACTTGCCTCACTATATTAAAAACACCTAAGATCCCTTTTTTACACCAATAGTAAGACTCTTTTGTCCATTTATTTATTTTTTCACTTGAGAGGAGTGTATCATCTAAGGAAGTTACTCTCAACTTACCCTCGAAACCAAATTTATTGGGATACAATCATGTTTCTACCTCTATAGTTAGTGCTCTGAAATATTGGGTAGACACTAATCATTGAATGAGAAAGTATATATGAGATCCTACAAATCATTCAAAACCTTGCCTAGATCAACCCTTATCCTCAATTTTTTCTTGGATTATTTTTTTACATAGTATATTTTATTGATTTATGTTTTATGCATAGTCATAATTCCTTTGATTCTCTATATAAACTAGCTAACATGTTTATTTTTCTTTTCTTTTAAACTACAATGGATTTTTAAAAATAATCTCTATGACATATATTACATTGATTTCTATACTTTATTTTTACTTATCATATTACATTTTAGTATGTCAATCATTATGTATAAATATAGTTAACAAACAAAGTTACTCAAGAAAGTCAATCACCCATTACAAACCCTTATGCTCTTTTTTCTACCCATCATGCTTACATTGTCTCTTTTCCTTCTTATCCTAAACCCCTTTCTTCTTATAGGTACTATCTAGACAATAATATGATTATTTTGGGGCAAGATATCTCATTTATTTCAAGTAGACTTAGAACTAGAGGCCTTATTTATCACTAAGATCCCAACCCTCTTTGACCAAGGACACCCTCTATCATGAGATAATACCCTTTTCTTCCTATCACAAATAGACATCAAATAACATTATCTCATCCTTTTTTTGTTCCCTCTACTCACCCTCAATATACACTTATAAGAATCTCTCCCATACCCCTCATTCATCCACAACCTATCTTAGGATCTCACATACAGGTTGTTTAAAATAGATGAGGATGGCCTCAATTAACCACCTAAATTTAATAATATATTATCAATATTCCTTCTCCACATCCTCCAAAAACTTCAAGACAAGCCACCCAACCCAAATGGTGCAATACACCATATAAGATATCTCCTCTAGAATTATTTCAAAAGGCACTGAATTATAAAGATAAATTATATACAATGTTTCAAGATACTTGTATTCATATAGACACACAAAAAAATTAATTTTATTCTATTATGAACATATTCAATGATTTTTACAACATTATTTTCTTTAATAATGAATATTTAGCTCCACAATACATCACTGAGTAAAATATTCCACTATTCATTCAGGTTAATTTCATGGAAAATTTATTAATAAAGCAATAGTTGTGATTAGTTCTAGAATAAAAATTTACAATTATAACTTCATTTAGTAATTGGATTTTAATAAGAGTAATCTTCAAAAAATATCCGCCTATATGCAACTTTGATCATATTCCAACATCAGTAATGGGAGCCATCATTTTTGATATCATAAGAAGACCTAAAGTAGTCTCTATTATATTATATTTTTTTGAACCTTAGTTATAGTACAATTTTCTATTATTATGTATTTAGATTTGTGCTATTGAGTTGTACTCTACATTTTATAGGTGCATAAATTTTATACATGACTTTCATGAGTATGCAATTCCAGTTGATGAAACAACTTTTTGATATTGTAATACATAAAAAAAAGGGCTCCTTCATCTCCTACAAGAAACCAATTACAATTTCCAAAATGCATACTTATGAGGGGGTGAATCCAATAATATGGATGATACTAAGCACACTTCTCCTTTTCCCAAATATATAAAAAAAACTATTCAAGAAACTTTACCCTAAGAGAACATTTACATAGTTTCAAGAACCTATCATAGATCAAGCAAAAGGTCCCTCTTATAGATACCATAGATTATGTTTAAAATGTATTGTTATTAATCAATATAAAAGAATCTTATTACAAAATATAAGATTACTACAGTAATGATGATGAGGGTACACAAGAATCAATATGTGAACAAATGTGAAAGTTATACTTCAATCCCATTGATGATGATGAAAACTTGTCTCGTTCATTATTTACATCAATTGGAGTAGGTGATTACATGGATTTATA